>CAKKXW010000001.1:116876833-117200299 GCA_920937365.1 Sphaerophoria rueppellii
TTGCTCCTGTATTCCATATTGTAACTCACAAAACACATAAAAAATAAATATGTATGGTAATTGAAATTCATAAATAAAAATTGAAATTGAAATATGTTTCTCAAAAACCATTTTATGTGAAAAAAATTAATGCCATAAAATTTCTTAAAAAAAATTGTTGATTTTTTTTTTTAAGTTTTTTGAAAAAAAATTGAAATTTTTTGTACTTTAAAAAAAAAAAAAACTTCGCTGATCGAACTTTTATTTTTCGAGAAAATCTTATAACAAGAAACGGTTCTATGGGAAAATATTTTTTTACATAAAATACATGAATGTACAATGAAGTTTAAAAGAAAATTGTAGGAGCCGTTTTTGAGAAAATTGAAACTTTTCGTTTTTGGCCAAAAAATTGTACTCTAAATTTTGATTAAAAAAAAAATAAATAAATAAAAAATAAAAATAAAAACACCCACGAGAATTCGCTCAAACCTCTAATTTTCAAGTTTGAAGTCAATCGGGCAGGCGGTTAAGGCTGAGTGCGTTCACAGACAGACAGACAGACGGAATCGCCGGACCCACTTTTTTCGACTTCTCTATCATCGCGATATCATGTTTGATCCAAATCTCAACTTTTTTTACGAATTCAATACATGCCATATGCTAAACCGAACGCTACGGGTTCAAGCTTCGGCAGCATTCTTTTACTACAAAAATCGCCAGCTTATCTGAGGCCACCTGTGCGATTACATAAGACAATACAAATCTAAGTCTCCTGCTCTGAGAAACTTAGGTTTCTGTTATGTGTGCTTTCTTCCTATATATCTATCTGTCTCTCTCTCTCTCTGTTTTATTAATGTCTTGTTCTGTCCCAGCCGATGGCCTCAGTCGCCTGTGCTGCTATGTGTCCGTAGTTTTTTACATTCATGTGCGAAGAATTGTGAAATGTCAATGTCAGATTAAGTCAATTTTCGAGCGAAGTACTTCCAAGAGTCTGAAAAAGAATTTTTCAACTCAACTGTTCGAAATCGGCATAAACATTCAAGACAGACTCAGATACTTTCACGCATTCAAGGAATTCTTAAAGATATTAAAAGTAAAGGCTCGGTTCTTCGGAGCCGTCATGCCACCCTTTTATTATCAACAGAAATGGGAAGTTTCGCGGAGATTTTGGAGGTTTAGCAGAAACTTTTTGGTAACTTATGGTTGAACCAAGTTAACCAACTATTTTTTAAAACATAAAAAGATGGGTTCACTTAGGTACATCAATAGGCAAAACGGTCCTTTGAGCAGTCAATACACAATCCTGGAAGTCGTTCAGCTGTTCCTGCTTGGCAATAAGAAGCGCTGCACAGTGGGTCCCGCCATAGGTCAAAAATCAAAAAAGTGAATGTCATATATCCAAAATTTGTTGATGAAATTATGCTATGGACATTCCCGTTAATCAAAAACAACAAAAAGATTGGACGGTATTTTTTTTTTCATTACTTATAAGCCCTTCAAAGTCAGTATATATTAAAATGCATTTCTCGCTTATCAGTTCAATTTATTGGTTGTGATCTTGTGGTAGTGATAACACGTGTTAAAAAAGCTTGAGATTTTTTTCTTTAAAATGGATATTAAACTAGAAGGTGAGTACTTTGTAAAATCATACATTTCATTGTCAAATATATTAGGGTGTATTTATAAGGGGTCTCTTTCATAATGTACTTTATAAAATATTTTTCAAAGCCTTTTTTAAAGTAAATTAGAGGGTTCCCTCCGAGCTCATTCTGCAAATTTGGTATTAAAATGTAGAATATTGTCTAATCTTTCAAATTAACTTTGATTTTTTTTCCACTTTTTTCCCCTTTTGAAGTTATAACATTTTATGTGACCATATATCCTATAAATTCAGTGTAAAAAAAATTGTTTTGTATGGTTTTATATTTGGTAGGCAATGGCTATGAATGCTGTTTCTCACGCAACTTTTTGTTTGGTAAATGGCTTAAAATACGTGTAAATAATTCAACATGTGTAAACCAAGCAAACCAAATACTTGAAACCATCAAATGCAATTGGCCAGATGAAAGCGTGGAGAACGTTCAATTTGATTCTCTTTATGACCGAATTCTTTTTGTTTGCAATAAGTTAACGGAAAAACCGGGTGGAAGTGGTACCTCGAATGATGGCAACACGGCCAGAAAATTTTTCAACAATCCACCAACTTCGGCTGAAATTACCGGGATTAACCAAACTTTGATTGAGAGATGTGCCACAATCCTACAAGTCTTGAACTCTGGGTACATGATCGATGCCGATAGATTCAAAGCGTTCTGTTTAGAAACAGCTGAGCAGATAATTTAGACCTATCCATGGTACTATTTGCCTGCGTCTGTTCACAAGGTGTTATTACATGGCGCATCGGTTATTGAACATCATGGTCTTTTATCTATAGGCGAATTAAGTGAAGAAGCCGCGGAGTCAAGGAACAAGGATTTTAAAAATTATAGACTAAATTTTACAAGAAAAATGTCTCGTGAAATAACAAACACGGACCTTTTAAATCGTGTTTTACTAACTTCCGACCCGCTAATATCAAATTTAAGAAAATTGCCTAATAACAAGAAATCTCTACTATCAACTACAGCATTAGAGCTAATAAAAACATAGTTTTTTCAATATTTTATTTATAATTGTATAATTTTTTGTTATTTTTGTCTATAATTATGTTCAAATAAACAATATTAAATCATATCAACATGTTTTTATTGCAAAAAAACAAAAATAATATTTTTGACCGCAATTTGTATGGGCGGGTACCCACTGTGCGCTGGTATAAACCTCTAGGTAGGCAAGAGATATTACCGTTCGGTTGTGACCAACAGAATTGTTATAATAACCAAAATTAGATTATTATCGAGCGGAGCCGCCATGTACTTCTCCAAATGTGAAAATAGCCATTATTGCAAAAAGCTACGGATTGCTTTCTCCACTTCTAAAACGGATTTTTGGGGATTTTTTGTCGTTAAAATGAGTCAACAAGGATAGCTAGGACCCTTCGAAGTCAATAGAAAAGCCATTAACAATCGTCAAATACTCTAAAAGTTGGGTTAAAATCGCTTGTTTTTTTTTTTTAATTTCAAATTGAGGTACATATTTCAACAACACACTTCAAATCATTAGAAGAAAAAACACACATTTCAAATTGATAGGCCTTTCCATGAAGCGCATACAAACTTCTGTAGAACCGGACTGCAGTATTATATTTGGTTTTTGATTTAAACCCCAAACATTATTTTGTTTACCTATACCCCTCATGAAGAGCAAGTTAAAAATCAATCATTGAAAATTAAACACCACCTGGTGTTTTATTTCCCTTCCAATACGGAATCCCAAAATCAATAATAAGCAGAAAAAAGAAAATCAGAAAACAAGACTTTTTTTTCGTAATTTTCCCGTAAATATCACAGAACAGCATTGCATTACGTTTTACGTTGCATAGTTGCGAAGCGAAATTTCCCAAAGCACCCAACACACATATACACGACTCTACGTCTACACCCCATCATCATATTGCTTTGCTTACAATTTAAGTGGAACAAGAATTGGAGTGATTTTTTTTTTCGTTTTTCAACTATAGAATTTAACTCCCCAATGCAGTTCGTTGCCACGATTTTATGCCCGAGAGATTCTGATTCTCACTGGCGCTATATATGTTGATGCCGTTGGTGATGGCGGTCGATGGTGGCATTAAATTACATTGACATCAAATCGAAATGTACATCACATTATGTGAATTGTGGATTTTTCTATTTAAAATTGTATTTGTCTCTCGTTGCAAACACATATGGTTAAATGTGGATTATAACAAATTTGTAGCAACCACACTGCAAGCAATGCCAGCGATATATAGAACTTTTTGTTGTTATCGTTGGTTTTTGTTTTTTTTTTTTTTTAAGAGCGTATTTGACAAGGGCGGTGTTCATAAAGTGAGGGCCTTGTGTATGTAAATACTTCCTCATCAAGATTATCTATGAGGCATTCTGTGGGCCCCCTATCCTTTAGAGGCCTTTAATTCTCACATCAAAATGATTCAAATTGACAATTACAAAACATCGAGTGAGATGATTTTTTATGCTCGTAGAAAAAAAAAAAAACATACAAAGTAACCATTATAAGTCCAACATGGCAATTTATATGAACGAGTCTAGTCGCCTCGTGTGCTGATGCCTTGTTCAAGTATCTTGAAGGCAATAAACTTCGTTAGCTGTGCAATTAATTGATTCTATTTCATTGCTATTTTGTTCTGTTTTAAAAGATAAAGAGTTCTTGTCTTCCTTCGTGCATGTTATGTGTGTAGTCATATCGACAGCATGAAGAGCAAGAGCACACATCGAAGACATTGTGTGTATCAATTTTGTTGTCTATCTAACATGGAACGTAAGCAAGCATCTTTAACTGGCTATAAAAAGTAACAAGTAACAAAGATGAGAAGAGAGTTGTTGCTGAAGGCACTTATCATCGCACTCAATAACAAAGTTGCTTAAGTGTCACAAAGAAAATGTTTAATTAAATAGAAATTATATGATGGGGGGGGGGGGGGTTTGCAATCATGAACAACAAAAATAATAGCGCAACAGAGAAAACAATGGCAATGCCTGAGAGAAAAACAATTCGCTTAAAATTGTTTTTTTTTTCGTTTATAACTTTTTCAGACGAATTATTTGAAAAGACAAAAATACCTAACTGTACGAATGGACAATTATAATAAATTGTAATAAACTACAAAGAAAAAATGGGATACCAGAAGGTTCGCTCTTCTCACCTTTACTTTTTTTTTGTAAGTACCTACGATTTTTATCGTCATGATGCATAATTAAATATGGGGCGTCCTGGAAAATTGTGAGCAATACCGTTTTGATTTGATAAGAAAGTGTCTGCCTGTAACATTTTTGAAAGCATTTCCGCTAGTTTGTCTTTTTAAGAAATGTTGACTCATACTGACGAAATGATTTCTTTTACATTTTTTTTTTTTTTTAGTAAGAGCTTTTCTACCAGCTACAACAGCTGGAGAGTGGAAGAAAGTATTGCTCTTAGATGACAACTGTCGTTTTCGAAAAAAAAGATAGTAAAAAGTTTTGCTGCATGCAAAACCAATTAATACTGACTGATTTTAGGTTAGAAATCAGTTCAGAATTTGTGAAGTAATTTTGAAAATGTGGATTAAGTCGACATAATTCAACCATAGCTGGAATATTGCTGAAAATTGGACTTTTGTTTTTCTGATATTTTGTTTACTTTACTTAACTTGATACTCAGAAAAACACACATATAGACAACATTGATTTAAAATGAAATTTTCAATATCATTTGATTTCTATGATTTCGATATTTATTACTGAAATGCTTTTATTGAGAGTTATCAGAAAATAACTAAAAGGACATTTATAGTTTTCTTTTTTTTTTCGAATCATCTACAAAATGGCTTTTTGCTAGTAAACGTGTCGACTTCTCCGACATTAAACCGAGAATCGATAGATTTTGCCGACCAACCAATACAAAAAGTCAACATAATCGATTTCCTGTCTCATAGCTTTTCAGGCTATCAAACCTTATGTGTATATGCATGAACAAGAGTAAAGAATACCTTCAAAGAATTGTGTGGTTAAGTTTTTAATTAAAATCCAAAACAATTTCCCAACGAATGCAATGTTCTAAAGAATTACTTTATTTGTTGTTAGTGACATTGCAAACAATGTGCATGTGTCAAGTGGTTTTTTTTTTTTTTTTATTCTCATGTGGCGAGGGCTACTTATTATTGTGCTTTTTTATTTGAAAGATCAAGGTTGTGCAATTTGAAAATCACAGCACCACAAAGAATCTGAATGTACTTGAGTAAAAGAGTTCGCATTTCTGTTATCACAAAATGGTAAACAAACATTTTGATGGATGAAAACCTGTGTTTGAAGAAGCTTCCTTTCTTTATTGACAGTTTCCAAAAATAGCATAAAAACGTCATTAAAAACAATTCGACCCAATTGAGCTTCCTCCTATATAGAAAATTGATTCTCATCCACCCACCTAATTCAAAGCCTTCGTGCAATATTATTTTTATAAAATTGATTTACGTCACACTATCGATATTCTGCAATGGTCTACTTCTATCTAAAAATACATCATTTTCCATTAAGTCTATAAATATTTATTCCCAGCAGCTAGCCACTTTGGCTGTGTGTCTGTCTTTTTCCAGTTGCTTTCAATTTAAAATACAATTTTATATTTACCTTTCAATAATAATAAATTTCTTTACCCTTTGTTCGCACTTAATTTGAGTTTATGTCTTATTTTTGAAAATTTTAGGGGTTAAAAGGGCATTTGGGTGGCTTGCTTTTCAAATTGATATTAACTACTTCTATTTGTCTTCACTCAACAATTTTAAGTTGACACACTATCATGTCACTAAGTCACTAAGGAATTTATCATACACGAAACTGGTTGCTACCTTAAAATGAGTGATGCCTGGCTCGCGGTGCAAATTGCAGGTTGATATATGAAAAAATGTTGAGGCATGAGTGAAATGTGTTTGTTTTATATTTTGTCAAAAAATAAAAGAAAAGCAAAACCCATTAAGTTATGTAACCTTTTACAATGTGCACTGCTTGTAGTTACAATTTTTTTTGTTTTTTGCTTTAATTTTTGTTTTGGATTTAATAACATTGGGGACACTGCACTCGCTCGTTGGTTCTAAGAATGATGGCGAGCGGGGATTGTTGTTCTTTGGCTTTTGCAAGCACGTTGTGTTATTGTGAATGCAACCCACACAATAACACAAAACGATGTTTAATAACCAAAAGGAAAACAAAAATAACAACAAAAGTATACGAGGACTTTGAACTAGGGTTACCCTGATGCGCAATTTAGGGGAATTTTAAAGGTTGTGTTCATTTTGAAAGCGGCCAGAAAGCTTATAACACTTGAACGAACTGCGGACAATTAAAATTGGTCGAACAAAACTGTCCGTGGTTTCACACCAAACATTTAGTTGACAGAATTTTCTTCTATCGGCAACTCTATTTTGCAGGAGGATATTTAAGGCCTACGCAAAGAAGGGCTCTAGTTGTCGCGCTTAAAGGCCCACCGCGATTGAAGAGCTGCAAAAAAAAAATAAAAATACAAAAACTTCTTTTGACTTATTCTTTTTCTTCATCCACATTTTTTTTCGTTTGAAAGCATAAACAATTTTGTTCATGTTTCTTTGCCTCTTTTGTTTTATTTTTTTGTTCATATATTTTTATATACAAACACAAACATACCGACAAACTTATGTTATTATTTTTCATAAGCGTATACGTCGTTTCTGCGTTCATTGACATTTTGCCGTGAGCTAAAGAAGAATAAGAAGAAGAGAAAAAAAAATCACAAACGAGGTGAGGTGGTCGTGTACCCCTTGACGACGACAACGAACGACGATGTTCTCAAAACCTCTTAAAACCAACGATTCAACAGCAATAGTAGCTAACCAACTATAAGTACAAGAGCAGGTACATACTTATACTTACGAAGATAGCATATTTGCGCAATTGGTACCTCGGCTAAAAAGCATCTAGCACAAGACTGAATTATTATTGCGAACAGCACATCCAACAGCTAGCAGCATTACGCCGTGGTTTAATGAACAATTTTATTAGCCAATAACAGCCATCGAACATTTGACAAATTGGGAATAGAAATGTTTTCAAAAAAGGTTCGATGACAGGCTGAGATTTTTTTTTATTATTTATTTTATCTATTTCTTACTTATTTATTTGTATCTGTACAAGTATGAAGTTTATTTTGTGTTTGCCAAGCATGCGTCAATTAAAATTATTCGAGGTTGTAGCAGTGCGATTGGGTAAGAATACCAACAGATAGGTATTTATTTATTTGTTTATTTTTGCGTTTGACAAACAATGTATCATCTCAATTAGGTTAAAATTGATTGGATTATTTTTGCATGTAGTTTGCAGTTTAACAAACAGGCAGGTTGATGAGAGCGATCAATTAAATTTAATTATGTGTACCTTTGTGAATAGAAAAGATGAAAAGAGTGATCGATGATTGTTTAACTTGTTGCCCATTCAAATCTGAAAACTAACTAGAGGTGATCTATTTTGTAGTTAAATTCATCACAATCAAGGAGAAAAACAGACAGAAAACGATGCTAAAATCTACGAAGTGTTTTTCTTCTAGTCAACAAAACTTTGAAGCCAAAATGTTGCTTTATAAGTTGACGCAATCTAAAACGTTGTTATTGTTTTTAACTTGATAATGTTGCTATCTGCTTGAAAATAATATCAAAAGACAAAAAAAAAAAATAACAAATCGTAATGCAAACATAATAAATCGAATTTTTATATTTATTTAGTTCATTAATTATCTTAAATCAAGTCATGCACTTTAAAAAGCTTTCGCGTGCTTTGCGTTCAATTCATCTTATCAGGTTTTCAATAATAAATATTTATTTTATTAGGCATTCAAACGTTTATACGTTAATGAGGTTAAAACGAGGAGACGCTCAATATATATTTATTCACCTTTGATTAACTTTAATTAAGCTTTATTTTATGTTTGTGTTTCTGGATTTTTTTATGTAAATTGAAATGGCAAAAAATGTTTAATACAAACACAAATAATTCTTAACACGTATTCAAACAATTCTGGTCAATGTTATTTGACGAATAATTTACAAGTCGATCCTGCCAAACCCCATGTCACAAGAAGAGGTAAAATATATGTACATATATTGGGTGACTTCTTTCTTACTCTGCCACACAATCACACAAGGTGTGTTAAAGTCACAAAAACTATCTTCAAACTATCTTGAACTGAAAAATGTTCGCGCTGGTGCTGAAGGAAAATTTTATAATAAATAATAAAAAGGCTATGGAATGGAAAATGTCAAATCCTAATGTGCCTAACAGCTCTTGTGTGCAGGGTTTGTTCGCGATGAAATGTCAGAAATGTCATTTAGAATTAAGCTGGGTTTACAGTGGTGTTGGCATTATATTAATCCGCCAACAGGACAGAAATTGATAAACATGCTAAGTTTGAACCCCCGTAGGTTAGGTTAGGTGATAAGGGGTGTGCACAGCGTGAACTGTTGCATACACGGAGGCCTCTGGTCCATTGTGATCCCCTAAAAAAAATAAGAGTTAGCATCGATGTTCTTCAAAGTTGCCGATTGACGTAGACTGGCTCGTTAACGAAAGAGCTAACCAGTGCTATCAATAAATTTCCTCATGTTTGCCATTGAGACCTGTGGTAGATCACCCAGTTAACCAACAAACCTGTTCCCGAAATGACGGAGTCGGTTAGTTTGGGGGTTCGGACAGTCACATAGCAGATGTTTAATGGTTTCTATTTCCTCCTCATCTTGACTTCTACAGAAATCGGGTGCAAAAGCCCCTATCTTGTTGGCCATTGTGCCACCAAGATAGTACACCTATCAAGATTTAAATGTTCCTTTAACTCAGCGATAGAATATACCGAGTTTTCTTCTCATTACTGTTAGGCAATAAACTTCTAGAGATTTCCTGGATTTTCAGGAGTTATTGATTTTCTCTTTTGATTTAAGTTGTATCTTCATCTTGAGTACCCCAATCGGGACGAGTGTTTGCCAATCTGAATGGTTGCTACTACTTGTATCTGCTTCTGACCCTTTCCTGACTAGTTCCATCTACTATTTCGTTCCCTCCTATATTGCTGTGTCCAGGAACCCAGCAGAGCTTAACCTGGTTAGTGTGGCAGATTCTATTTGATTCCTTCCTGCAGTTTAAAACTACCCTTGATCTTATGGTCTCACTGGCTAAGGCTTTGATAGCAGCCTGGCTGTCCACGAAAAACGTAATCTCCGAGGAGCTTAGCTTTTCATGATGTGCTGCTTTTTCAATGGCATAGATCTCGGCCTGAAAGACACTACAGTCAGTTGGGAGTTTATACGCCTCTCTGATGTTGAGAGATTGGCAAAACACTCCAGCACCTATTCCTGATTCCATTTTTGAACCGTCAGTGTAGAAAGGGATACCGTGTTTACTTATAAGTGAATTAGGATCCCAACCCTGTCTTTCTGGTATACAAATAGAAAATTTCCTATCAAAGGAAAGTAGAGGGGGAATGTTAATCGGTGGTCTCCATCAGTCTTGGAATCATATCAATCACCCGTGTCCATAAATGCTGTGCTTCCAAAAACTCAGTTCTTTTAAACGAATTGCAGTTTTGGCTGCCGTGCACCTTATGAACTCATCCAGAGCCGGAAGGGCCAAGATCATTTCCAACCCAGCTTGTGGTGTGAATCTCTGAGCCCCTGTTATTCCTATACAGGCCTATACAAGCCTCTGTACTGAGGTTCTTGAGATAGCTTGATTTTTTCCCGCTCTCCACCTTACAATAGAGCCATAGGTAAGAATGGGTGTGAAAATCGCTGTGTACGTCCATTGGATGACTTGCGGTCGGATACCCCAACGTACACCGTTAGAAAGTTTAAGAGGAATATCATTTAGTTTAGGAGGGTTGAAACCCTCTAGTTTCCGTTTTTTCGTGAACAAAACTAGCTCTGTCTTGGTGGAGTTGACCCAGCCCGAGACCTATCTTAGTTGCCCAAAAAGATAAGGAACTTGCTTGATACCAAAACCACTATGTCATCTGCATATAATACAATTTGTATGCCCTGATCGTTAAAATTTATGTTAATTTTGTTTACTACGAGGATTCAGAGCAGGGGTGAAATGATCCCTCTCTGTGGTGTGGTTCTAGTAACTGTTTTCTCAATGGTGCTAACTCAAAATTGAGAGTTGATAATTCACAAATCACACCATACTGTGGTGAATTACGTTGCTAGTTTTCTAGTGACAGTTATTCAAGAATGAGAATAATGTTATCGAATCGCAACTATCGTCACAAGAAATCAAGTCACAAGAGCTTGTTGCTTGTAACCCATCACAACAGCAGAATCGAGCTTTTAACAAAAGCCGAAAACAGAAATACAGTTTGAAATATATTATGTATTGTTTTTCAAATCGCAAACAAAACTATTAAGTTTTCAAAAAATTTACGTATTTAAGTTCCCATTAACTGTTTGATAGTGATCGAGAACGATTAAGTTTCCATTTCTCATTGTTATCACGTTATTCACTTGAAAATTTCGGGGTAAGACTTTCAAATTGAAAACAAACCTCCGATAAAAAAAAGTTCACTTCAAACTAAACAAGATCTAAATGATATGATAAATTGTGTCTTTATAAGGTATTATTAGTCATTTACGAGTTGTGAGTAATAGTGTTCCGCCAGACGTCACGTACTCTGACTTTGAATTAATTCAAAATGCATTTATCGTTTTTTTTTTGTATATCTAATAATGATACAAACATAGATATACCTACAATTTGAATAAGCCATGACTAGGTACACTGACAGCGATGTTGTTGACGTTGCTGACGGCCAATCTTAGTAGCTTGGTAAAATTAGAAACAAAAACATAAACAATAATTTGATTCATATCCAAGGTGTTCTTGTGAAACTGAACTGAATTAAATTTCACATACATATATCAACTAGGTATATACTAAAAGCGAATCACTAGTCCCCGTCTACAAAGAAGCCGCAAGCGAACCAGAAACATCATTAACGATACCAACCGCACTGCCCAAACTATATGAACCTCAAAATGTTGCGATGAAATTAATATTAGAGACGAAAATCTAATCTAATAGGTTTTACGTCGTTAAAGCTAGCAACAATGTGCTAAAGTCATTTGCTTTTTTTTTTTAACGAGGATCGGTTCCAACTTTTTGGAGGGTAAGTACTGAGGCTGGAGGTAAAGTTAGGGAACTGGAGGCTTGCAACTTATTGGTTTTAGTTGATGTCGCTTGACATGATTTTGATAATAAATTTCCATTTATTTGTTTTTGACCTCCTTTTTTGAACCTTTTGCTATCGAACACACTTGTTGCCGCTGTCTGCCATCAGCTCCTTCCTGAATTTTGCCAAAGCAAAACCAAAAAATTGTTAGTGTCATGAAATTCTCATAAAGAGTTTGCCAAAATATATTTCACTTCTACCACTACAACTAAACATCTGTAGAAATGGAAACACACCCATCGAATCAAATCGATACTCTAACAGTTTCGTTTTCTGTATCTCTTCTGTGTAGAGAGCCATAAACAAAAAGCCATAACAACTTTTGTAATAAAATAACAAAATAATACTATATATTAAAATTTTTACGGTTAAGAGGGTTTTCGAACAATAAAATACAAAATACAAAAAATACGAGTAGTAAGCAATATAAGTTGAAAAGCAAAAGCAAAAGCAGAAAAAAAAAACTAATAACATACAATTTTGTGGATAGTTATTAAAATAAAATTGTTGTTTTTCTTTTTGCGCATTTAGATAAACAAAAACTAGGTTTCTCCGTTTCTATTCTCACGTATGCCGATGTATTTGCTACAAATTTATGAGGGTTTATTTGATGGATTGTTTTGTTGTTGTAGGAACGTTGTCGTCATTTTTTTGTACCTACTTTGTGTGGAAAATAAGGAAGGTAATTGACAAAGTCTGAGAAATTTTAAATTGATTAAAAGAAAACAATTTGATTATAGGGAACTTCATTGGAGTGATAAAATCAACAAGGAAATTATTCATTCGATTTTGGAAAAATGTAAACAATTGAGAATTTATTTGAATAATGAATTTTGTTAACATTTTTATAGCTTCTTTCAATAAAATCACATTAATCGACTTGAGTGTTCCAGGGGAATTCATCTAACTTACAAAACAGTTGACGATGATTGAACTTTGAAGCTCAGTAGGGTACCGTTCCGAGGAAGATAACATTTTTTTCACTTTCAATGTAAATAACTTTATTCCTATTAGTGTTTCATTCAAATCTAAATATTTTGCTAAGCCTATAGATATTTCTTAATATTTGATGTACGAATGAGTTGAAAGTAACTTTAAACATTGATTTGAAAAAGTATGAATTCTGAAAAAGGGACTATTTTCCGGAGTCACCGGACGATATTTCTAGTCTCCGGACGATCTTCAATGGAGTCTCCGGAAAGTTCTAATTAAAAATTTTTAAGTGTTGATACAGAGCAATTCATTTTCTGTATTGATAATAATTTTCTGATTGTTTGGCATCTAAGTAATTTAAAAATGATTGCCTAGTTATTGCTATTTTAGACTAAGATCTGATTTTTCAATCGTCAGATAAACAAGCAGAGTTTTTATTCGACAGATAACGAAATATTGGATTTTCAATCGTCAGATAGACTTTATCTAACGAATAACGCTCTTATTTATTCGACCGATGAATACTCAGATAAGTTTTTTTGGCAGTTTGTTATTTGTAGATTTTTTCGATGAATGAAAAATCGGCTATAAGTACAACAAAAACAAAATCGGGACCAGTCTCCGGACGATCAAAACATACTCTCCAGACGATTTTGAACCTACTTCGCCATACTTGATCGCTGCTTGCCTGACACCTAATTTCTTCGAGCTAATGTCGTGAAATACCTTCTTTAAGTTGTATGCATTCATCCTTTATGCAGTATGCATAACTCATGCCAGTAAAGAAAAACGTTATTCGCAAATAAATATATAGCAAAGTGGAGGTGGAAAAAAAAAACTGGTTTATTATTCCCATGTTCAGGTTTCGGAAAGAAGGCAAATATTCCCTTCAGCTGTAGATATTTCACGATCGATTTACATCACATTCTTCAAAATACTTTGTTTGTGTGACAGAGAACAAATAATGATAATACAATTTTTAAAGTTTTTTTTTTCATTTTTCATCCATCAGAGGTATGATAATGGAAAATTTTTATTCTGGATACAAATTAGTACTTTTGACAGAAATAGAAAATAAATAAAATAAAACCTAAGAGCTGCCCCTGAGACTAGATTTTCGCTATTTTTGGTACCAGTGTCTCGGACACTTAAAAATTGATTAAAAAAAAAAAAAAAACACAAAACTCAATTTTTTCTTTAGTTATTGGAAGTTCATTATATTTTCGTTGATGCAAGCTCCATTTGATTACAAGATCTCACAAAATCAACTATTTTCAGTATATCTTTCCAAGGTCTGCCACTATTTTTTTTTTGCTAGGAAAACAGCAGAACAGCAGCGGCTGCTGCTTAAACGACCCATAACTTTTAAATTCTACATTCGATCGGATTGAAACTTTGTAAGTGTATGTGAAAAATAAAAATGTTACTGATTCTGTCTTTTCTCTTTTTTTGCAAATTCTATGTTTAGTTCCTCTTTTATTCCCTATTGAATGCAAACTCGTCCGGACACTGAAGTCTGTCCACAGACTGGTGCCGTTACCCTACTTTGTTGTTGCACTTCTCCTGTTGTGCTTATTTTATTTTTTACAGTTACAAAGCTTATGCCACAAGTAAAAAAGATGTCAATCATGAGGTCAACCAAAACATGAACCTTATTTGTTATTTTTTTTTTCATTTTCTAACTTATCAAAGTCGAATTAATTATTTTTTTTTTTTTTTGCTTACCACATGTAAAGACTCCAGAAGTTCGTTGGAATAAACAAATTAGCTGCTGATAAAAAAACCTCACATACCTTGTTTTTGAGTTTCTATCTATGTACTCGTAACCGCCATGAAAACTTTGATTGAACATTGTCATAGTGTGATTAAATACGACTTTTATTTTAATTAAATTCAAGTTTGATTAGAAAATTTCTATAAGAAAACAAAAAACACACACATACAGAGACAATTTACATGATTAAAATAGAAAGAAACTTTGACAATTAACATTTTCGTGACTGTTTTTAGTTGAGCCAGTTGGGGTGCATGTGAATTAGTGACTGTGTGTTATTTTGAATATTTTAAAACTTAACCCAGCTGGGCTGACATTTTGTTCGTAACGAACATGGTTCGTGGAAAATGAATGATTTATTACTGTCGCACAAAAGGTCTGGTCAGTGTTGCTATTTTCGATTTTGTTAAGGTTTTGGTTTCCTTTAGAGTTTGACATGACAAATGAACTGTTGTTTGCAACAACGAGCCCAACCTATTACTTATGTAACAGTCAGTCTTTCTAATATGATAAAACAAACAAATTGCACAGAAAAGTGTTTTAGCATGGAAGTTTGATTTTAAATGGGCTACGGGGGTTGTGCACAGCACGAGCGGTTGCTTATACAGTGTCTATTGTGATACCCTATAAAAAAAAGGTAGCATTGATGCTACTTGCTTTTGGTTAACAAAGACTGGTTCATTTACGAACAAGCCTGTGCTATCAATGAATTTCTTCATATTTGACAGTGAGGCCTTTGCCAGATCATCCAGTTCCCCAACAAATGTATTTCCGAAGAAATGGAGTCGGGTGTTGAATGGTTTCTATTTTCTCTTCAGCCTGACAGCTCCTGCAGAAATCGGGTGTAAAATCCCCAATTCTGTTGGCCATTATGTCAATGGCGCAATGAACTGTTTCAGCTAACAAGATTCTAATGTTCTTTTTACTCAGCGAACACACCAATCGGGACGTGAAGTCCCTTGACTGGACGGTCGTTACTTCTTCTATTTGCAAGTTGCAACTGACTCTTTCCTTGCCAGTTCATCTGCTGTTTGGTTCCCTTCTATATTACAATGTCCAGGGACCCAGCAGAGTTTGACCTGGATAGTTTGACAAATGCTACTTAGTTTCTTCCTGTAGTTCAAGATTGCCTTTGATCTAATGGTCTCACTGGCTAGCAGCCTGGCTGTCCACGAAATTGTAATCTTCACGGAGTTTAGTTTTTCTTGGTGCACTATAGTTCTACTGCTTTTTCAATAGCATAAATCTCTGTCTGAAACAAACTACATTCATCTGGGAGTTTATATGACTCTCTTACATTGAGAGATTTGCAGACCACCCTAGCTCCTGTTCCCAAATCCATTTTCGAAGAGTCAGTATAGACGGGAATGCCATGACAAGCTAATTAGGATCCCTTTTGGCTGCCGTGCATCTTATGAATTCATTAAGGGTCATTTCTAGCCCTGATTGTGGCGTAGACTTCTGCTTTCCACCATACGATAGAATCATGAGTGAGTATGAATCGGTCAATCGTTGTGTGCATCCATTGGATGGCTTGTGGTCGCATACCCCATTGTGTGCAGGAAGAACATAATGCGATTTTCTCTTCTCAGTATTACGTTTCCAAGTTGGTTTGGAATCAAGGATTACTCCTAGATATTTAGCTTCCTATGAAAGTTTTAGAGGAATACCGTTTACCTTGGGAGGTTTTGAGTTTTCCGATTTTCTTTTTTTCTTTTTTTGTGAACAAAATTAGCTCTGCCTTAGGAGATAGTTCTTTGAGTGCACTTTCCATAACTTTTTCGACGTGGTAAAAATGTACCGTTATCAAAACCGCTATGTCATCTGCATAAGCTATAATTTTGATGCTCTGATTTCTGAAATTTGTGAGAATTTTATTAACTACAAGGATCCAAATTGATTAATTAATACAAAAAACAAGAATTTCTTCCTTTAGTTTGTACGACAAGCAATCAGAAAGGAAAAAATTTACAATACTTTTGCATTCGTGTAACATTTTGGCAAGCAACGGATTGTTGCATGAAGCATTGCGAGCATATTAATACAAAAAACGCCCCTTCCACAGGTTACGTGGAATAAGAGTTATGCTGTTAGAAATCGAGTTGAACTATTAGGTAATTTTTTTTAAATAAACTCCATAAATTCTATTGAAATTCAATAACAAACTTCTCCTTTTAACTTTTTTTGTTGCAATATCGAACTCAATTTGTTTCGCAATACATCAAATCCTAATCGAACAGGTCTAGAAAATTTCCCTACCACAATTCCCAAAATAGAACAGATATAGCGAATGGTCATCCTCTGCTGCTCTTTTTTTCCCACTTTCGAATAAAGAAACAACTCTGTAAAAGCAATATGAATGTTTACCAATCCATTTGAATGTCAAACATCGGAGCACAAAAAAAAAAAAACTAAAACTAAAACATCCAAATGGATAAAAACCTTAAGTCTTTGATGGATTTATTCTTTTAAGAAGATACGATACTATATGTGGTTAACATATAGCTTTGATGTACATATACGTTAGCAAGTCTGTGGGTAGTTTAGTTATGATGACTAAGACTCTCACAAATCTAATGGATGCACATAAAGTAGATTGATGATGTTTGCCATTAATCCAATCAAACCGTGAAATGGTAATCCCTGCTGTTTTTTTTTCGTATTCTTCTTTTTCGAACGAGCTTTCTAATTCTCATTCGGTGGTATACAAATGAGATTGCTAGAGCGATAAGAAAACTATATAAGTAGAGCTCAATCGTCAAGCCTCTTTTAGAGAGCAGAGCAGCAAGGCAGCTGTATGGAAGACTTACTTCCTATTATATCAAGTCATTGTACCGAGCAGCTAGTTAGTTTGACCCTTTTTTCTGTTTGTATTCCTTACCACACTTTTCTGTCTTCATTTCTTATTTGGAATGCAGTGAGTCTACATTCGATAGAAATTGTGCATTTCCGTGAAGCTTAAGGTTTTGCCCTTAATTACCAGCTGCAGAAGGAACTTCCTCTACAAATAGCTATAGACTCGCATTGTGAATTGAGACTACCAACTGAAATTTTCTATAGGGAATAGGAAAGACACGAAAATCTAAGTGGTTAACCTTTTTTACAAATTGTGTAATCATTGTTGGAATTAGTCAAAGTCTACACGGGGGGTAGATTTCTATGAAACGGTTTTCAAATGTTAACAGAACGTTCGTTTTTTTCTGAGTGTATTTTTGAGAAGGCAGGAACTCATTTGCAGAAAGTAACTGCTGGCATTTTGTTCCAGTCGACTTTTTTTTGGTAGGTGTGCGAAATGCGATAAAGAGAAAGTAGGTAAATTCTGCCAAATTTGGTTATGATTTATTTATGACCAAAAAGTCGTGTAAAAAGGAAAAAAGACGAACAGACACTGCACAAACAATGAAAATTGACTTGAATTTTATTTGAAACTCAACTGCATGCAACAACTGCTATGTAGGGCATCAGAGACTTCGTCGTCGTTCAGTTTGCTTCGGTTTAACAGTAAGTACATATTTTACATTGTTTAAATCCCTATGCTGCCAAATACAATGTCCGTCATTATGAATATTTTATGGCTTCCATGGCAACAACCGACAATGACTACGTCCAACGACAACGACTTCAACTAGTTTGGAAATGTGCTAACGAAAACAAAATGTTCGCTAAGATAGAATGACTTGTTTTTCATTTGCATTCCTCAATTCGATGATTTAAATAAAAACAAACAGACAAACAGGCTGAGATAGAGCAGACAAAACAGATCTATAAAGTTATCTAAACAATTTCCATCTTAATGCCCCGTTTACACCTCTGTAATACATATAGACACGTAGACGCACATACTCAAACCAGATTACATCAATAAATTTCGATATGGAGAGAGTTCCTTTTTTTTTTAATAATTCAGCAAATGGCATTACAATTGCGTTGTCATTGCATTTGCAACACTTTGTTGACATTCTGCTGTCAATAGTAAACATATTGCAATATTTAAGCTTGTTGACGCTAAACACATACAAGGAAATGAACATTGTACTACTGGAATATATTCCGTTATTGATGTGAAATTTGTTTTTGCTTAACGATCGGGTTTCATTTGCAACATGTCATATTTGTGTCGAAAATAAAACAACATCATTACATTATTATCGTCATCGACTTGATATGGGCCTTATAGTAGCTGTGAAATGCAGTTGTTTATTTGTTTATTTATGCGGAAGAGCTTTAAAGACTCGTTGGGAATAATACGAAATGCTGACAGTTCGATTAATATAGCCACTGGGGATACATCAACAGGGGACACTGAGAAGTGACGATCTCTCGTTTTTCCAATTAACTTATTTTGAATCTTGAACTGTCATCTTATGTAGTGGTATGTAAAATAGGATGGTGTCACATGTCCGGACCGGATCGCATTTACAAACTGTTTTCTATCTAATTTAATAACATTATAAACGAAATGTGTGTCTGCAACGCCACCTGTTCGACACTGCCATACTTTCTTTTTTTACAAATATTCAATTTATGTTCAATCTTTTTCAAATACAAAGCGTTCAAAAAAACAGAGTTCAATAATTGAACTTTTTTATGACAACCTGTTGTGGTGCTCGTTCTTTTGACAACTTGTCATACATGAAGGCAATCTTTCAATGGTGGACAAGCTATTGTGACATTTTAATTCTGATTGCGTTCAGCTTGCATAATGCTTCAGAGTGCATTCAGCTATATTTCAAAGTTAAGTTCTGGAAGTTCATTAAAATATTGTTTGGAATTTGACTAGGTATTAAGATCATCGCGAAAAAAATAACATTTATGACCCGTTGAACCGAACAACGATATCTTTGAAATTCATAATGTTTGATCAAGATGTCAACACTGCCGTATAGCATCCAAAGTCTTCTGAAGAAATAAAATTCAACAAATTGCATTCTATCCGATGCCAAAAAATAAATGGACCCAAAAACGTCTGCTTTTGATTTTTATTGGCGACACACAAAAATAACGTCAAAACATTGAAAATAATAAATCAGTTAATTGGTCTCAATAAATCACACTCGTCTGTCAGAATGAACATGTGTAGACTTGATTTTTCGGGAATGAATTTTGTTTTTCTTTCTGTTTTAATTGTCATGCCTGTGTATGCAAAGATTGCAATTGACATTAATTACAAAATAAAAATCACTATTCAACTTCACTCAACGTGACGCTTCGAAATTGTATTCAATGTAACGGTGGGGTTGTTTCGGTGCTTTTGATATGAAATTGAACACAAATATTATTTCTGATCTGATTGATTGATTTTAAATTTACATGACACAATAATGAAATCATGCAAAAAGGCGCTCTATAGTCAAAAAGCTCCTCACTCGAAAGACAAAGTGTCTGCTATACAAAACTTTGATTTTACCAGTCCTACTCTACGGCGCCGAGTGCTGGACCATAAGTAAAAAAGGGGAATTGATACTTTCGGGAGAAAAATTCTTCGACGGATTTTCGGTCCCGTATTCGACGATGTCGAATGGAGAAGAAGGTTCAACCGAAAACTGTATGAGCTGTACCAAGATATGGATGTAGTCCAGAAGGCCAAGAAAAGATGAATGGACGACAACGCTCCAGCCAAGAAAGTCTTCTCATCCCAGCCCCCAGGTTCGAGACGACAAGGAAGACCGAACCTACGGTACAAGGACCAAGTAACTGCGGATGCCAGAGCGCTTGGTTTTGGCGACTGGAGAGTGCATGCGATGGAAGGCTACAGTATCTCAGGCTGATATCCTTCATGGGTTGTGAGCCGGATAAGTAAGTAAGTAAGTAAGTAGTAAGTTTAGTCAAAAAGCTTACAAAAGTAGGTCTTGAATGTTTTTCAGTAGAATTTTGAGAGAAGTTTCCCACGCTTCCAAGTTTCAAAACATCTTTACAATTCCTGTTACACAGATGTCTAATCAGAAAAAAAACTTACAACAAACATTTTGTTTTGCGAAATCAGCTTTTTCAATGTGGGCGATGATGATTAATTATATTCGTCTACCGACAGATTTAAAGCCAGATCGGGCGTTCAATCTAAACGATCTTGCAAAGCCCACGTTGCATGACGACACAGCCAGCCAGCGAGCGCCGCGCCGGCATGGCGGCAACGCCATTGAGGTCATCATTAATGCTAAAAGATGACCTTTGTTTATAGAAAATTTATACTAAAATCATATTTTGAGATGAGTGAAAAAAAAATTATAAATAAGACAAATCGCTTTTCTTTCGTATTTCAATCAACGACCGTTGGCAAATAAAAAAAATAGAGAATAACCTTCCGCTCTTCACTTTGATTATTTATTTATTTTTTTCAATCGAATTAATGGAAATTGTGTATTAGGTACGACGACGACGTGAGACGCTCCATAGCGCAGATGTATTTTATTTGAAGGGGAAAAACTTTCGTCACAAATGAACGGTCGTGTGTTTATATGAAATGAGATGCAGCTGTGTCTAAGTGGGTTTCAAAGATTAGTTCGGTGTCAGTTTTTTACAGAAAATTAATAATTTAAAAAGTTAATTGTTGTTAAATATCAATTTAATACAAAAAACCTAATAGTTCTCATTAATAGAAAACGCTTTTAGAGAGATTTAGCGACCGAAGTTATATCGCATTTAATGGAATTCAACAAATTGGTATTGAAAGTACCTGTCGGAAACCTGTGTGGAAACTGAGAATACCGGAATCTGCTAGATCACTTGGCTCAAGTTCATCAAGAATGAATGAGGCAGAGTCTACGTTCTTCTTGTAGGTACTATATATATACAAACATTATTTAAGCATAAGTTATTTAACTTCGAGCAACAAAAATGTCTAACATTTATCGCAGGAGAAAGAAGTTGCCTGATCTGTTTTGATTTCTGAGCATGCAATCAATGAATGCTCTATTTTCTTTCTTCTCTTATTATTCTACCATCTACCTTACCGACAGTCTCTCTTTGTTTCATCTCACTTTAATTCTTTCATTTTGTTCTGGAAGTGTTGCCACAATAATTCATTTTTTTTATAATTTTACTTGTTTGAAAATATTTAGGGTGTTTTGTCACAATCACTAATTTTTTGAAACATTAAAATGAACTGCAAAGTGGTCTTCAGTTTATTTCTTAGTGGTTTTTGCTTCCCCTTGTCATCTTGACGCCTTTTTTAAACAATTTAAATGCAAATTAGTCATTTTCAATTGAATCTTCGGGGTAAAGCATTAGGTATCAGGAAATGCAATTAGTGGATTGTGCTCCCTAGAACATCGCATCAATTATGCACACACAGGTAGCTCCAAGTTCTATTAAGGGTCAATCACACAAATTCCTTTCTATGCTTGTTAAAGCTCCCCTCAAAGGTATTCAACTCTAACAAAGAACATTGTCATCCCTTTTCCAGGAGCAATGAACTCATAGAATATTGGTTTGAAATAAAATGTGTACGTTACATTTTTAGGCACGTTGCAATGCTTTCGTTTTTCATTGTCAAAAAAATAATTCAGTTTCAAACGGTCGTGTCGCCACGTGACTGAGGAAATTTCCCCATTTCATACACAAAACATAAACTGTCAATTCGATTTTTGCAAACTGTCATTCCTAATTTATTTCTTTATTCTGAAAAAAAAAAAAAAAAAACAATACCGGTAGTCTAGTACAGTCCCTACATTCGATTTAGTTCAACACGCAAAAAGAGGTTTGATTTTCTTATAAAAAGAAACTGTCAATAATGCTTACCCAAGAAATCCGTCATTCACATTTCCTTTTTTCATTAAATACAAAAAACACGAGTCATTACCTGGAAGAGAAAAGAGAACAAAATGTTAATAAGTCGATATTATACATGAAATTGTTACTTCTTAAATAATAAGAACTAAGCTCAAGCACACAAATTAAATTACATATTTTTACTGCCTTTTTGACTTTGTTCAGTACATTCATCAGAAGAAAAAAAAAATACTCAACAGGAATATTGTCATCATATCCACTCAAACTCCCCAGGAGCCAGGACACCCTACAAGCTACAACAACCTACATTCAAAATAATCACCACCTACGAAAATCTTCCCCCTCGTCGGATGACACACACAGACAAACAGAACATAGCAACTTTTTGCAACAAGTAAAGTCAAATTGAAAAGAAAGGAAAGAAGTATGAATGACAAAAACATAAGTTCCGCCTCCGCACACAGCAGTGAGGCCCTTTTGTATATTATAGAGGGAACACATGGCGTTTGCCACGTTCGTTATCCTTATTGCTGGTTCATCATTGTCAAACATTTCCTTGGCCGGCGTCACGTTGACTGAATTTTTTCTTTTGCCGTTCATATAATTTCAAAAGAAAGGGTAGGTAAAACGGTTATGTCGGAAGTTGAGCGCGAAACCTAATCAATATTTGAATTAAAAAAAAAAAAGAACACTGCTGTCGGTTTTCCCCTTCAATACACAACTGTTGCTAATTCATTTGGCGGAAAAATGAAACGAACTGAGAATCCAGTCATCAGGGCAGTGAATGAGAAAAATCGATATAACTGACGCAAATGGCGCATTTTGCGTGGAAACATGCAATTTACCAGAAAGTGTGGTTGGAATGAAAATTTTCTCTTGGAGAACTTTCTTTATACCTCGGGAAAATAAAGGTACTCGAAGAAATAGTGTGCTGGGAATATTGAATAGAATGGTGACCATACCGATACCGTGCTAGTACTTACAAGTAAAAGAAAAATACTAGTATTTTCTAACAGAGTTGCAAGATTAAAAGTACAGTGCCCTGGTACTGGAACTTAAAAAGTCAAGTACCTACCAGTATTTTGCAAGGGGCACATATCTTACAAGTATTTGCGCTTTAAAATGTTTCAAGTACAAGAACAAATTCTTTCAAGTAGCATCAAAAGTTATGTAAGGTAACAGTTCCCATGTTTTGTACTTAAGAGTCTTATACTTATTAATACTGGTATCGCAACTTGAGAGTATTATTATTGGTTCTTGAGAGTACCGAAACTGCTCAAGTATGTACTTGATTTGTTGATAAAAACAAACGGACTACAAAAAAAATTGATACTTGAATTTTCACAGTTCTTTACTTAAGAACAAGAACAAGTAGGTACTAACTAGAACATGAACTTGAAAAAATCAAAGTACATACATTACTATTTTAGAACTCTGATTATAAGTGAAGTAGCAAATTTAAATTTGTAAGTACCTATTGTGACTTTAAAGAACTGGTACCGAACTTATAAGTACTTGAAAGAACTGGCAATTGCAATAAGAAGTAGGTACTTGAGCGAACAGATTCTTGAAAAAACTTTTAAACATAAAACGGTTTTGACCTGTCAAGGGGATTTTAGTATATTTCAACTGACAACTTCTTAATCAAGTTTTAAGCTCCCTGGGTACCTTGTTCTAAAAGTCTATGTTGACCACTCTAGTTCTGAGTGGGTGTCACTTTGATACATCCTCCCAAATGGACGGATAAAATTGCAAAACTAATCCCCCTTACACCCACACATCCAGGAAAATACGTTTTGACCAGATTGCATGCGAGTTAAGGCTCAGTTAATGCCTCAGCTGCATTTAATCCAAAACTAACTAACAATTATTTTAAAATAAGCGCCCGCATCCAGAACACACACTAAACAAAATGATAACCACCTCGACCGACCAACAATGGCAGTTAACTATGAGCTGCTCCCAGTCACTAGGCAGGTCGTCGTCGTCATCATCGTTATCGATGTTATTTTTGTTTTTGTTATCGTTTACCATCCTTTGAAGCCCGCATTGCATTTTCGTGCTTTGGCGTGGTGCAACCACATAACCATCAACTCGGTATAGTAATAGCATGTATGTGTTGCATGTACAATGATGGCAGTCTCTGTCCCTCAAACAACCAGCCAGCTATAGTCAGTCAACCAAACAAACAGCTATAGCCACCAGTACGGCTATAGACAAGAAGACTCATAGTGAATACCCAAGTTGGATTTATCGATTTGGACAGATTTTCCAAATGAGTCATCCATGGTTCCAAAACCGGCAATGGCACAGTACACAACACAGCACACAGCTATATGGCGCGCAACAAACAACCAACCAACAACGTTAGTCGCTCATGACGATGATGATGAGGAAAGTCGTTGGAATCAGTCTTTTGTGTTGTCGGACGGGTGGTGGCGGGTAAGCATGCAGAGAGACGGGATTTTAAAGAGTCTACGTATAGATAGATTGGAGAGATGAGGTTGTTGCTGCAACATAGAAAGCCAACTAACGAAAACAACGTGCAGTGCAGAGTGCAGTGCACAGTTTGCTAGTAGGTTTGAATTCGTTTATTCGACAGCAAAAAAAAAAAAACAGAGTAAATGAAACCTGGTCAAAGCATTTACCTACTGCTTTTAGAGCAGTTTTTGAATTCGTTTTTGTTTTAAAGTGCAGGCTGGGCGAGCAAGGGTTTTATTTTTCTTTGATTTTGGTCTACAGGGTGGTTTTGTTTCGACCTTGTTTATGCAAAAATGATCTCAGTTCTCCCTTTTGAGGTCTGGAGTGACAATAAGACATTTTGTAAAAGTTTGATCGGCTTCCTGCTATTGGAGTGAAATCTTTTTTCAACCCTATCTCGGTTGACAACTCTGTCTTAAAAGCATCAACAAAGTCGAAGCTTTGCCTAAGGTTTCGAACCAAGTGTTATTTTTCCTGGAAACTACTGAGCTAACCTCAAAATTCAGTAGCACGACAATCTTTACTTAAAAAAAAAAAACTTGGCTCACCCTGTGACAGTTATTGTTTGTTCCCTTTTACTTTAAGTCCCTTAACTGTGATGAATTTGGCAAAAGCCATAAATTGGATTTCTCTTTAAATCAAATTATGGAAAGGTTCCGTTGTATAGTTATTCTGGAATTTAATTTTTTTTCGTTTGGTTTTTTTTTGCCGACTGCAATAATACAGTTCGCGTTACTTTCCCAGAGGTTAATACCTTAGCGATTATGTATTCCGTCCGGGTTCGTTATTATTTTAGTTTTTGGCAATGTTTCTTTTTTTTTCGTTTTGTATTATCCCGAATCAAGTTTGAAAAATCTGCAGTAGGTTCTGTATTTTAAACAGGACGGTGGTCCGGTCGCTTGAAGTGATTTTCATTATGCAGTAAGAAGGGAGATACATAGATTGAATAGCAGCACAACCAGTTTTATGACCTCTTTTAAAGGAAATTTTAAATTCTTAATGGCTCTCAATGATACTTGACTTGATTTGACTGAAAATCTGGAAAGTCATGTGTTAGAGCAAAGCCTTAATCAATACATAGATGCCATCGCAATTCACATTTATCTTGCTTTAACTTTCAACAGAAATTTCATCAAAATAAATAAAACAAAAAATTAAGACAACATTTCATAAATTTTCTGAAACATACGAAACCCTCGAGAAAATATCACGATTTATGATCTTTTTTTACAATGTTGACAACAAATTGTCAAAAAAAGCTGTGATTTATGATTTACACCGAGGACAATATCTCTATCTCCCTCTCTTTTTCTTTTCAGTGCAACCGACACTTTGAGTAAAGAATGTGTACTCTATCCCTCTTCTATTTGTTTATCAATGCGAACCACGTACCCTTGTGCTAAATCCAATATTTAAGATGATTACAATCTTCATGTTTCATTCGCCTTTGTCGAACCGTACTCTCAGCTTAAAATTGCAACATTAATTCCTTAAAATTTCTTAATGATTTTTTATTACAAAGGGTCTTATGAAGAACCGAAAAAAAAAACAAGGGACCAGACCAAACGCACCACCGACCGTCAAGCTGAAAGACGATTTTGCTTAACAAAATACCGCCCCATTTCTTTTTGGTAATTTTTCAACCTTTTTGGCTTCAACTCCCGAAATGGTTTTGAAATTCGTTTTTTTAATTTGAAACTGAACATCAAAATGAGGGTTGGTTGTTTTTTTTTTTCTTTTCTTTGAACGAGTTCATCATCAAGACAAGAGGGTTGCGTTTAGAAAACAGTATAAAAAGAAATTATTATGTGCAGCCTGTTGAAGACGAGAACAGGCAAGCCCACATGGGACGATGTCATCATTTTTTTTTGGTAGGTAAGAGTATTATTTGCTTTTTCGCATCTGCTGCCATCTGGCTTTGTGGTATAACGCAAGCGAAATTATTTTTCTCGAAAATATTATTCACAATGAACAAAGAGGTTCGCTTGATGGGACATTTAAACGAGAATTGTAAAATAGTTTTTTTTTTTTGCCAGACAGGTTCGGGAAGTGCTATGAATTTATAAAAACATGTTTAATCAAATTTTTAACGGATTTTTGCAACAGCCATCTTTTTTAAATCAAAAATGTTTGTGAAAATGAATTTTTTCGATTAAATTGGACGATTTGTTATTCTAAAATGGTCAAATTTGAAAATTATTATCAAATATTACAATTCAGAAGTGGGATGTATGCCAGAAGCTGTGTTTTCTAGGTCGATTTTCAGACAAAATATAAGGAAACTTTTGAGGATCTCAATAACCTTCACTGCATAAAAAGCTGCTTTAGATAAACTATTTTTGAGCAACTTCGATTTTTGTCTAGTTTTCTGCCTTTATTGATACAATTTTGTACTTTTGGTTCAGGATTCTTCCTCCATTTTAAGTAGTAGATACAAAATTTAAATAAGAGCGTTTTGTTCAAGAAATTCTCTAAAAACGTATTTTTTGGCTTTTGATAGCTGCTGTATTAAGCTATTTTTGAGCAACTTCAATTTTTGCAATCCTTATTAGATATACCCCGTTTACCCTAACAATAAAAAAAATTATATCAGAAGTGGGATATTACATGCAAATTTTCCGCAGAAATTCTCAAGAGGAAAAGGTCAGGGAACATAGATTTATCTTTGGGAAAGTTATGTTAAGAAACGTTCTTCTTAAATTCTAGAAAAGATCAAGAAATTTCACAAAGAAAAACAAAATTTCAATCTTCTTGTAACCACAACATCTTTTCATTTATTCATTTTTCCTCATAGACGTTAATGTAAATTAGTTTGTGTTTGCATTTTTCCTTGCCTGTTAATTATGATATTCTAAGTAACGGTTAAGATTAATATCCAAACCAAAACACACAGCTTTCATCTCAAAAACAACATCTTTTAGCTGCCAAAACATTTGAATATTTTGCGGTTCTATTTGCATATTTCCAAAGAGGCAGGTCTGGAAAGTAAAAACAAAAACAGCAAACAATTTCAAAGCAAATTCAATTTTCTCTTTGGTTTTACGTTGTGTTGTAGGTGTATTATAATTATCCAACAAATGCAGTTAGCAGTTTCTGTTATAACAAAAAAAAAAAAACACAACGTTACAATCATTAAAAAACAAACATCTTGCTTAAAATTAAACGCATTTTACTTTTTTACATCACGCAAGAAAGAAACTCTGCCACACAATTTCCCTATAAGCTGTAAATATAAAAAAAAATTGTACAAGGCGAAAGGAGGACTGCGCTGGATGCATTCATTCATCCATACAGCTCACTGTTGCGCGCGAAATAATACCATTAAATAGAATTAGTATAACTGCTGCTAGGCAAAGCGGCTTTCATTTGTTGGCAAAAAATTTATAGCTGAAATTTTCACGATGCAAAACACAACGAACAAACAGAGAAAACACAACAGCAAGCAAAGAAGAAAACTTAATAACCATTAAACATAATAACAGTGATAGATACACATGCGACACAGAAATGCACTATGGCGGGTTTTTTTTTTTTTTTTCAACGAACGAACGAATTTATCTGGGTACATTCAAATTATTTTTGTTCTTTTTTTGTTTTCTCTCTGAAAGCCTTTAGAAGGTGGATATTTTACATATCCCATACCATCATTGTGCCACCAACCTAACCAACCAGCCAACAAAAATACAAAACCACTGAACATAAAAATGGTGGAGAGGAGATACGCAGCCATGGTTTTATATCACAAACTCAATAAATTGGAATGGAAATTGCAAATTTTCACTTTGACTGTACAAAACAAAAGCGCGAGAGAGAGATTTCGTAGAGATATAGAAAAGCGGTGGTGGCGGCGGCAATGAGAGATTGGTATCAGGGAAGGCCACCAGGGAAAATCCTCGATAGAGAGAGATTGTAATGATGATGTTCTACTGTTTTTCTACATTTTTGCAGCGGCAGCAAAAACATTGCAACTAATAACGAACGTTGTAAATGATGTTAATGTCCTTTTATCAGTATCATGACCGCTAATGGGTTTATGTAGGAACAATTTGTTACTTGTCAATTTGAAAATTAATTACTTGTTAAGGTTGGCGATTGGAAAGTAAAACTAATAAAATACTTTTGGAGACTGACTTTTTATACAGTGTTGTTCGTTCATAAGATAACTTGGCTCTTTTTTTACATTTTATGTTTTTGTTCTGATATCACATCTTTTTGCAAAGTTTTTTTTATGGAATGGAAGCATGAACCTCGAAATACACTCAATAAGCTAAACATTTGCAAGCTGACAACCCTAGCAGAGCCGCTCGCCGGTGCAAGGCAGAAATATGACGGACCTTGCCACGGCGGCGTCCGAAAGAGCTCGTTAATGGCTGGTTTATCCCCCAGCCTTTCATTCTTCGCCACGGTTTTCGTAGAAAGTACGCTTACACCACCACTGAAATTAGGAACCTCTAAACTATGATTAAATTGGGTTTCCGAACGTTGTACTATTGAGGGGTTACGACCAATTCGGAGACCCAGCTTTAACTTAGCTGATCTCCATCCTGCGCCAAAAACACACAGGACTACTATGGTGATCATTGCCCGCCCGGCACCCACTTGGAGGGTTTGAATGAGGATTTGTAGGTTGGATGTTGTTAGCTCATTTAGACCCCAAGGGTCCATTGTGAAACCACTAAAGAAAGTTACTCATGGGAGTGTTATGAACTTAAGAACTTAAACAAACCAGAATTCAACATCCTACGACCATTTTAAGGAAGTGGGCGGCAACCACTTATATTTTCTCTTAAACGTTTTCGACCATTTCGATAGATAAAAAGGGTGGATACTACACCCCTAAATGGAAATAGAATTTTTCTCATTTTTTTGTTTCATGTCATTCAACCAAACCTTACAGGAATTACAAATTTCAACATCCTATGATCGTTTTAAGATAGTGGGCGGATAACACGTCCCCTGAATGAAAAAAATGAAATTTTCGATTTTTTCCTTTGTATACACCCGAAAAGCTCCCATTATACTAAATTTCAAGATTCTGATATTGTTGAGTTAGTCAGTCAATTACTGTTTTTGAAATTTTTACTGTTTAATATCTCAGGAAGTAGTGGTTCCTTTGTCTCCATGAAGTCAACACGTAGTTCAAATTTGAAGCTTCTAACTCTATGGGTTCAAAAGTTATGGGGGGTTAAGATTGTTCTTGAGTTCGATCCTGTAAAAAGGGAGTAGTGCTAGAAATTGGCTGGGCACTACCTTTGATTCCTTCTGTTGGAGAGTGATGGGCATGTACAGAAGAAGTGTTACACTGTTTTTTCTTTCTCCTCGTCAATAAAGCTTCTACAGAAAGCCTCATGGCATGTATTCCTCTAAGGCAGCATCCTGTCTTCAGTATTGAATGTTACTAGGAACCTAGTAGTGCCCTGTGACCATCTAGCAATTGTTGATTGTAGAGCAAATTGTTTAAAAAGAAGTTTACAAGTGATGTTTTCCTTGAGGCAGGACTGAGTGTTCTCAGCTGGTCTGAGTAAAAACCACTTCCAACGCCGTTGTCGGTCTTTCAATCATCAGAATAGAAGTAAAGAAGTGTACAAAGTTTTCTTCCCAAAAAGATCTTGCAAGATTGGATATCTGGAAGTTGTTACCCAATACCATTGTTCGGGTAGTAATCGTTCTGGGATAGATCTCAAATCGTCGAAATAGAAGTATGGCCAGTGATGTTACTGATCCATTGAGAGGTGGCTAAAAGCCTCCTCAAGCATAAATCGATGTCATTTACTATTATGTTAAATAGAATAGGCCATAGTTTCCTACCTTGAGGTACTTCAATTTACCGATCTAGTGATTTCTCTTGTAACTTTCAAAGAATTTCGCAATTAGCAAACAAATATAAAAGAAGACACACAATTTTAAGGATTTAATATATGATCAAGATAAAGGCTTAAGGGGTCAGCATCATTGTTCAAATAATTAAAGCTATTTATGTGAATTAAAAAAGGTATTTGTACCCTCTTCTTACTTGTCCATTTATGTAACAATCCACTTCCAGGGGAAAGAGTAAGGACAAAAAATTGTTAAATTAAATCACCCAATTGTGAATTATTAACGCACACAAAATGATACAACATTAATTTCGACATGCATAAAAAAGAAAACAAAAATAATTTTGTTGTTTTAATTTATTTGGGATATATTTAATAAATAATGTCACGGGACTTGTGCTTATTGTAGCTGCAAATTGGATTTATTCCTTGGACAATAATTAAGGGCAAAAGTTAATCCTCTTCATTTTTTTTAGGGGGAAAGGAGGATACAAATTCTGTGTTGATGTTTAAGAAGATTAATGAAATTACTGTTTGTAAACGAAACGTTTTTATGTGATTAAAAAGGATGTCGAGTGGAATACATCATACTATCTGTCAAAAATAAAATTAGGAAACTTTGTGTTGTTAGAGTCTGCTTTGGAAAATTCACGTTTTAATATTAATGACAACAAAAAATACAAATGAGCTGTAAAATTTCCTACCTTTACATGTCGTTCATCATTAAACAAATTATGCAAGCCAAATCAAACGAAAAACTTTCTATTTAAACAAACAAAATTGTTTGAAAACGTTTTGGCAAAATCAACAGCAGCAAAAATCGACTGTCTGTCAAGCGAATTCTTTCATTTGAATGCACAAAAGTTTTAAACAAAATGCAGATTTTATTCATAAAACTATTTTTGCCCGCCAAATATTTTTAGTATGCTCTCAATGCACAACTGGGGCCGGTCATACATACTCAATGAAATATAACTTTTGTGAGCCAGAAAAAAAGTGACATTTTGACACATTTCGCCCACAGATTTAATATAAATCGCTCATACTCGCCTATATGGCTATATGCTGAACTATAAATGTCCAAGCACTTTAAAACATTTTCTGCATCAGTCAGTGAGGAGTGCAGTCGCGCAATCTGAGAATAAAATTAATTAAATTCGCACGAAACACTGAACAAAAATAAAGCTCAACCTGAGGGGGGTGGAGAAGGTGAAAAGCAATGTTGCAAGCAAAGAATAAAACGAGAACTCATCTCCATATACACAAAGAACACATATCGTCCTTCATGGTGTCATTGCACTGTAATAACCCCTCTGCTACTGATATACACACAACCCCTTCAACAACCTACATAGTGTTTTTTTTTTTTATGCATTTAATTCTTTAGCTTTGTTTTGAAGTAGAATGTGCTCGGAAAGGAGGTCACATGCAAGCCCCATCAGTGTGCTTCACTCTCAAACTAGAACTCTCCTCTCTATAGCGCAAATGTATAATTCAGTTTCTAGTTTCAAAATAAAAATTAAAAAAAAAAACCGTCGCTCGTCGTCGATGTCGACGACGCTTGGTCGACGCGGAACATAGCTAGTTGGTGCTCCAGATTAGTATGCTTGTGAAGCTAATATAGTCATCATTCATCGTTTGAAGGAAACTTACAGCCAGCCGAACGCCACCCAACCCAACTTGAGTCATTCACCATCATCAGCAGCAGCACGATTCACGATGATGATGGTTAGAGAAACCAGAAGCGCATTTTCTCTCCCAGAAAAAAAAAAACGAGAAGCTAGACAAAAAAAGATAATTCAGAAGCCTCAACTATATATGATGATGATGATGATGATGGGTCGGTCTGATGGAGAATCAAGTGAAGAATTTACTGTCGACAATCAGTTAGTTAGGCGCTCTGCTGCGGCTGCAAGCAAACAGACAATATTAGATGCATCCAACTGTATGGCATTATTATTTGTCGGCTGCTGTGTAAGAGCGCGAGCTAGATGGAGTCCCGAGCAGTGAGGGCATAATAGTCACACAAATAACATTCCAATTTTGAAGTCCATTAAATTATAAACAGACATGTGATGTGTCAGTGACGGTTCGGTGTGGTGGTGCTGAGCGCAACACACAATTTCTCGCCACGGTTCAACAACAATACACAAAACAGAATGAGCATTATATCTTTCACACTACAATTCACATGTCCAATATTGAGAGCCCGCCATAATGTCCAGCAATTTCTCGAAATTAGAGTTCCCAGAGTTCCTACTTGTTACTTGTTGTCTCGTTGACGTCCGTCTCAGTGTCAGTGGTGTATGGTAATTTTCTTTTGTCATAAAGGAGGAAAAGCCGTTGGTCGTGGTTGCATTATTACGAACGATACTAACGCCTTTTTACGGTTAACTTCACAATGGCGGAAAGTAATAAAATAAATAGACACATTTTGTACAGTGTGCAGTGTGCTGTGTGCACGTGTGTTGTAAACTCGGTCCGGATGTTGGAACTGCATATTAAATAACGTTTCTTTTCTCTTTAATTTAAATTTATGCATTTTCAACTAATAACTTTAAGATTGAATGATAGAGCCAGGAGACTATAAAAATATAGTCCAGTTCGTTTGTAGAATCGAACAACGTTCAGTGACTTTGATGGGTCTGTCATTGGTATCGATCCAACAGGTTTTATTGAAATTTATTGAGTTTTTATTAGATTTTTTTTTAATTTGAATATTTTTTATTGTTCAAGAAAGTACGTCAACCTCCTTCGCTATGTTTTATAGACTTTCGGATGACAGTTGTACGGATTTGTGATGCTGAAATCACACATAAAATGCTCATTTTGCAATCCTGTCAAAATGATCCAGAATTCACTTCATTTTAAAGCAACTTTCTCCAAACAGCTGCACATTCGTTCGTCTTCCTTCTTTTATCCTCAAAAAATAAAAAAAAAATGCTATAATTTCCTACATCGTCCCACTTAAACTCAATTATATGCCACTTCGCGTCAAATCAATTAAGCTTTCCCTATCTGTTTTCTATACGCCCTCACACACAGAAACATCCATCCAAGCCATCGCTATCGCATTTATCTTCTTATGGTTGCAAGCCTCTCCGTGTCATGCCATCTCACAACTCTGATCCCTATCTGCATGTCTATCCTTCTTCTAAACAAGTCGTGTTTGGTGCCAAAAAAAAGGGATCATGCAAAGAGCACACTCGCTCGACAACATGCTTGCAGATTATAAATGTAGAAAAAACTTACTTTAAACAAGAAAACTAGGGAAGTGGAAGAAAGACAAGATTTTCATACTCTCTTGTTGGTTTATTGTGAATGTATTATAAACTCCTCGGTTGTATCCCCAATTTCAACTACTTGGAGAAACTAGAGAGTGATGCAGACGACAACGACGTCGATACATGTTGACTATGGCTGTGCTCCTATTCACGGATGCATCATGCCAATACCAGTCACACAACATTCGAATTATCTGAACCCACAAACCATCCAACTAACCAAACAATCAACCAAGAAGCCATTGCTTGCATGTTGTTACACATTTACAGATACACACGTGAAAAAAAAATATGCAAGGAGATCCCATGCTTCGTGAAATTGAAGAAATCAATTCGAAAATGTATGATGTGGGTCAGGTCCAGAGCTGCCACTAGACAAATAAGTTATTGTTATTACTTTTCAACTAATTCAAAAGAAAAGTCGTTAACTTGACGAAGAACAAAACATAAAAAGTTCTGACGTCTTCTGTGAAAAAAAATCCAATAAAAAATGAAAATAACAAAGGCTTATAAAAATTTAACGAGCATTTAACGAAACTAAGAACTCACTTAGGCACCAATAAAATAACTTTACGTAAGGCATAACGTTAAGAATAGGAGAACAACGAAACTTAGTACAATTATTCGTTGGATATTTCTAAAAACAACTGCACGATAATTGAACGAAACTTCAGAATCGATTTAATATACAACGAAAATTTGTTGAAAACAGCTTAAACACAATAAAACGAACATTTAACGAATGAAAAACCTATGTATGTAAATTTGATAGGAAAAAATATATTAAACGAAAGAATAAATGCACATATTTGACGAAAGGTTGCATATTATTCAACGAATAATTGAAAATGGCCAACAAGACATCGAAAAATACATCTGTTAACTCTTTCGTTGTTGCATTTTGAATGAAAATTGCAAAATACTATTTAACGAAGATTTATGTATGTAAATTTGATAGGAAAAAATATATTAAACGAAAGAATAAATGCACATATTTGACGAAAGGTTGCATATTATTCAACGAATAATTGAAAATGGCCAACAAGACATCGAAAAATACATCTGTTAACTCTTTCGTTGTTGCATTTTGAATGAAAATTGTAGAACACTTTTTAACGAATATTTAACGAAGCCCTAAAATAGATACTGAAATAAAAACCTAAAGAAGTGGAGTAATTTGTTCATAAGGATCGATATTTTATTTGACAAAAGTTAAACAGGATACAGGATTCAATGAAATTTTAAACTAAACAAGAAAGAAGAAAAGCAGAAAAACGAGAACTTTTAACGAACATATGCATTTGACGAAAGTTATAAAAATGTAAGAAGTTCTTATAATGTTTTATTGAATTGCAATTAAATGGCTTAACGAAACTCAACGAAAACTCCAAAATCAGCTTGAGAACATATTTTCGGAACTCTTATCGCAAGGTTTGTTTTTTTTTTTTTAACGTTTTAATCTGACATATTTTTGCCCTTGAGTTTCTGCAATCAACACAAATATTTTAATGCTTCTGTTGGCAAGAATGTTATTGGGTTTCATTTCGGTTTTTTTATTTGCATTTCCCTTAACAGTTTTTTTCTTTCTTTGCAGATAACATCGTGATTCAGTTTTTTTTCTTGTTTTTTTTTTAGGCGGCCTGAATACTGTGAAACACTATCTCCTCATTCGCATGAACTCACTATATGCTGGCGGCATGCTTGGCGGCAAGGCATTTCTTCACACATATATACATAAATATTGAAACACCCAATGCAGCAAGTGGTCCAAATAAGAGAGATATCACAAGAATTTTGTTTTTGTTTAAGCAAACTCCATGTTTAATTCATAACTGTAACTCACACCACATGTGGGAGCAGTTATTATTAAAAAAAAAAAAACACATACGTATGAATTTCTACAAAAGCTCACAGAGTTACACGTCTCACCGTCTTCGTTAAAAAATGCCTACAAGAAGAAAACAATGATACCAGTTATAGGTATCTTTCTCCACAAATAGGTAGACAAGACAACAATGTGATGATAAATAATAAACAAATATGGTGGTATAACGGGGATAGCGCGTGATGTTTTTCTGATTTCTAGTTGCATTCGTTTGAGATATAAAATTAAAAATTAAATGATATCGTTATTTTTGCAGACAGACGATTAAAATTGTTATGAATAGTGGAAAGAACTTCGGCACATACAAAGCACCGTTATCAATGTCATTGGGGAATATTTTCTTCGGATAAGAAGTCACAATTTTGTTTCCTGTCAAACGTCAAATTCCCACACGATTGACGCTTGCGCTATTTTTGAGCAACTTCAATTTTTGTCTACTTTTCTTACGGTTGCTTTGACAATTCCTTCTACTTAAGCTTGCTCAAATATTACAGTTACATCTGCCATTGCGTCATGAATATTTTTTGCATGGGAAAAACTGTGACGAAAACAAAGTCGTTAGCCCCTAGTCACATTAAAAGTGAAAAAAGAGATAGAAAGAACGTAAACTATATCAAAACTTTAATATTTTTTCAAGCACTGCACTGCCAGTGATTTATTTGGTATTCCATTCGAGTTAAATTTCCATATTTCTCTTCCACTTTTCCTCCCCGATTTTTTTCTACACAGACAAACAAAATCTACTTAGCTTTTAAATATGCTAAATTCATTGACCTCTTTCTCTGCAACTACAATTCTACCGCAACTCAATAACATTGCAAAAAAAGAAGAAGAAAACAGAAAGAAATATCACCTCTCCTTATTCCTCAATTTGAGCTATAGAAAATCGACCGAAGCGAAAATTATGACATAAAGTGTTCTATTAATATGTCGATGCACTATATTACTCTCCCCACTACCACACCTTCTTCGTTCAATAGAAAACACATTGATAGCTCTCTATGGCGGAGAGTTATATCAATAGAGAGGGTTCTTTGTTTTTCCTCATCAAACTAATACTCCAACTCCTCCTCTTCCTTCTCTATCTACTCACAAACTGTACCGAACCATAAATCACCCATTTTTTTTTTTTGCATTGGACTTATGGGGGATGATAAGGTTGAAAAATCCATATTCCAGATAAGTCATTTAATTTTCATCACATTCGTAATTGGTGTATATGAGTTTTAAGGGTTTAGTGATGTGACAGGGAGGATGCTTTATATGCTATCGGGGCATTAGTCAATGACAGAAGGATACGGATATTCAACGGCAAACAACCCTAAGGTCCGTGTAAACTTTATCATGGGTAAACGACAAAGTAATGATGGGGATACCGAACGGTATTCATTTTCATAAAGGAAAAGTCGATGGGGTGTTGTTTAGTTTGGCTCAGTTTTTCTCTACCTGTTTTCCTTTTTTCTTTGGTACATAACTTCTTGCATTAAAAGGACTGACAGAAGGGCAGAAACTTCAATTCAGATAATGAAGTTGAAAGGATTTTAAATTTTCTGTAAATGACAAGGGATTAGAAGTATTTAAATGACTCAGAGCAGTAAAGGTGGAAATCTCTTTTCTTTCAAAATTTGTGTACTATGAAAAAGGAGTAAAGTTTTGAATAAAGAATTCGAACTGCTTATAACGATTCCTGCAACAATACCATGTAATACTTCTTTTATCCGCTGATGAAGATTTCTATTTACAGCTTAAAATACAGAAAGAATAGGTCAAGGACAAAAAAAGATTCTGACAGCAGAATGGTATGTCGCCAGACTTCATAGGACATGTGAGAGGTAGGAAACAAATAATTTATAGCATTGATCATGTTCAACCAAAAGAGAGAATGTGGTTTTCTGTTCCCCAATTCCTTCACAAGAAGTTTCAAAATTAAATCAGGGACAAAAAACTTGCACACAAGAACTAGGAGGCAAATGTGTAATTTAAGTACGGATATTGGAAGTAATGCTGGCATGAAATCGAAAAACGGAAGAAAGTAATTCAAATGTCGAAGGGTCGATTGCAAAAAAAACTTCTGCACAACCAACCTTTGATTGTAAGGTTCTTAAGTTCCGTCGGAAAAATTGTGTTTTTATGGGCACGACATTTATCCAGCAGCAACATACCGAAAACTGAAAACGAAAGTGAAGGTCCATATCAATAATACTTTACCCTTACATGATAGAGCTCATCCTACAGCCCAATTCTAAAAAACGAGAGGAAATGCATGAGTTGTCCAAACAATACCACCTTCGAAATATCGCACATACGATGAATTTGAATGGATGTAACATAATTTTCTTTTTAGTATAGACGGGAACTGTAAACATTAATGGCCATATTAATAAAAAAGAAACGCCTATTCCACTCTTATGTCACAGGTAAACTTACCCAAGTTAATCCATGGGTTAACATATCTAATTAACAAAAATAATTTGTTCCCAAAATAGTTAGGAGATTGTTACAGTTGATGTTGATATTTGACAACCGATTTGTTGTTGTATTTGCTCTATACATATATGACAATCGATTGTGGCGCCATCTACCGAACTGATTGCGTCGCCTAACCACCACACGGTGGAATAAGTTAGTTAACTTCAGTTAAAAGGAATTTTATTTTATTGATAGCATTTTCCACGTAGTCCACAGAATCAGGGTTAATCCTTCGCTATTCTGTGTTTATTATTTCGGCTGTTAGTGATTCGTACTTGATCGGTACACCCGCACCCTATAGAAAAACGGCGGCGATATAGCAATGAAAAATAAATAAAATATTGAACTGCAACCATAGAACTTCGTAAAGAACTCTCAAAGCAGCCTGAAATTGACTCATTAAACAGTGACTGATTCAAATGTCAGAAAATTTGATTGATTTAATTCTGCAACAAGTGTATCACTTCACAATTGAGAAAGCTAACATCAGAAAATGCTGACTTTTAAAACAAACCAAACAAAGAATTAGTCTGACAACTTTTTCAATTCAATTTGTTCCTCTCTGACACACAATCACATAATGCTACCACAACTTGAGTCGTTTTCAAATACGAAATTATAAATTCAAAAATTGATCAACGAAAGCCAATTTTTGTGACTGTGATGATGATGAAAGAGATTTCCATTGCACGAAGAGAAAATAGTTCTGTTTGCTAACGACTTAATTTGAACTTGAAATTGCATTTGTTCATGCATGAAATATTAAATCCAAAGCACAAATTTAGAAGAGCATTGTTTCTATTATGACATTTAATGTCACACAAAACCACACGAAATATAATGTTTGACAGAAAAATTTAAATGTCAAAAGATATGTTTGACAACAAAACCGAAACTGAAAGAGAAAACTTGTTGAATGACAAAAAAGAAAAACGATAGCAAAAAAAACAGATTGAAACCAAGGACATTCGTGTTCATTTTCTTTGAAGCCAAAAAAGAAGCAATAAAAATGAAAGCACAAACTTTTCTCAAATGACATTGTCAAGATTTTGTCACTTAAAGAAGCAAAAAAACATCAAACGTACTTTTTCCAGTTATGTATCTTGCGAAAACAAACAGTCAAAACATCCTTGTGGACAAGAAACTTTTTCAGGAATTTTTAAAACTACCTCTGATTCATGGAATTCCTTTATTCTACGAGTTGTTATGTTAGAAAGAAAGATAACCTTTCAGTGCCAACTTTATTTTATATTTCCTCAGCAATTGTTGCTTTCAAGAAGAATCCAGCTGATAATTCCATCACACAAAAAAGACGTCAATAATTTTGCTCAACCATGAGCCATGGACAGGACACGTGATGACACACAAGGACCCGGCAAAGGCACACCTATGTATGTATATAAGAATATTATGCAACAAAATTGAATGACATCAATTTTGTATGAGGTTAAGTTGAAAAAGTGTAGATGTTCTGCTTTCTATGGAAGAGAAACATGTGACTAGCTGACATAATCATCACAGTCGTTGTTAAGAGGAATTTGGAAGGATACGATACTGTTGCCATCAAATTCGATACGGTTGCTATGGTATTAAGAGTTTCAACAAGTAATAACACAAAAATTCATGGAAGAAAATCTTGTGATGAGTGTGATACAGTTTTCGTATTACGTAAAGTGTATGGATAAGGTTTTTCTTTTTGACAACAAAAGTGTCGGAAATTGCAGGTGCTGAAGGGACGTAATTTGATTCATAAAATGTGTTCTATTGACTTAGATTTCTGGGAAATTTTTGATTAGGTTCGTGAGGGTGTACTGAGGCTGTTAAATTTGCACATCACGAGTTTTGACGTTTACAATCAAACAAGTCGTGGGTTCGAGTCCTACTCGTGCCTTTAGTTTTTATAACATCTTTCACAGCCACTGCCTCTTGCGAAGAACTGACAAAACTTCCAAGAGTATCATCTGTCATGAAAAAAGTGCTTCTCAATTTTGCCGTTCGAAATCGATGTTAAATTGTAGGTCCCCATGAGAGTAAGCCACTTAGGCCTTTGCTCTTCAAAAGCTGTCGCGCCACTCTTATTTTTTTTTTTTTTTAAGATACCGAACTGTCATTGAAGCCCATTTGATACTACTCATCACCTTAAGAAAGGTATGTTTGATTTCTTTTTGATCACTTATTCAATCTTGAAAATGCCGAAAATATATTTCATTGCGACATAAAAGACCACATTTTAAAATCGATTTATTCTCAAAAGATGCAAGCAGCAACCCCTATCCCTTTGTCTATTTTGTATGGCTTTGTTATTTTGAATGACGTGTCTATGACATTTCCTTATTTTGTATGCAAAAATACAACAAAGCCGACCAACAACAAAAAATCAAGAGAAACAACAATCCAAACAAAGAATATCAATCTGACCAGTTGATCTATGCATTTGAACTTTTTGACAAAGGAATAAATAAAAATTTTAAAATACAAATTAAATATTTAACAGAAATAATACAAAATAAAATTGTTTCATATACAAAATTGAAACTGTATGCGCCTGAATATTTTTCGGTTGTTTTATTTTTATCGCAGACGCGCACACACAATATACAATTGGGCCTTTTTTTCTGAATTTTTCAGTAGCTTGGGTTTTTTTTTTTGTATTTATTTAGGTTTCGCATAGGTAATGGAATGTAAATTTTGTGTAAAGAAACAAAATTGCGCATACGAGAAGCCAACAAAAAAAGAGAGAAACACAAAAGAATGAAGTCCCGCAACTTGTAAGGTATTGGGTTCTTTTGTTCGAAAAATGAAAGTAATTTTCAAATCAGTTAAGAGTCGGTAGTGTTTCAAATTTGTTGGGAAAAAGGTGGAAAAGTTAAGAATTATTTTCCGTTAAGTGTATATGCATCCGTCCATGGAGAGTCACGATCCCATATGTCAGTAGTTGATAATTTCATTGCATCAAACCTCGTGAACCGTTTTCGAATGATTGATTGATCTTGTGCTGAAATCATATCTCCCTCAAATGTGACGCAAAGCCGAAGAATGAAAACAAAATGTGTCTTATGAAATTTTTAATTCATTTCCTTTCACCAAATCATGAGCACGTCAATCCAATCTTAGAAATTAAATGCAGGCATTTTAATTTCATACATAGGAACCGTCAAAAATGAGGAAATTGTTGGCTAACAGATGGAGCCTATGCGCTGTTGCAACTTACAGCATTTTTTAATTAAAAACACAATAGCTATAGATAATTAAAAAATTGTAATTTACTTGGCTTTATGCATCGTTAAGGCACCCACGTTGTCGTTTCAAATAAAAATTGCTTTCTCTTTGGTATTAGTTTCTAGACATCTTTCAATTTTCAACAAAAATAACAATTTACTTCAGAAATCAATATTGGAATATATTTTTAATTAAGTTGAAGAGGAAGCAACATATTAGAAATATTTTTGTTTATGTTTGCTGATGTGGATCGAAAACAAAGAAGAATACAATAAGCAACAGCATGTGACCTAATCTTGAATTATTTGAAAAACTTAAAGAAGAACGTAGGCTGAATGGAAAGTTCTCTTATTCCAAGAAATTTACAAACTAAGCTCTGACGAGCCTAATCAGAACCATAAAAAAATTTAAACAACTTCCATTTAAATCAAAAATTAAAATGTGTCAGTTAACAGCATACAAATTAAGTTTTAACAGCAAACAGCACCTTCATCAAATTCAAATTGGCTTTGTTAGTAAAGTCGAGATTTCCATCACGTACGCCGCATGGTCTAAGTTTGTATAGCATTTTCTCAATTATACAATAGATTCATAATAATCGACTCTAATTTCAAAGACTCGTTGACCCCCAATGCGTCAATCAAAAATTCAAAAGGTGTACAACATTTTGTTTGATAAGGTACTGTGTCAAAGCTTTTATTTAACCCTTTTTAGTGGAAACACAGTTTGTTCTCTGTGACAAATACAATTTGACACTTCAAATCAAAGGGAAACTAAGTATGTACTTCCTGGGTTTTGTTTGTAAGTATTTAATTTCGATTGAAAAGGAAAATAATCATTAAGTGTTTTCCTTTCAAACATTAATTGCACTTTGTGAAATGTGAGAATCCATGAAACAGAGGTAAACGGTCTTTAATCAACGCTCTAGCAACATATGTCTTTAAAAGCCTTCTTTTTCATAAACTATTCGGTTTATTTATTGATAGCAAGTGTTCTTCGTGTCCTCAATGAAGAAAGTTATTGTGCCTAATTACTTTTAAATGCTTTTCTTTACTTTCAAGATGTTGCTGTTCTTGTTGTTGTTTTTGTAAAGCCACAGACATCTCAATGTCATGTCATCCGGAAACAGTATAGATACAAAAAAAGACAACTTTATTATGTTCGTCATTATCAGACATTATTATCGTCAAGAAGCAGCACAACTTTGTGAAGAACATTCTTTGTGATGACAGGAAATAACTTTTTGTGGAAAAAATATTGACATACAAATATCAAAAGGCTCATCACATTTTATATGACAGACAAGACGTACTCAACTAGAAAGTTTCAAAATCAATTGAATTTTTGTTTGACGACATACCAATTCTATTTTCGTATTTTCCGCCACCTGGTTGAAAAACATATTAAACACATTGTAACGAGTCGTTAAGTTCTTGACAAACAACAACGTGTTACACAATTCAAGATTAAGGATTAAGCGCCACGTTTAACCCACGCGACCTTAATTTAATTTGCATAATATAAAAGCAAGACGAGAATATTTCAACTTAGTCTTCAAAATGAATGTATAGGTAGTAAACAACAATCCAGTGAAAAGATAAAATCTAGTACAATTTTCTACTACAAAACAAAATAAGTTATGTAAATCAATTTCATGTAAAGTTTTTTTTAATAAGTTAACGTTTATTTTTCATTGAAATCAAGTTCCCGAGAAACTGAAGCTGTTTTATGCGTCATTTTAATGAGCGTGGGAATTAAATAGCTTGAAAAATGAGACGTTTGAGCTTAACTAAGAGCATATTTTTAAATATTGAACTTCGACAATATAATAAGTTCCCTGTCTGTTTCAAAAAGCATTGTCAAAACTTTCGAGAAAAGTACAACAACAACAACAAACATTGCATTTTATACTCACGTTATAAAAATTTAAGTTTTGATGTTTACCTGAAACGAAAAGAAAAATTTGATTAGTTGAATTCAAAGATTTTACGTTCATCTGCTTCTAAATATATAAACACAATAATTAAGAAACAAACTTGATAATGATAAGAGTGCACTCAGTTGGCTTTGCAAAGTAAGTTCTTTGACACAGACAGGATGCGGAAAGGAAGTGTCAAGTTCAATTGTTTAAAGACCAAGAACATTAACAAAGTACGGCTTAAGTATGAAACTCTGTTTTTAGCAGTGCAAGCGGAATGGTGGACATTCCTTGAACAAGAAGAATAAGAAGTTTCAGACAGAAAAAAATGGGAAAAAGAGTGTAGAAGATAAAACGGACTCTTGTGGCATACCAGCATTTTTGTCTTAATGTTGGGACATTTTAATTTAATATCTGGAAAGGTGATTTCTTACCCACTTAAGAAGATTAAAGTAATCTTAAGACCGAAACTATTCATCAAACTTTCCTATCAATGTGAAGTTTAATAAAGGTGTACTTTGTGTAATAAATTGTTTGCCCGATCCTGAAAAAGGGAGATCCTCTAAACTGCGCCAACTACAGAGTAAAAAGTCTACTTAACATCGCCTACAAGATCCTATTTGCCGTAATATGTGAACGTCTGAAGCCTTTCGTCAACAATCTTATTGGTCCTTATCAATGTGGCTTCAGGCCAGGAAAGTCAACCATCGACCAAATTTTCACGTTGCGGCAGATCTTGGAAACGACCTATCAACTCCAAATCTATACCAACCACCTTTTCATCGATTTTAAGGCCGCGTATGACAGCATGTACAGAGACGAACTGTATAAAGCTATGTCTAGTTTTGGCATCCCTGCCAAACTCGTTCGCTTGTGCAAAATGACGATGGAGAACTCACGCTGCTCCATAAAGGTTGGCAACGAGCTTACGGAATCTTCGACGTGAAAATAGGATTCAGACAAGGCGATGCATTGTCATGCGTTTTCTTTAACATCGTTCTTGAGAAGATAGAACAGAACTCCACCGTCAACACCAGAGGCACTATCTTCCAAAAATCTGTTCAACTTCTCGCGTACGCCGATGATATTGATATAATGGGAAGAACACAGCGTGATGTCAATGGCGCCTTTGTGAGAATTGAGACAGAAGCGGCAAAAATGGGTTTAGCGGTAAATGAGGGAAAAACGAAGTATATGCTGTCTTCGAGGAAGGACACCCAACACCGACGGCTCGGACAGAACGTCACAATAGACGCATACAACTTCGAGGTAGTAGAGGAGTTTGTCTACCTAGGCTCCGCTATAAACACGGGCAATAACACCAGCGCCGAGATCAAAAGCCCTCTCTCGAGCAACTAAGGTAAAATTGTACAACACACTCATCATCCCAGTCCTGCTGTATGGTGCAGAAGCATGGACCTTGACAAAATCGGATGAAAGTGCCTAAGACTGTTTCGAGAGGAAAGTTCTTCGGGTCATCTTTGGCGCCGTGTGCATTGAAGAGGAATGGCGAAGAAGATATAACAGCGAACTTTACCGGTTGTACAGCTACATGGACCTAGCCAGAAGGGTCAAGGTCCAGGGACTCAGATGGCTCGGTCATTTAGAGCGGATGGACACCAATGCTCCGGCCCGGAAAGCCTTCGACACTATTCCCGAGGGACGTAGGAGGAGAGTAAGACCGCGACTCAGGTGGCGCACTCAAGTGGAAGAGGACCTCAATCAACTTGGAGTGCAAAACTGGAGACGACTAGCTAAGGACCGAGCTAGCTGGCGGAGACTGTTGATTGAGGCCCAAGTCCACAACGGACTGTAGCGCCACCTTAAGTAAGTGTGTAATAAATAACTCTTTCGATTTGTCAACTGTCCATAAGAAAGAGAAACTATATAAAGCAACGAGCAAATCTTGATTATCGAAAAAAATCCAATTAATTCTGACTTAATTGTTTAAAAATGTTTAAAATATGCGAACAAACATGTTTGCAATTTTGTATGCATTTCAAAGTGATTGACCTCAACTGTAACCATGGATCTTAATTTATAAAAATATTTGATAAGTTTATTGACGTTTGTAAACAACCAGAACAAAGTAAGAACAAACAAATAACTGACAGAGATTGTCATTGTATAACAAATCTTTTAAAAAAATGAAAACCGAAAAAAAGGAAAATAAAAAAAAAGAAGTACAACAAAAACATGACCACTCATCTATTTTTGAACATAATTCTGTTTAGACTACGCAATTAGTGTACTACTTGGAAGTGAACAAAAAAAAAAAAAAATAAAAAAGTCAAGACACATTTCAAATTTTGAGATCTTTAGTTTGGTGCTAATGACGACGAGGACGACCACAAAGACGCCAAATTTAAAATATTTTCTATTTCGAAAATGTATAACTCCTAGCCAAATTTTTGCGTGTGACTAAATTGTTTGTTGATGTTTGAGAAAGAAAATTAAATAAATCATAATAACCAACGAGGAAATACTATTCTCCTCCGAAAAATTAATTAAGAAAATATTTCGTGTGTGCTTTTTCCTAAAAATAAATAATTATATTTTAGTAGTGTGTGACAGCCAGTGAGGAGGAATTTTCTTGAATATGTTTATATTTTCTTCTTTATTTATGTGAAAAAGATTGCAGCAAAATTATGATGATGTCCAATTTTAACGAAACCACTCGTGGGAGTCATCTACAATTCTATGTAGGAAGGTTAACATACCCAAGACACAACACACCATACATGCATACATTAAGGACAGAGAATATAATTACCTCCGCAGGATTCAACGTCCACGCATATAATATTCATTTATCCGCTTCCGCATAAATATGACAATATGAGTCACATAAATGTCTCATCGAATAGAGGGCGGGAAAAATTACTTGAGTGCAATTTAGTGTTGTGAAATGTAAAATCTTTTCGAAGAGCGCGCCCCCAATTGTTCCAGCAGCGGTGGCGTAAGCAGCGATTCATGATTATATATTTGTAAGTAAGGAAAATGAAAATCCAATCGTTCTTGTTTCATCATAAAAAACAATGAGTGCCAACTGCCAACGACGACGAAGACGACGAAAAGGTAATAGGCAATTCCACCTACTTTAAAGCCACCGACATGATTTCTTCAGATGTACGAAAATGAGAAATAAATAATAAATAATGTGGGTGCTTCGGTTTTTTTTTTCATTTTTTTGATGAAACAAAAAAAGCCATAAAGGCAGCCAAATGTTCATGTACTTATTTGGCAATCTGCAGGTTTTCTATTTTTGGTTCATGGCGCTATTTTTAAAGACAATTTTCTCAATCTTAAGGTGTACTTGTTTTTATTTTGGTTGCTGTGGGGCGCTTTAATAACAATGAGAAAATAAGTTAAGTTGTGAATTTCGCATAACAACAAAAGAAGCCATGGTGGTTAGTAGATACAGTAAAGCAGATTCGTATTTTTTTTTTTTTTAACGAGTTCAAAACACCCCGTAAAAGGTATCACACCAAAAACATAAATGTAAAAAAAGAGCCAAGTTCTCCGGTACAAAAATTCTGCCTAACAAATCAGCCACGAAAAGTGATGAGATCTAAAAGAACGCCAAGTTCTAAGATTCAACAAGTACTCCTAGGTGCATTGCAAATGTTTTAAGTGGACATACATCGAATCAACTTAATTAGTTAAATTAGTTAATTTTTCCTTACTTTCCAAGTTTTCCAAACTTTTTTAATATAAAATCTGCCAAGTAAAAAAAAAAAATAACTAGCAGAATTGCTAGTTTGCCAAATTACAATATTCTTCTATGATGAGAGGTGCCCATATATTTTATAAAATTTACCACGCTCCCTCAGTTGAAAATCATAAATTTCATATTTTATTTGTTCTATTACACGTTGTACTTGTATGCCAAATTTTCATGATTCTACTGTACTCCAAAGTGTTCCATATAATTCATACTAATAATGTAAAAGTAGGCAGCTACCACGCCCCCTGACTGAAAAATTTTAAATTCTCGATTTTTTTCCTTTGTGTGTACTACCTATTGCTGTTCCAAATTTCTTTATTCTACTGCACTCCAAAGTGCTCCATATAATTTAAACTAATAATGTAAAAGTAGGCGGCTACCACGCCCCCTGACTGAAACATTTTTAATTTTCGATTTTTTCCTTTGTATGTACCACATGACCTATCACTGTTTCAAATTTCAAGTTTCTAGAGCAACGGGAAGTGCTTCATAATTTTGATGATCTGTCAGTGAGTGAGTGAATCAGTCAGTCAATCAGTCAGTCAGTTACGGTTGTCGTGATTTTTGGAACATTGTATCTTAGAAACTGCTTATGCTATCATGTGCTTCTTCTTGACTAGCTTAACAAATAATGTGAGTTTGAAACTTTTGGCTTCTTTGGTATAGAAGTTAGAGGGGTGTGGAAAATGCTCTGAGTTGTTTCCTGTAAATAATGGTGTAGTGTCACAGCTGATAGAGAGCTTGGCTGGGCACTACCGTGTCCCTTGATTAATGCAATTGGAGAAGTTTAGTTTTAACAAACTCAAGGAAAATCTGTTGCTTGCACAATTTCTGATTAGCAACAAAACAATAATAAACTAATAACATTGGAATAAATTACAATGCGACCGGGTGCGTCCTTCATGAATTTTTGCAATTTATGTTTATAAATTTGCGAGAATCTAGAACAACTTTTATTTCATTAATTTTTGTATTCCTTTGCCTTTTCAATAAATTCAATTGCAAGTTGTTTAAACCTGAAATTAGTAGGTTAGCACGGGCATCATCAGGCAATGAGAGTATAATATAATTCACAATCACGATTTATTTTGTTGTTTGCCGTCGAGCGTCGCGCCATGTACAAGGCAAATAATCATGTGATGATGTTTGCAAATTTTAGATTAGTTAGTTGATGGGGTTCCAGACATATTTATATCTGACGTCATTTATTTTTGTTCTTTTTTTGACTTTGTCAAATATTTGAGTAAATCAGTTTCTTAAAAATATTTGTTGCAACAATTACTGGCTTGTGAATTCGATAATTGAGATTAAGTCTTAATTTATTGGATACACAAAGAACAAGCAAATTTTTTCTGAGAATGTTGTTTCATAGTCAATTGGGGGCCAAAAGGAATTTTTATAGAATTTGTTTATCTTGTAAATCAAGGGAGTTTATAAACCCCTTATGTGCGAAGTTACATGCAGTGCTATCATTAGGAAAAAATAAATTTAGAAAGAAGATATCGGTGTACATTCCACATTCGTGAAGTACGGTTTTATAACGAATCTCTGTAATAAAAAGCACGAACACCGCAAAGCTAAAGGTTGGATTGTTTTTGGAGGACAGATATGGTTGAACACACCGGTTTTCCTCAGTTGGGTTGGCTCTTAATTTGAGAAAACCTCCTTCTTTAACCCTGTCAACTAGAGCCAAGGCATAAGTGGCTTACTCTCATCAACAAGTATCTAGGTGCGTGTGAAGAATTGAAGGGGCCTACAATTTAACGGCGATTCCGAACGGCAAAGTTGAGAAGCACTTTGTCATGACAGATGATACTCTTGGAAGTTTTGTCAGTTCTTCGCAAGAGGCAGTGCTCGTGAAAGATGAAATAAAAACTATGGACACGAGTAGACTCGAACTCAGGACGTTTGTCTTAGCAGCCAACGCACCTAACCACTAAGCTACGGAACTTGGCCTTAATGGTAAGAGTAAATCTTAGAAATGTTTTTTCGAGAACTTCTACTTGGATTGGAATCTACATCAGTACCTAGGCCAATATTCTAACATTAGGTTTGTTGCCAAGCTGAAAAAGCTGGTTAAACTCTGCATGCCTACATCATATCGGATGCTGTCTAGTTCAAACGCTGAAGCCAAGAAGAAATAAGTTTATCGAAATTGCGGCAAACAAAATTACAAACCCTTGGACATCACGATTTGAACTCATTAATGCCGCAAGCGCATTTTTGCTAATACTGTTTTCATTAAAAAAAAAAAAAAAAACTTTCAAAACAACCATCAATCGTCAAGTTTTTCCGACGACGCTCTTAAAGGTAACTAAAAGCTCAAGAATTACCTTAAAACCCATCGAGATCAAGCACGATAGCAATAAATCCAACATTAATTTATGACTATCCTCCATTCAATTACAACAACGTTACCAACCATACTTCTTTTTTAATCCACTTTAAAGTAAGATAGACTTTTATTTTGTAAGTCAAGTACCTAATAAATTTTATTTCACATTAACCAGCATTGAAGGTAAGTTTTGTTCTTTTTCTTGAAATCGGTTAAAAGCCATCCAAAGTTGCTTCAAACTTGACTGGTGTGCTCCTTTTTATTCTGTTCAATTTATAGTATAAATATATTAAGATGTACCCGGTTTAATGAATTTATTTTTTTTTTCGTTCTTCAGTGCAAAAAAATAAGTAACAAAGAAGAACAAAAATCGCACAACATCACGCTATATTTTTTGTATTTTCCTTTTCAGGTCAAGGGATAAGTGCTGGTATTCCACTTAATACGTAGGTAGGTACTGAGGGAAATTAATTCTACTTCCTGCTTAACCAGAATACAAGAGGACGATAGAGGGAAAGAAGGCAAACAAAAAAACAAAACAAAAAGAAGGACGATCTTTTGATCGTGGTATATACTATAATGAAATGTATTTGTATTTTGAAAACAGCTGGCAACCATAAACCTTTTATAAAACGAGATGACTCTGTGTATTTACAAAGCAATGCGATGCGTCCCTGTGGTTGTCATCGATTCAATTTATGCACATACATGGTAAAAGTAGTATTCGAGGTGACCGGTTTTATTTACTTTATTTTTTGTTTTTATTATTTCTTTTTTTTTTAAGTGTACCAACATCAAAACAAAAAACCAAAAAACAAGAAAAATTAAACAATCCAAACTTGAAGTTGTTGGTTTTTTGTTTTTTTTTTTTTTGTATAATATCGTTTTAACGGCCGAAGGTGTACGTGTTCCAAGGTACTTGGCATGTATCAGAATTGCATTAAAACGAAAGCAAAGCAAGAAAATAAAAACAGATTCAAACTTCTCCCGAGTAAACACAGTTCCGTCAAGGTGACTTTTTATTTTGGGCAGCAAGAAGACCGAAAACGGGAAGAAGAGGGAGATAAGAGTCGGCACAAAAAAGAGAGAGGTAATTTGTGTTTTGTTTTCAAAAGCTGTTCCTTTTCCCAATGTTGTACTTTTTTTTACCTTTCAATTATTATCATTACTTTTGAAGGTACCCTCTACTTTAATGGGCAAAAAAAAAAAAAGATTTTTGTTTCAGATTCTGGTTTAATTTGATTCTTCTCTTAAAGTTTTCTATTTTTTTTTTTCTGCTGATGGCGTGCTCATTTCGTGCGGGCTTTTATTTTCGAAATCAGCTTTAGAATTTTGTTGCAATATAACTACAATTTTTTTTTTTTTGGAAAAGATTCTTTCTTTGAAAAGAAGAAAAATGGCGAAACAAATCTCATTGCGACTTAACGATTCTTTAAGAATCTTATAGATACTTTCAGCGCATGAACTCAAGAGGTATTTAAATACGAAAAAATCGAATCAAAAGGCAACTTAAAGATATTCAATACCTCGCTGATGATGAAAGGATGGATGTCCTTGAGGAATAGCGTTGAAAAAAAAAAATATTTTGACTTGAACTGGAGATTGAAACTTATAAATCAATGAAGAGCACAGTTTTTAACTTTTTGTAGTCGTTACTAAAAAAAATGTTCTCACCTTTGTATCTGATATGGCGTTTAAGCAACGTTACAGTTTTTTTTTGAGGGTTACGTTACATTTTAACTGTTCATCGACCACTTTATTTTCGTTACTTGGCATTTTTCGTTCTTTTAGCAAAAGTAACACATTTCGTTACTAGCAATGACCGAAATGTTTGTCCCTGTAGATTTTCGGATTGATTTTACAGGTTAGCTGAATCATACGAGTAACGAAGAAACGTTTCAAACGTTTTGATACAAGCTTAGCGTAAAGTCACTATCTTACCGATGTAAACATAAATTGAGTGACGCGACAGCTCTTGAAGAGCCAAGGCCTAAGTGGCTTACTCTCATCAACAATTCTCTGGATGCGTGTGAAGAATTGAGGGGACCTATTAAACGCCGAATCTGAACGGCAAAGCTGAGAAGCACTTTTTCATGACCGATTGATACTCTTGGAAGTTTTGTGACTTCTTCGCAGGAGGCAGTGCCCTTGAAATATGAAAAAATATGAGTGCGACCCATGTAGTCCACACAACTAAATTCCAAGAGTAGAAAAATAAGTAAAAACATTAGTTGTTTTCGTTGTATAGTTGACAATGTACACGCACGTTGGTTTTTAAAGTCAAATTCCATAAAACTGATGATAAGAGGACATACATTAAGTTCATTCAATAACAGTGGCACCATCTGTCAAAAGTTGGGCGTACCAACTCGTGGACTCATGTACAACTACTTTGCACAGTAAAATACAGCCTAACTCCGGAATGTTGTAGTTTTCTTTTAGTGAAAGAATTTTTCTAATCGGATTATAATTTCCGAAGGTTAATATTTATATGGCAAAACAGAGATTTTTTGCATTATTGTTGAAATTATCATAATTTTCATTTTATTAGGGTTGTCTTAGATTTTTGATTGCCATTAAAAAACCGCTCCGCCCATTTCGCTCAAAACCTAACAACACAAAACCGCGTCGAATGAGACCAATTTCATGAAAAACGATGAGTGAGTCGCGAGATAATCGAGCTGAAAAAACGTAGCGCATATACGCACATACGAACACACATACACACACATACACACGACATCATCGTAACTACGCTTGATTCTGATTCTAGTGATCTCGAAACATGGAGATATGCAAAAATTGGAGATTCACAAAATCGGACCCGTTACAATAACTTCCTCTGGAAAGTTAATAAAAACTAAAGGCACGAGCACGAGTAGGACTCGAACTCACGACGTTCTGCTTAGCAGCCAACGCACCTAACTACTAAACCCCGGACACTGCACATCTTATCGATGTGGATATCTCTTCTCTGTCTTTCCCATTCGCTACAATGTTTAAGAATTTAAGACAATTGTACACCGACACCTCCTTTCCAACCCCTTCCCTCTTTCCTAATGCACTCACTGTGTCCCTGGCATAAAAATCCGTTGAGTGGATGCAAATTATAAAAAAAAAGATGTTCGTTTTATTCGTTACTTTTACTACCATTCCAAATACGACTGTTTTCGGTTTTTTTTTTTTAAGGGTACAGTCATTTGTTACAAAGACTGGAAAAGCACACAGAACACTATAGGTCTTAAGATTAAAAAATCGATACAGATTTTACACATCTTTTTTTACCGTAACGATAATTAAAGTAACGATCCCTGTGAAACAAGTAACGATCCTTGTGTAACAAGTAACGATCCTTGTGTAACAAGTAACGATCCTTGTGTAACAAGTAACGATCCTTGTGTAACAAGTAACGATCCTTGTGTAACAAGTAACGTTCCTTGTGTAACAAGTACTGAATCGATAGTTACTTTTACAGTCTAATAAAAAATATGGATTCTTGTTATCGAAGCGATGAATCTTTATTGAGATTTTGTTTGAAGCTCAAAAAATAAAAACCCAATAAAAAAAATCAAATGCATTCCAATTCCAATTGAAAAGATATAAAATAGCAAACCCAAAAAGAAAAAAGGTCATTGATAATTTTCCACTTCGCTGACGGAAATATTTCTGTCAAATTGATATCCATTTTATTCTGTGACCCACACTCAATTTTGCAATAAATAAAATATTTCTGAAAGTTTTCTCCCAATTAATGTTGAAGGTTTATTTTTTCTTATATGTAAAATATTTACATTATCCCAACATACTTCCTTCAAAGACCAAACCCAAAATAAAAAGAAGAAGAAATACTAAACAAACAACGATATACAAAAAAAAAGGCAAGGACTTTTAACTCATTTCCTTTGGTGGCGGTTGTTGTACGAAAACCAACATTTCATCCTTTATTTTTGGTCAAGGTAAAATTGAGATATTTGTTTGCACATTCTTCCTATTTTAAATAAATACACAGGAACGAACACAACACAAATAGAAAAGAAAATTTGGTTTGGTTTTTTTGCTTGTTCACAATAAAATTCAAGTATGGAACCTCTTCAAACACACATTTTAGGTTAGGTTTATTTGTTTTTGTGAATAGAAAATTTTTGACAAAATTGCTCTTGATGAGAATGATCTGTGCTTAGGGGTATTATTGGAAAGAAATTTTGATGAATTCCTTAAACAAATTTCAATTTAAGGAAACTGACTTTTAATACTTTCTATTTTTTGAGCTCCATAAAAGCGAAACAGCCGAAGAATTTTCTTAACAAATTCCCATAAAAGTTTAATAACTCCATTTTCTGCAAGAGTTTCATTTCCAAGCAAACAAATTACAAAAACTCCATTAAATTGAAGAATCCTCAGGTTATAGTAAAATTCATCGATTTATATCGAAATCGATATCCCTGTTTAGTAAAATGACGTTCTTTCAATTTCCATCTCAATCGCTTTGTGTTGTGTGTAAGCTTGAAGAGTCATATAAAATTTATTTAAGTTCTACCTCCTACCTCAATTTCTTTATTAGCCATTCATGCTAGAGTATCGATTGAGGAAAATTATTTTGAGTCGATAGACGAGTGAAAAAACATATTTGCATAGTCCCAAGTTTGGAAGAGAAAACAAAAAAAAAACTATAATTTAATGGGTTTGTGTAGTTTATTCGAGCCTCGTTCATGACAGCACCAGGATGAGAACTTGGGGGTTTATTGAAACAATTATGATTATGAAATAATGGTAATGGCTAGCTCAGGGTAAATCGAGCCATAAACTTTTATGGATAATCAACTTTGCATTGACCAATTTGACTAATAAAGTGATAAGAAAATTTCGTTACTTGAAAGTTAGGAAATCAAAATCAACAATTTTTTCAAGTTTTACTGCCTGAAATAGGCGAATTATTCATATAAGCTTGAATTAAACTTCTTTAAAACAAATGTCGGTGTCTTTTCATTCCATATCAATATCAGAAATGCAGAAGTTGTGCCTGTGCGCCTGTTTTTTACTGTTGAACTACTGAACCGATTCAAATGACATTTTAAAAATAGGTTTATAACCTCTCCACGCTTAAACCACTGAACCGGTTTAGATGACATTTGGTGTGTTTGGTCCTATTTTGCAGTTGAAATTGAAACAAAACAGAATTAATCTTGTTTTGGACAGAAAACAAATGAAAATCTGCGGTTCTCATTTTGCCAGGGTTGTCAGTTGACATTAAATACTAATTTAGTTGCGGCTTATCAAGTTTTTGTGCATTCTATTAAGTCGTGGGAACTCAAATTGTGGTTTCATAGCTATCTATCTTTTCTCAGACCGCGTTTGAACAATATGGAATAAGGGTGCAGATAACATTTTGTATATGAACGGTTACTAAGTAGTGTCCGTGGCTTAGTTTAGTGGTTATGTGCTTTGGCTGCTAAGCAGAACGTTGTGGGTTCGAATACTACTCGCGCCCATAAAATTTTAATTTCATCATTCACGGGCCTGCTTTTTGCGAAGAATTGGCAAAACTTCCAAGAGTATCATCTGTCATGAAAAAAGTGCTTCTCAACTTGCCGTTCGGAATCGGCGTTAAATTGTAGGTCCCCTCAATTCTTCAAGAGCACTCAGAGAATTGTTGATGAGAGTAGGCTCTTCAAGAGCTGTTGCGCCACTCTATTTTTAAGGTTACTAAGCACTTAGTCTTTTAGGTAGAAATTTTACAAAGTGGTTATTGTTAGTCAGTACTCTAGCACTGGTACATAAGTTCAGTAATTGCAAGTCTTTTCGCACTGTACTTCATACGTACTGGACTACCTCATAAGTACTTGTGTACTGCAGTACCAACGCCAGTACCAAGTAAAATACTTGAGCAATTTCAAGTACTTTAAAGGAGTCGTATAGGTACTTTTACTTGCAAGTACTTAAAATTGTCACTTCTCGAAGGATGAAGTACAAGTACTTATTTCTCGTTTTCTCAAACTAACATTTCCAACTCCACGAAATTAATTACATCATGATATTCTCTTCTATCACGAAATGTAAACGACACCTTCAAATATGCGCCCATGCAACTCGAGCGTGTTCTTAACTGTTTTTTTAATACTACTTATTCAACAAAGGGCAATAAACATGGGAAATCAAGGCCAGATGTAGGTCGTTTTGCCAATAGTTTTATTTTTTGATTTTTTTTTTTAGAATATTGTTAGTCCTACAAGAAAACAAGAGAAAAAAAAACAAATTCACAGAATATCTCTCTCTTAAACTAAATGCGTGCCATTTCATCACGTATACCATTCTGCCGGTGGTGTTGGCCGGCGGCGTGGTGCGGCGGCGACCCGCCCACAATAATGGCGCTGCTTCTTTTGCTTCTGGCACAAAAACACACATGTGTCTTTTATCTGCGAAGCAATTTGTTTAATTTTATTTATTGTTTCTCTTGTCTATAAGTTCGATCTTTAATTTTTGTTTATGCGCATTTTGGTGCTTGCTGCTCGCTTACAACATTACACTACACACCTTTAAGCCAATTGGTAATAATGATAAGTCAGACAAATGAATTGACAGAAACACGCGGTCGGTGTGTGGACATAGGTATAGCGTGTTGTTTTGTTGGAGATTAATTTTCGTTAATATTTATTTTTATTTTTGTGTTGTAATGTAACTGAAATGAGGGCTTCTTCAACAATCAACCACAAACACACACAAACTTTGGATGACCTCAAAGAGAGACAACTTTTTTTCCAGCTTGTGTACATTCATGTGGTTTTCTCATTACTCGTATTTTCAAAGTGCGATTAACTTGTATGTAGACTCGTATATCTTTTTATTTCAAGGATTATTCTGCCTCGTGAATGTCAGTGTAGATGCGTTGAGGAGATATATAAGCGACTTCAAGAAACTGGGTTTTTTTTTCTTTTTTTCTTTTGGATTTCTCGTCAAAAACAAGTTAAAGTCAATTTTGAAGTTCTCTCGTGCAGATTAAGTAAGTACTCGCCCAGCAACAAACCAATACCAAGAATCACGGAATGCAAGCAAAACGCGTCTTCATTTATGCCGGTTCGGTATAAAACTTTGATTATCTCAACTGCCGTGGTATGTGTATTGATGCATGCATATTGTAGGTACATAGCACATCTGCAGGAAAGTATGTCAAGCGTCTGGTTGTTTATTATTATTTTTTTTTCTGTTCAACAAGAAAAATAACTGAAGAGGAAGTGTCGGTAAGGAGGTGTTGATACTTTAACCAATTTGTCGGTATTTTGTGTCGCAAACAGATGCTTTTCAACGTCGAAATAAAAATCGGCGCAAAAAAAGGACGCAAGAAAAATTGGCAAAGTGCAGAGGTGTAGAAGGAAGTGTTACAAGGACTTCTTTTGTTGTTTTATATCCTTTTTGAGATCCTTTTTTTTATCACCGACAGGTGTGGAAGAGTTTTGTTACTTAAAACGGATACATGTATAGAGTTTGTCTACGGATTTACGAATAGATGATGACAAAATATTTGCAAATTTTTGCATGTTCTTGATATCTCCTCAATTATACTCGAGTCAAACTCCAGAATCGAAATAAATTCACAAATCAAGTTTTGTTAAATTTGGAAATTCAATATTCCATCAGCAGCGTTTGCCACCACTCAAGCGAACATATCGATGAAGAAATTATCTATTCCAAAATTACAAATGCGCATTATTGGATCTCTCCCCCATCCTTTCAGTGTTCGAATTATATTATGGAATAGATTTTTGTGTACGTATTCATGGGCCAAAGAAACCACAAGTGCCTGAAATGTCTGTCTTACATTTCAAGACGTTCATTTTAATTCCATTACTCAAGTGTAACTAGATACGAGTACAATTTATACCGAAAACCCAAGTACACATAGAACTTGGTGAGTTCACTTGCTTATCTTGTGATAATACGAACAATATGGTTTTTGAAAAATTCAAAATAAAAAAATAAAAAACAACAACAACAATAATAAATGTACATTTTATATTCTTGTCCTGGTTAGGTTTCATCATTTTGATCATGTTTTTTTTTTTTGCTTTTCGTCGCTGAGTGCTTCTCTGATGGAATAGAATCCATCGAGTGAATTTTGCTGTGATAACGAAATACAAAAACAAAAACATATCAAGTCACTGTAAACATGTCTTCAGTCTGGTGGCTTAATTGATATAGTTTTTTTTTCCTCATGTTGGACCACTTTATTCAGCTCGTGTAGCTTTTAGTTTAAATGTATCGTTCAAGCATGAGAAAAAGTAAGACGAAATCCTGAATTTCGTTCCGTCGAGATTATCATTACAAGTTTTATTTTTTCTTCTTATTTTTTTTTTTTTCAAGTTTTATGTTTCACATGAGGAAAAAAGTACACAAACGAGTCGGGAAGAAGACCGAACAATAAAACACCACAAGGAAAAAAAATACGAAAAAACCTCGAAGTAAATATTGTATATACGTATATGAGGGAGATAAGAAAAAAAACATGTTTTTTCGCGCACGTTTTTGTTATTGTCCAATTTTTATGTTGTGTGGTTTTTTTATTTGGAAAATACGTAAAAGTCATAAACATGAAAACATCATTCATGTTTCATGTTATTTTTTTTCGCCAGCGAGATGAGAAGTTTGTTTTTGTTTTTTATTTGTTGGAAAGCTTCTTGTAAGAAATGTGTATTGGAATGATAGTATAGTTTCATAATTAATCGTCTGCATTTAATATACAATTTGAGATATTTTGTATGAGTCTAGCTGTAAAAGCGTAAGTGATAACAACCCAGGGGTGGAATCGTGTAAGGTGATTTGTGATTATCACCTTTGTGACTATCAAAGGTAATCACATTTTATTTTCCATCATTATCCAAAAAAAAACATATGATGTTTCAGTTTTGACATTAGAATTTCTGCTATCTATTATGACTAGTACAATCACTCTTGCAATCGATTGTAGCGCCACTTTTTACAAGCATTTTATTAAATGAATAAGGACAGCACTATACCTGATAGTACTAGTTATTTCGTATACAAAGACAAAGTTTTGACATTAAACTATAGAATGACACTTCTTCTCTTTGTTTGTTGTAATTGAATTATTGTGGTTTGTTTACTTTTTTTGCACAAATTTCAAAATTATATTTCTGACCAAAAAAGTAGTAAAACATGTGAGTAAATATTACAAAATCATTTCAAGAGAATAAAATTAATGTAATGTGTATCTCTTAGAACACGGAGGGTATATGAAGTGTGTGTCGATCATCTTTTTTTTATAACAAGGGGTTTCTTATACCCTTATTATACCATAGACACAGTGAGTGCTTTAGGAAAGAGGGAAGCGATTGAAGAGGAGGTGCCGGTGTCATTGGTCTTAAATTCCTGAACACTGCAGTGATCGGGAAAGACAGAGTGTGGAAGAGAGTTCCAAATTCGCGTAGTACGGCTAAAGAACGATTCTCTACACTTGAGCGTACGACCGAAATTGGGCTCGAGGTAAACTGATGGGCATTCCTGGAAGCGAGGGTATTACGGTTGAATTGTTTAAGGGGTGGAATGCAACTGGCTATTTCACTAGAGCAATTACCGTAGAAGTAACGGTAAAACAAAGGTGTTCCAATGAGGTGAATGAGTTAGTGATGTCTTTGTCACCAATCATTCTTACTGCTCTTTTTTGTATACTCAGGTTGGAGCACCAGCCCAAAGATGGGACGGATATAAGTCTCGTAGATAATAGCCAGATCAGACGGGGAGAAAAATTTCTTGCACCGTCTTAAGAAACCCAAACATCTTGCGGCATTTTTGGCGACATCGCGTATGTGTTCGGTCCACAAGAGGTGGTCAGTGATGCACATACCGAGAATCTCGAGATGTTCGGTCTCATTGATGCAAGTGCCACTCATGAACTGTGGCACTCGCTTCAACGATACCAGACAGCATTGAGTTTTCGAAGCATTACTCTACACGGTTTTTTATTCCCCATTGGACAATGCTGTTTAAGTCAGAGTTTAATGTTATGCCTACTGACAAATCTAAAATCCGGAGGATATACAAAAACGTTTCCTTTGTACCACGAACGTTTCATTTTTATCTATCAAATTTGATAAGACATTAAACAAAATATAACCATAAATTTGTAAAAACAAAACTTTGCATTTTGAAGTTCGAATATATTTATTCTATTTCGCAGGTCAAGTATCAATAGACGAACCTCGCTATCAAGTTATTTCCTCTCTTATAATTGCACGTTCATTTTGTATGAAAATTTCACTAAATATTCAAAACAATTGAAAGGGGCGCAAGATTTTATATGATGTGATAACAAAATAGTTGTCACAAGGAAAAAGTAGCAAATTGGTGATTATCACTTGGACTATCACCTTACGCAGACAAAATTTGTGATTTGTGACTATCACCGATCACAAATCACCTTACACGATTCAATCCCAGAACAGGTAAAGTCGAATTTTATGCAAAGACAATAGGTAGGCAGTAAGTTCCAGATATCTTTGACCGAAAAATTCTTAATCACAGTAGGTGTACCTCAAGGAAGCGTCTTCAGTCCCCTGATCTTTATTACTATAGTTGATGGCCTTTTCAAGGTATTAAGTGACGCGGCTATGTTAATTCGAATCCGTCAAATTGAATTCATTTGATTGCTCAAATGTTTAAGCAGTTTTTCGTATGTGTTGAGGAAAATAAAATGTTACCAACACTCTTGCAGTTTTTCTTTTTGTTTTTAGTCCCACAGGCCACAGTACACTGAGAAAATTGTATGAGTTGGATATAAATAGAATTTTGCTCCGGTTTGATCTCGCATTGAACTTTTCAGAAGCCGCTAAAATCCAATGCAAGGAGAGTCCACTGTTGGATGGCGTCGTCGGCTAACGATAGAGATATGTAGGTGGAAGAAACATTTGTAGAAGACAAAAGCTCATCGGCCAAGTCAACGAATATGATGAGGGTTCGAGATGACAATTAAAAAAACGGTTTGAAAGAAAAACCAAATTGAACTTTGTAAGTAAAAGAAAGGGCGAATTTTGTACTACTTACATTTCCAAATCTTTCTCGCTAGTTTTAACGAGGAGTTACTAAAATAGCTGAAAGAACTATACACACTTCAATTTTGAAGATATGCAAGGAAGGAAAACTAAATTTTTGAGAATCTTGGGACAAATATTTGCATGACTTAAATTTGCAGGTCCTTGAGAAAAGCATGAACACATCTTCCTTCATTTTTAATTTCCTTAAAACCTTTAAAGTTCTGAAATACGCGTAGGTATCTAATATCTATAAACATAAAACAAGAAAACCACTTCATCCATTTGCATAAATTAATTTTATTAAGTTTTTTGCATTTGCGCCAACGAGAATTCCCACCAGTTCGAAATTCGAATTTTAGACTTGCTTTGAATTTTCGTTCTGCTTTCTGTCTGTCTGTCCACCAAAACCACAAAAAGAAGAAATTTTATAACCAGCCAAAGTTTCATTTTTTTTTTTGTATATTTTATTTCGCGTCCAGTTTGTTTGTTTGTTTTTTTTTTCTCGATTTCTAATCAAACTTATAATTGCGTCGTGCTTTGTATCGTCTACTGCTTTTTTTTGCTGTTTCTTTCTTCTTTAATTTCCAACTGAAAGTACGTGGGCTTTTCGAAAGCTTGGCAACTATCGAACTAGCACTATCTTGTGTTTTCTTTCTTTTTCTATTGATATTTATCTTCTCTTGTATTTATTATTGCCATTTGCCATCGATAAAATACAATTTCTTGTTTTTTCTTCGTTTATTGTCCTCCTTAATTAAATTGATTAATCCAAGAGGATGACGAGGCGGTAGCGGGTAGACAAATAAAAAAAAAAAGTGTTTTTTGCCTTGCCACTAAAAATTCTCCATAACAACAAAAATATAAAAGAAAGTAAAGACCAAAAAGACCGAAAGAGACAAAACACAAAAAACCAAACAACTGCGACGTATATTTTTCGAAGAGTAAATCGCAGTTTAGCGGTTTAGTTAGAAAACAAAAAATATAACAACTTTATTTGCGAATTAAAAACACGAGGAATTTTTTTATGTGTGACTGTGACTGTCATGTGGTATTCGCGAAGTTGGCTTTTTGGTTCGCAAGTTCCCTCGCCCCGTGCGTCGTCGCGTCATAACAACTCACATATAATTTACTCAAATTAATTTCATTTGTCCAACTAAATAATGCAGAGGATGAAAAATAAAATTGAGTTTAAATTGAAGTAATGGCAGAAAAAAGTCTTTAACACTATAAAGGATTTTTTTTTCTTCCTCTTTTTTTACTGCTCATGAATTATATTCAACTATTTAATTTGATGTTTTTTTTTTTCAAATGTTTTGTATTTCATTTGAAATGAAACTGACATTTTGATTGGGCTACAAGGTCAGGGAATGTTTCTGTTTGGTGTTCGTGTTCCAGCGCTTAGTGGTGGATTTTTTTTTGTATTCTGTTCGCCCGTAAACAAATAATTTCGTGTCTATGAGGTTTGATGGTGCTTTGGGGGACTTTTTTGTTTGCTATTTTTTCACGTCCACAAAAAAAAAAAAACAAAGATAACAAGAATAGAAAGACAAAACAAACTCGAAGAAGACATAATAAAGATAAATAAATACACCAAAGGTACCAGTTCATCATCATTATCATCATCATCGTCAATGTTTGCGAAATTGATTGGAGAGCAAGAGCAGGCAGAGCTGTTGATAATTCAGTTTGTGACTCGATTGATAACGATTCCATCTGCCGTTTGGTCATGGAAATTTTGGTTATGGTTTATTTTTGAATGGAAAATTATACGAAATCACATTGTAATGCGTAAAAGCTAGATATCGACGTATTTTTATCTTTCCACGGTGCTCTGGTGCACGTCTTGATGCGAAACAGATAAAAATATAACGAGAGGTGATTTGAGTTCAGTTCTAGAGCTGATAAAAGAATAATACGTCAACGCAACAGTACGGGAGTTTTTTTTTTTTTTTTTTGTGAAGAGAAGTCCTTGGAATATAAATGGATTTTTATTTAAGGCGTTTTGTGGATGGAAGATTTAATATACCAACACACATGAAAAAAGAACTAAGCACAGATTGAGTGTCAGCCATGAAGGGAGATAAAGAATAAATTTCAGTCCTAAATTTGGATTTTGATGCAAAATAAAAGTCCTCTCAAAAAGAATATCAATTCGTTGATACCAACAAAACCAAGGCTTTCAAATATGAGCATATTAGATCTTGTTTGCCCATACAATTTTTCTGTCCAGTGGCGATCGCCTCACGAACGCCACCAACCATTCGGTTTTCACTGTCGCACGGGAACTCGGACTGGTCAAGGTCTCAGGACGCGAAATACCGACCATTTTTGATCTAGACATCAGATTGTTGGCAGTCATGTTACCCATGGCGAATCGGCAAGAAATTTGTGCCTAACATCTAACATTGAGGTTAAGTTCTCGAAATTTGAAAAATCAACAAAGTCAATGACTCAGCTTCGATAATTTCGAACACTTGGACCACAGACGTATTCGCCAGCTATTTGTCATCTCTTGATGCTAACTGTTGAGGAGATCATAGTTTCTCGCCTCGATCCTTGTTCGGGGGTGATTCTTCAAGCAAACTCCCTAGAAGGATCTGAAACACATTCAGATTGAACGTGCAGCACCGATGTGTCGCCGGAGTCGACATTGTAAATGTTTGCACCCCCAAATCGCCGTTCTTTGCTCAACGAGTCTGTAGCAGGATTGAATAGAATTATTACCATTAAACCATTAGAGCAATCAGTTCCAATTTCAAAGCCAAACAAGTGTCCCGAAAAATCAGAGAAACCAATTCCAAAGGCGTTTTTCCTACCCCTCCGAACTTAACACACACCACTTTCTAACAATTAGGAATTTTCCAAGCCATTTCTTTGTCCCAACTAAAATGATTCATCAAGTTTTCCCAAAAAAAGAAAAAAAAAACAAGGAAACCACTCATTGCAGTGAAAAGAAAACACACGCAATGTCCTTCATTCTATTCTCTCTTGAAACAGCTTTAAAGGCCAAACCGAAAAAGAAATCAATAAAAAAACACCAAGATTATTATCTTTTGTAATGCAACACAATTCTGACGAAAATCATGACTAAAACAACTGCGGAAAAGTTCCTGGGAAATGGACTTTATTCGCGCGTTAGTTTCACTTTGTCATCGAAACTATTTTTAATGGCAACCAAAAACTTCTACGACACACATCGACAAAAATTACAAATTAGCGTGAGAAAATTTTATGGAAACTCACTGGACTTTCCTGATAGGAAAAAACCACCCTTGAAAAATAGAGAACCAAACTATCATCGCTGACAAATTACCCCTCGGTATATAATTTATGAAAACAAAAAATTGACGGGCGGGGATGGGGTCGTAAAGAAGTAAAATGTGAAATAAAAGCCATTCATTCTCACACCAAAAGGAAGATTTAAATATCCCGTCAACCACGACACGATATAGCTGAAGAGGTACGACCAAAGACGAACGAGGCGACGACCCACAATATATGAAGCACTTTAATATTTCGAAATCGTGAATAGATTTTGGGTGTTTTGTTTTTGTCTGTATTTAGTGTTTTCGGTGGATATTTTTGGTTGTTGGTCTGTTTTTCAAAATCCATAGGTACATATACATTAATGTTCATGTAAGCCGCATTTGAGTGGCAGACTACACTGGCATATGTGTAAAAATAGGCCTAGAAGGGATTTAGTTTCATTGTGAGGCGGCACGTACAAAATGCATGACTCTATAGCATAATTTGTTCATGTTCGTTTTTTTTTTTTTTTTGGTTTAATTTCTTTTTGGGATAAACGCCAAGAAAGAAGAAAAAAGCTATTGGGCGTGGCGAAAACTAAGTAAAAAGGTATAAAATGTGATGACAAGTCAGTAAATGCCACACTGCTATTGGCAAAGTTAAAGCTATCTATGAGTATGTTTGTAGGTGTACCTTGGAGAGAAATTAATCAACCAACTTACGAGCGACAGCGACAGCAATGATGATATGGTGTTGTACCAGGAAAGCAAAGGCAGACGACCGAAACGGCGACAACACAAGCAAGGTGTGCTTGGAAGCAAGGCTTAGAGAAAGGTGTGGAAAAGGGATATTATTTGTCATTTGGTTAATATCCATTTTGCTGGATTACGTACGAAATGAGGCTTTGGTCGGTTGAGTGAACTTGCGAAGTGAGGTATGAAATTGTGTGCGCTCGGGAATTCTGGAAGACTGGATTTAATGTGGTTAAAGCTGATTGTTTGAAAATTAATCAAAAAAACCATTTCGATGGAATTTCGGGAATTTAAAGGCTTAAATCAGCTCAAATTAAAATTTTGTGAGATAGAGTAATACCACTCGAGTACAAATGCTCAAGCAAAAAGAAGATTTTTCGGTACTTAAATATTCTTCCAATATAAGTATGTACTTGTAAGTATTTGAAGTTGTGAAAGTACTTGAAAGTACTGGACGTGACTGGTAAGTTTCGAGTAAGCAGAGCTGTAAAGTACTTGTTTATTTGACTACTAAACTGCTTTCAGAACAAGTTCCAACAATTTTAGAAATCGTTCGACTCGTTTAGTATTTAAGAAGTTCACGAGAACTGAATTTTACAAGTATCAAATACAAGCATCAGAACTTTGATGTACTTTCTAGTATTTTCAGATACAAGTCCAAGAACTTAGAAGTAAAAATACTCATGCTATCAAGTACTTTAGAGTCCGGCACTTGAAAATAAGTGTACTGGTACTTCAAAGTAGACAAGAAAATGTAGTTCTAATACGAGTACTTGTACTTAAGTATTCTATATAAGTACCTACTTGAAAAATGCAAGTATTGGTATATTTTGAAGTCTTTCGGTTTTTAAGTAGATTATACGCACTTAAGAGGTTTTTATATAAATACTATAAAGTAGAAGTACAAGTACTTCGAAGTACTTATCCAGTGCCTACAAGTAAGTCTTAAAAATGTACTTGTTGTTGAAAGTACTGATACAATTAGTTGTCAGATATGAACAGGACAGGAACACGGATTTTCAAATGGCTTGCAATCCTACTTGAAAGTACTGAGTACAGAGATGCAAAGTACTAATGTATACCAGTTTAGGACTACTAAGGTCCTTTGAAGAAGATGTAGTACCAATAACGGGTACATACTTGTACTTCAGTATTCTAGTACAAGTACTAAACAAAAATTCAATTATTGGTAAATTTTGAAGTCATTCGGTACTTTAGTAAATCATACGCACTAAAGAGGTTCAAATGTACTTTCAAGTTGAAGGACAAGAACTTCGAAGTACTTACTTAGTACTGAAAAGTGAAATAGAATACAAACTTGGAAAGTACAGATATTGTCAACAAAACATGGTTTTTAAAATGACTAGTAATGGTACTTGAAAGTACTTTTGAAGCACAGACTTGCGCCGATGTACTCACAAACGTAAGTACATATTTGACTTTTTAAATTGCCAATCCAATCGACAATTGAACTATGTTCAATCTATCAATATAACAGGCTTACGGAAACATTGAAAACCTCTATATTTTGCTTCTTTTATTTTTTTTTTCGTCGTAAACATGAAATTACAATTTCTAAATAATGTTGTTATTTCCGTTCTTTCAATTAGTTATAGCGTTGCAAAAAATAAAAATTAAACTTTAATATTGCCTAACACTTGTAAAGCCCCTTCAAGACTTATTTGGCCATTAAAATCACATGTTTACGATCTAAGGATCCTGTTATTTTGTCTTTACGATGCAATTCCACAAGCCAGGTTTACAATATCATTAAATAATGTACTTAAATTGTTTTATATGATATTTCCTTCAAGTGTGTGCTCATATGACCATGATGGCGAGTCATGGCGTTGTGTATTTAGATCCTGAATTAAGTGCCTATTAATCACTAATAAAAGAACATTACATACAGAAAGTGGAACTCATTTGACAGGAAAGTTCACTTAGCCTCAGTCGGTGGTCAAGTACAAGAACAATCATGAAACTTAAAATCTAACATCAATAACTTCGACATGTCAGTTCAAATCTTCAAAACTGATTAAAATCTTCTTGAAACCGTGTTGCGAATACAAAATTTCGAAAGATTGTTCTCAAATCTTTCCAGAACCCAAAAGGATTAATAGATTAAATTAATATCCCTTCGGTGTGAAGACGAAGAGCAACCCCCAGCCAAATCCATGCTCATCACAAAGTTTCAAATATCAAACAACAAGCATTTGCAATTAAACCCCTCTTCCAACCATTTATACGCATAATCCTCACAAAACATTTAACAACACCTCACTGGGATATTTCATCATCATCACAAGCAGCAGCAACATCCAAAAGTGTTCCAAGAAATGTAAAGTGGGTTGCGAGAGGGGGACTTACAAAAAGGTACCATAACGAACTGGGGTTATGGATGATGGGTTTTGGAAAATTCCTCTCAATTTCACAATGATTTTCAACATTTCCGTATATTCTTTACACAAAAATTAAATGAGAACTTAATACCCCAAAAGCATAGCAAAAAAAAAAAGAAAAAAAATACTTTAACACGACAAGAATAAATTAAAGTTAGCAAAACATCATTTCAGACATTAATCCTGTAAATTTATTTGTTTTTTTTTTCTCTTTCTTGTTGTTTTGTCATCCTTTGTTTCTGGAGATTAGATTATTGTTTGAAATTATTATCATAACACAGGGAGGCAATGATGGTGTTGGTAATGATGATACACAGTGGAATTGGAAATGGCAAAAATTATGAACATAATCAAACGTTAAGGATACCATCGCATGCATAATGAAGCCTATTTAATTTTGCTGGGAAGCCATACCTTTTTGTTCCTAGTGTATCTACTTTTATTTACTTGAAATCCACCTTTGCCACGCAATAGGAATTTAAGAGATTCTTTTTTTCTTTTGTGTCAATGTTTATCTGCGTATAATGGGGAAGTATGAATAGAAATAAGGCAACGTTACGTTACGTTCCTAATTCTAACTCTAAAATGTTCTTAAAAATAAAAAAGGCAAATACAAGAAATCAAAACAAAACAAAAACTCACCTGTATCACGTTTCCTTTTGCTCGCTTTGTGTAGCTGGTGCTGCTGTTGCTGTTGTTGAAGTTGTAACTGCTGCTGTTGCTGTTGATACTGTTGATATTTATTTGTTAAAGTGCGAATATCTGTCTTGTCACTATTATTGGCTGCAACTGCTGTTAATGACGATGATGCCGACGACGAAGACGATGTTGCCTTCACCAACAACTGACTATTCCCGTATTTCACTGACTTATCGACAAAAATTATTCCGGGACGCTGTTGCTGATGATTAGATGATTAGTATTACCGTTGTTATTGCTACCTGCCAAGCTACCGTTATGAGAAACGACTTGTTGCTGTTGTTGTTGTTGTTGTTGATTGGGCGTAGGCGCAACAGCTGACGGTATAGAATTGTACGAGGAAGCTGCGCTCAATGTGACAGCGCCGCTACCATTACTGTTACTGGCCTTAATTTGACCACCAGAAGCAACTTGAGTGTGGGCCGTAGACAACGGCGATGTAGACGACAAGAAAGGTGACGGCAAAGAGTCTAAAGACACTGTTTGCTGTAATGTTCGCCCAGGGCTTACAACTTGATGATGACGATAACGATGGTTGTTGGCTGTGGCAGCAGTACTTCTTGCGGTGGACAATGATGACGATGTTGATGAGTACTGCAGTTCTTGTTGTTGTTGTTGCTGGTGATGATGATAAAGAGGAGTTTGTTGCTGATGATGAGGATGAGAATGCGAATGATGTTGATGATTCACATCGACCAAATATTGCTCATTCAAATTCTGTTCGTGCTGTTGATAGACGACACTCTGAGAGCCAACAATTCCTGTGTCGGCTGGCTCGGCGGACGATGATGACAAAACAAAATTTTGCTGTTGCAATTGTTCGTCGTCTAGCTCTTGCTGGAGACACGAGTTTGTATCGTTGTTTTGGTAGTTTGTTGTTGACAATGATGATGAGGACACAATTTGGAAATTGTTATCAATTTCTGGACAATTTTTATTGTTGTTGTGTGTGTTATCGCTGCTGGTGTGTTGTTGGCATTCGCCCTGTATATTGGAGCGACTCGAAAAGTCGTAGTTGGACGACAAAAAATGCGAAGTTTTCATTTGCGTTTGAAAATTCCAATTTATATATTTTTTTTTTTTTTGTTCTTGTTGTTGTTGTTTCGTCTTATACACTACGTCGCGTCGTCGTTTGTTATCTCAAACTTATTTGAGGAGACAGAGAGCGAGATAGACAATACACATAATAATTATGAGATCTTGTTTGCGTTTGATTCTAATTTCTTTTTTTTTTTTTTCGAAAACACAATTTTTTGGTGTTGTTGTTGATGTTGTTGCAAAAACCGAATATGCTACTTTCGAAGTCACCACTAACACTCACAATTTATTTAATTCCAAAAAATAATAATACACACGAAGAAAGAAAAGCTGAAAGAAAATTGTAAGCAATTTTGGTTTGTTAGAAAAATATTCAAATGACTTTTTTTGTTTTGTGAGGAATCTCTTAAGTTCACACAACACAATCCTTGAGGAAGATTGGAACAGCACCTTGACGGGAAAATGCTACTCGTCGAGTAGAGGAGAACCAATAAAATACGCAATTTTCCAGACCAGACAACTTGAGAATGGTCCTCTTACCGTTGCAGACGCGCCGCATAGTTTTCTTCTTTTCTTTTTTCTTGTCGATTGTTTTTGTTTTTTTTTTTTTTAAGGTTTACAGAGATAACGTTAGTCGAGTATATACAGCACGGCGAGTGAAGAAAAATATACTGCGTCGTAGGTCTCTACACCGTTATGTTTCTACCTACTGTCGAGGCTGGTTGTTTTTTGTTTGCAGCTGCTCTCTCTTTATAAAGAGCCCAGAGTACTTGTACCGACACTTGTGAATGGAGGATAGGGAATCCCTATGAGTCCTTCGTGCCGTATTGTTATGATTCATTCAGAGACTTGCGCAGTGGCGATGTTTGGGGAAAGCTCTGTTCGAGCTGTGTGTGGCAAGAGTGTGAGTATTGCCAGACATGACGAAATAACCGAATTAGTATACCTACACTGGTGGTGGGATGGGGGATGGAAGCCTGAGAGCTGAATGAAATTATATTGCATAAAATTATGTGTCATGTTTTCAAATTCGATTGGGTCGTTAGGTTCCCGGGATAGGTAGGGTCTAGTCGCAGAGCTTTGCTATGGTAGACAACAAGCTTGCTTGATTGTGAAATGGTCCAGGACTAGGTATGTTGAGAAAAAAAAAATATTGCTACGCAACAAGTTGAAGCTCTCTGGGTTGAATTGAATGATATTTTTGTGTTGCCGTGAATACAAGCATCAAGTAAGATGAAAACGATACAAGGATTTCTTTGCCGGCAGTGTTTTGTGTAATAATACCTTTTTTCGATATAATTTCTTGAGGGAACATTTTTTCAAGGTTGAAATTACACAAATAAAGAAAGAAAATTAAGTCTAGGAGGCAAGGACATAAGAGAGAATTATAGACTGAAGAAGTGGGAACGATTGAAAGGGATGTGAGTTTGATCTTGAAAGGGAACTGCGGTTATTTCGAGGGCCTACTTGTTGGTTCTAAAACCCTCCCTAATTGTCCAAAGTTTAAGAGATGTGTCTGTTCCTATGGACTCTAATCAAAATTTCAATCTATTTTACTTTCTTGCAAATGTTTTCCTTTCGAGTTGCCCAATTTAATCTGATTACGAAATCTGATGAAAGTTTCTCTTACGAATGAAAAACTGCACCATATTGAAATCACGAAATAATAAATTCGTGCAAAACAGCAAAACTGAATATAAGATTGCATAAAAGTTGTGACTGCACTTTTATCAAATAAAATTGTGTGACGTTAATCTGAACCAAAAAAATAAGCAAAGCTATAAACAAACCATATGGGTGAATGTGTGATGATTCGATTTTGTCAAAACGTGTGAAGCCAGCCAGCACGACAAAGACGACGACGACGACATGAAGTCGCGACGATGTGACGAATGCAATTGATCATAATCTACTGTTATGAAATGTACCTATCACTTGCTTTTTTCTTTCTAAAAATACGTCAAGATGTTTTTTAAAAGGAAAACATGATAACCGTGGTTTTGGTACTATTTTTAATTGGTCTTTTTTAGAGAAGTGATTGCATGGAGCTTCAAGGTGGCGGAAATGTGTTCACTCGATGTTATTCTGCATTTCTGATTGATCTATTTAAAGACTTAGTGTCCAGTGTCCACCACAATCATCATATGGACTCACTCCTTTAAGAAACTCTAGAAACCAAAAATAAGGGATTATGCGAAATGGAAATTTGAGTGGGACATGTAGTGCACCACCACTGCAGTACCTACAACTATTGCTACAATATGTTGTCAAGGCTTATATGAGTCTGAGCTTGAACTCTCGATTTGAAACGTGTTTTTAATTACACGTGTAGCCGTTTCAAATGGACAGAGGACACGTGTCATTCTTAAATAAACGGCCGACTGTCGCTTTACGAAGTTTTGGGTTAAATTTGTGTAGATTTTGTTGAAATGTTTACCCCGGGAATAGACAAGAAAGCTCGATTCTTCATCATCAAGGGGAAAGATTTTAAAAGTCATCAGTACTACCAACTTCAAATAAGGTATACGTCGCAGAGATCGGAGCGACTGTTTTGATGAAGATTGTTAACTGATGAGCTGTGGAGAACAAGAGACTCAGGAAAGAAGAAAAGAAGCTTCACATACAAAATAAAATAGTCTGGAAAAAGAACATTGCCTGTGGAGAGTGATGACACCACCTGAGGCAAAATATTCGACAGTTAGGTTCGGTAATGTTAGATGACAGTTGATATCGTTTGTAACCGTCCCACTTAGATCAATGTAGATCCCTTGTGACTTGTGATACCCCGAACTATTGTTACTCCTGAAAAAGCTTTTATAATCTATGAATTCTTTGGTCGATCGAGCCTTGACTTGACAAAATTCAGTAGGCTATTGACTGGGAGTTCTTCTAGTTCATTAAAGAAATAGTTGCCTGAAAATTTTTTCCTGGTTTTGCAGAGGGCTGAAGAGTGGCATAGGAAGTGTGTGGAGTTTTCGTGCTCTTCTTCGGCCTCTACATAGGTCATCTACATTTTGTGGTAGCTAAGTAGGTTATGTCCCGTACCCACGCTTGTAAGGGGCTCAGATAGGGTTTTTGAAGAAGTAAGATTCTATTGAATCTTTTGTCCTAATTCGTTCAGAACTCCCTGGATTTCAGATTAATAGGAAGTACCATCTATCACTTGCATTTTGTAAGGTATTGTTACTAACATTTCGTTTTAACTGCTATTGAAGGATTCTGATGTTATGGTCTATGAAAGAGGGATCAAGTACTGAGCCATTTCGTGCAATCTCATCCGCTTTTTCGTTTCCCGGCACACCACTGTGACCGGAAACCCAGCAGAGTCTTAAAATATGCCGCATAGAACCCTAAGCTCAACGCGACATGAATGTGATTAGATTTTACGTCGGCACCTGTCAATTAAGACTTATCCGACGGTGAACCATTTCACTTGGGACCGTATTTTGGTAACGACCAACACTTTTAATCACACTGCTTAATCTTCGCCGAATATCAATGATCTATTCCTTCGCATATCGGTCAGTTACAAAATGTGAGTTTAAGTACCAGTGTATTCCCGTAAAAGATACCGTACCGGTAAATGTTTGTCTATCTACAAATTTCATTTTTCTTATAATAATCAGTTTAGTTACCGAGAACGAATCCCTCGACAGCCTTAGCCACTCTGAAACTTCTACAAGGGGTCTACCGCGACTGTAGTTGACATGCATATGTTAGACTATTAATGGGGCAACCAACTAAACCAGACCCAGAGTAACAATGTTTTTCTGAAGGATTGCTAAGCCTCTATTGTTTTTATGCACTCTTTTGAATTAAATTCACTTACATTTTTTTTACAGGCGTATATCCAGCTTAGTTACATTTATGTTCAACATGGAACACTGGTGTCCATTTTCCTACAGTCTCTTACCAGTTGTTGTCTCGGTGGACAAAGCTGGGGGCAACATGACTTTTAGCGTCTGTTCTTTAGCCTTAAGTTTAGACCGAAGTCTGGTTTCCACCCTACACCATACTTGTAGGTTGCCGCACTTGAGCAACAAGGAATATTTACATACTCGAAATTGCAAACCAATTCTTTCTAAATTCCTCACCTACCTTCGTAGGACAGCTCATCGCGACAGCAAGAGCTTTGACTTGATATGAGTGGAAGAAATCGCTGCTTGGTCATCAATGAAAAGGTGATATCAACGTTTGATATCGCCATCATTCGACAGTTGATGACTTTAAACCTGGACTATCCTGCCCGCTCTTCAATCTGACGTTAGGAAAGCATTTCGTGACCCAATTTCTTACCTCTGCGGATAGCTTTGGAAGGAACCCATACGCTGTATAAACCTATTTATTTTTCCAGATCGAGTAGGTGGCATAATCCTCGGTCTAAACGAAAGGAAGCCCAATTTATGGCGGCTTCGTGGACAGAAGAACAACTATTAAAGTGGAAGATTTATCAACGAAACCTAACGACCTAGTAATCTTTAAAATTCACACTCATTCCAATATGACCATATTCTAGGGACTAGGGTATTGAAAGGTTGTTAGTTGAGATCAAAAACAGTTGACGGGCAAAACCTTACTAGGTGACATACAAGAATGATAAATCTCTTAACTGTTGCTACCTTCTTCGTACTCACTTCCAAATAGTGTTACCGTCTGTCACTAGTTGCGAAGCTCCATTATTCATAACTCAACTATTTGTTGCTTTTTTCAACTAAAGTATCTACTAAAGAGAATATCCATGAACTAAAATTGTTGATACTCACTCAACCATTCTTGAAAAGAAATTCAAAACTCTCCTTGTTGTCCTTTTTTGCTAACAAAACACAACAAAATATCTGATTACATCAATCTGCCAAAATCAGAACCTACCTACCTGCCAAACAAAAACCTTATCCTGCCTTTAGGCCTCTCCGACATGAATCAAATTCTGAGACTTATAAATTTCGCACACAAACGCAAACAAAGAAAATCAAGATCCCACATGAACACGAAGACCAGATACATATTGTATAAACATTAAGAAAGCATGTTAGTGAAAAATTATCGCCCAAACTTTTCCAATAACAACGGACGGGATCTAAGACGACGCAACCATAACCTCAACCAAAAATTAACTTCAATTCCATAAAAAGTGATTTACATCAAAATTACAGCATTTTATTATTTTGCCAAGAACAGAACAGAGAAGAAAATTTAATGGTTAACTATTCGCTGCCCAACCATATGGAAGATAACACAAAAACATGACTTCACCTCCACTCTGCAATCTGTTCTCAACAACAACAACAACACCTTCAACTTGGACTGGGAACAAAATAATAAAGAATCTGTGGGCTTAAAAAGCAGCCTTTCACCGCAAGGCATAGAGTTCTTGCAGTGCAGTGGGCCAAAAGAAGAAAGAGGAAATGCCTCCTTTGCTTCTTCCGATAGCCGACAATTGAAGTTACTTATTGTTATGGGTTTACCTTCAATTCCAGGGCACCTTATTCTTTTTCATTTTTATGGCAAAAAGAGCCCAGCCAGAGGCGGAAAAAACAAATTTAATACAGAAAACTAAACAACCAGAACCACACCGAGAACGAGAACCACAAAACCTATAAAAATAAATTCTGTATGCGTGGCGGGTATGCATAAACTTTCACGAACACAAACAGAACACAAAAAATTATCTCAATGAATCCAAAGTCGTTTGTTCTTATTTTTAGGAGCAGAGGAATAGGCTTGGCCTCATAATAAAGACTAATCGGGTCGGAGGTAGGCATAATTAGGTAACAGGTGTGTTTCCATATGGAAACTCTTTTTTGTCCACCAAGCGGTCGAAGAATTACTGTCGTGGCGTGTCTGGCGTTAGTTACGATGGCCGTTCAATGACGAAAGCCGGCATCGTGGTTACAAACAAGCAACAAAATGTCAACCAGGTCATTTCTGGGCAACTACCAACTCACCTAGAAGCTAGAGGAGACCTGCTACTCAACAATATGCTTCTGAGAAACACACCATATTGTTGTTTTTTTTTTTCTACCGTATGTTTGTTCGTTTTGTCATTGAGCGAAAATAAACTTTTTGGCGTTCGTTGGTTTAATTAAATTTCACTTTTTTTTTTTTTCGTCTTTTTGCAATACACTGTTATTTTTTGTGAAATTAAAACCACATCACACACGTTTTTGTTTTTTCGTTTGGGATTAGTGTGACAGCTGCCAAGAAAGATGGAAAAAAAGACGACAACGAGAACGACTGACCAAAAAGACGAGGACGATCGAGATCGACGGACGATGAAGAAAAAGACAGCCACGAAGAAAGAATTATGGTGTAGTCTGGCCCGCCCGGGAAAAATGCGACCGCTCCCGAAAAAAAATACATAATCTTGTTCAATCTTCCTCCCTGACGTTTTCTAAACAAGATATACACACACAACTACAAGAATTTGTAAATCACCATGTATACAGTCAAGTCCGCTTTGATCTTTGTCATTTTATTTTTTTCCTTAATAGTTTCAATTATATAAAAATTATGCAGGAATAAAAAAGTGTTAAAAACTGACACTTTTAATTTTATGTTAGATTTTGAAGTTTTTACAGGAATGCACAATTCTTAAGAAATTCTAAATTAAGAATTATAATTAAGCGGCTTTGACTGTACAAAGGCAGATCCAAGATCCAACAAGCTACGAACTTGTTTGTGTTGGTTTATGGTGGTGGATTATACTTTGCCGTTTTGTGTTTTCCCCTAGGACGACGAGTGTACAAACACAAAGAGATTCCTCATATTTTTTTTTTTTTTGTTTCACCATGCATTTTATTTGTATCGCTTAATATTTTTTTGAGAGCAAAAAAAAACAACACTTACGAGCACTTTAGGTTGAAAATTAACGATTGGTTATCTTCTTCTTCACTTTTTTTCAATCTGCACTTGAGAAAAATAAAAAAAACTCGCTTGTACGTTTACAAATTTTCCATTTCCAAATTTTGCATTCACTTCAAAATCACACAATTTGTAGAGAAGAGAAATTTCTCGGTTTCACCACACACATTCCAAATAAAAAAAAATGGGGGAAATTAGAAAGATTAAACTATCGCAAATAAAATCCGAATTAAATGAAATTTGACTATAAAATTAGAATAAAAACGAAGGGAACTACTTTGAGTTTAATTTTGTGATAATTTCAACTATTTTCAAGGCGTTTGTTCGTGAACGCTGGCCATTTTAATTTTTTTCTTCTTTCAGGAATCACAACACGGTTTATTTTTTGTTTCGCGTAGCGTATTTTGGAGGTACACCGACGATGGTCACCACACAGTCCCGTCTCACATTCGTTTGTGTGGTATGAAATTTTGTGCTACACTCGTTTGACTTGATTTGGAAATTTTCGGTGTGGTGTGTGGATGAAGACGAAGACGTGGTGTGGTAGAAGAAGATGCGACACTGTGGTGGAGAAATAGGAGGAAAAAGAAAATGGGAGTGCTCGAAATTCAAAACAATTGCCCGAAAACAAAATGGTTGTTTGACGTTTGCGTGGTGAATATAAGCAGTGGTATCTAGTGGCGAGATTGGGTATTTGAGTTGAGATATCAACCATTAAGAAAGTAGTAGAATGAAATGATATCGTGAATGACAGCATTCAGTGCTTATGTATGAAAAAGTATTTAAACGCCGTGTGCGAACTGGTCGAATTGTGTTAAAAATACTGGTTAAATTTAAGCACTATTGTCATATTTTAGCCTGCTCCGCAGCTAGTATAATTTTAACACATTTTATTCAACACGAAGCGTAAAAATTTAACCAAACGTCAAGTTTTAAAGCAAGTCCCTCACGGTCTCAGTCATAAATCCGAGCAGTAAATTCAAACAAAATCTTGAAAAGTCTTCACAACGAATACATCAGACTGACTTAAGGACTAACTATAATGAGCGGAAGCAAATGGAAACTTGTGTCAGAACCGAACGAAACGCTCTCTTTCGAACTGTCAAGTAAGCAGAAGTATCTTTCAAGATAAATCATCTGTGTTTTGTTTTCAATAGATGCGAATTTTGTGTGCCATACAACGAATAAACAATTACAAGAAATAATTATTTCAAATCGACAGTTAGCTAAATCGACTTTCTTTTCAGAAAAAATAAATAAATCCAGCCAGCTGTCAAATTTTCGTCCATAAAAGCGAACAATATATGAATTTCTTGTTCTCACTCAGTTACGGACGGCTCCGTCTGGATTGAACTGTATTAAGATACCGAATTAGCTATGGTCTGTTGGTTAAGACCCTTGGAGAACCTTAGTTAAGCTCTAAACTGTATTGGGAATTAGTCAGATTGAATAGATTTTCTGGAGATCTTGAATCTGAGAAAGTTCGAGGAAAAGGGGAAGCATTATTGTTTTTCTTATTACTCTGCTAATCTTTGTTATTTCTTTTCAAACCATCATTTCGACTTTAAAACAAATAGAAAAACTACTTAGCTTTCACTTTATTTGGTGTAACTAATTATCCCGTTAGAGCGAAAATAATAGATTTGCAATAGACCGTTAATTGGTCTGAGTGGATAAAGGAAAAGTTTTTTTTTTTTAATTGACTTTGTAGAACTAATTTTTCCATTTGTGCGAAGGTCATAAAATGCTCTGAGTATAAATCCAACGGCAGGAAAATTGCATAGATCAAAACAAAAATAACTGCTGTCAAAATAAATCCAAGCGCTAACGAAATATAATGAACAAATTAGTAATTACAACTTTATAATCATTAAACTAACGTTTATTTATTATTTTTTTCTAATTTATTTAGGTTTTTATTACTGTGATGCTTTGTTTGATAGGAATGGTTCATTGGAGTAGACACAGAGGTTTTTATTACACTAGTGGATTGTTATCCGACAAGGATTCTTAGATTGAACAAACAAAATGATGATGCAGGAAGCAACTCTTGTGACAGACATAACTGTTTAAAAAAAGTGATGTCTTTCCGTCTAATTGTTAAAAATAAGTTATGTCTTTATTACAGGTATTAATAGTGGGGTTTACGACTTTTATTTTAAAATAATAAAAGTATTTTTAAACGTACTTCAATGAATTACAGACTGCTGAATGGTTTCACTTTTTTGGTTTTGACTGTTTTTCACAGAAACTTGTGTTTTGCCTTGCCTTGTTTTGGTATTTGTATGGAAAAAAACTCATGTTTTAGTTACGGATTGAATAGGCTATAAGAATGGTTTTTAGTTTTTACTTAATTGTTTGCTCTGATAGGTTCAGAGTTGACCCTCGCAGATTCTAAATGGACACGTTCACTTTGACTTGGATAGGCTATCCGGATAGCTTTTTGTTTTCCATGTAAAAAAAAATAGCAGCGGTTCAAACCAAACAAATCCAAAGCTACCCTACGATTTCTGGTATAGGTGGTGACAGAACAGGCATTGAAATTCTTAAACAGCTAATTTTTATAGTCTTGTGTGCATAGGATAAGAACTTGATCATCTCTGAATGAGATGATAGAACAGTTTTACATTCACCTCATTTGGGTGCCGGGCCACAGAGACATATTCCGGGAAATTGTAAGGATGATAGAGCTCGCCACAACCGGAATACTTCTGCCCACTGTTAGACAAAGACACAACATAGGAACACCACTTTCTCATGCTACCATCAACAAATGCAAGATGGTCACAGGGTACCATATGCCTAGCAACCAAACAAATATGGCCAAGCATAGACTTGAAGCGGTCAAAAGGCTTGATTTCCCTGAGAAGACAAAGTATTAGCTCCGCAATTTGAGTCGTAACAAATTACTGCCTCATAGTGAGACATGCTATGAGGCTGGGGGTCTACACAAACGACTTCTGTTGAAGCTGCATGGACGATGAGGAAGGGGAAACAGTTCAAGACCTCTCATGTACATTTCCGGAACTCTCCAATAGAAGAAATAACTTTCTCGGTAATCCCTTCTTCGTTAATACCAGTGAACTGGCAACGATCGACACAAAATGTCCTCTCGAATTTTATTAAAAGTACAAAATGGTTTGTTTAAGTTCATTACTCTCCCATGGGTAACTTGTTAAGTGGTATCACAAAAGACCCTTCAGGTCTAGGTCAGTCAACAACATCTAGATAGCCACTCTAACCTAACCTAACCTCACCTTGCATAGCTATCCAAATTAAGCTATCGACCTCGTTCATGAACAACGAGTTGGATAGGCTCTCTAAGTTCCAAAACCAAACTGAACCCGCCTTATATCTCATCCAAAAGATTTTGATGTATTTGGCGTTTACCTCTATCCAGAGCTGATCAGTGGAGCATGGGATGCAGCGGTAGCACTTCGTACAATTGGAGTTGACCCCGTCAAATTTTGAGAAAGAAGATATTAATGAACTCCCTTTCTCTCTCTGAGCTTGTCGGTGATTGGCTAGACAGAGTAAAAAAAAGTAAAAGAAACGTCAAAATCAAAATTGTTGTTGACTTATATAGGAGCTCAGAGAGAGGAGGGAGTCCAGTAATATCTTCTTTCGCAGAATTTGAGGTTACACGTTTGCTAGCTTCCGCGCTCTATTATATTAACTCTATGCAAAAATGACCGCTCAAATTTGTATGCAAATGTCAAATTCGTCGACAAGTTCAACTTCGTCGTGCGAATCCATACAAATTTAAGCTGTTGTTTTCCGTCGTAGGGCAACGGGCGACGCATCTTTTCAGCTCTTTAGTCTTCGTGTCAATTAATTTTAATGGGTGTAACTAATTTTCTCGTTCGAGCGAAAATAATAGATTTTGATGATGTTCTGGGTCGAATGAGTATAGCTAATTCTTCAGTTTGAGTGAAAACAATATTGTTTTGAAAAAGGTCATGAAATGCTCTGATTTGGAGCTGTATAAATACAACGGCATGCAAACTGAATAGATGATAACAAAAGCAACTGCTGTCAAACTAAGTCCAAGCGCTAACGAAACCTGCGACCATAATGAACAAATTAGTAATATTATAACCTCATAATCGTTTAACTAACATTTTTCTTAATAAATTGTTTTTTTTTTTCTTTAGATTTTTATTACAGTGATGATGGTTTGCTTAATAAAAATTGTCAAATGGAACAAAAACAATGCTGCAGTAATTCCACTACTTCAATAATTGAAAAATCTATTGTGATCTATATAACTGTATAAATTAAGTGATGCGTTTCTTACGAATACTTAGAATGGGGCTTATAAATTTTATTCTTAAATAAAATACATTTTTATTTTTAAAAATAAAACATTCGATTAAGTATTGTTGTCATATATTTTAAAGTGGAACATCTGGCATCCTTAAGTTTATTTTCAAGAGTTCTCACAAAGAAAAAAACGACAATTTTAAGAACACTTGTTGACGAAAATTTGGTTTGCTTGCCTAATCTTATAGCCTTTCCAAAATTCGAAATCTGTTCGCGACGCACTTCTAAAGAATGAATCACAAAGACGCTTCAGCTTCAGCTTCGCCTGACGTTTACGAGTTCAGCTATAGGAATTCAATGCTTGCTATCACAATGAAGCTTCGACCTCACACTTCGTTTGACAACCGTAAGAAAAAGAACGTAATTTGACTCCAAACGGAAGCTCCAGTTCAAATTTGCTGAACTTTTTCTTTGTCTAACAGCTCAACAGCTGTTTTTTTTTTTTTTAACGGAACACACAAAAGGTCCGTTCCTTTAATTTTTCGGCAGTTTTTGTAAAAATGGTTTTTGTAAAGAAAGCTTGACAGCCTAAATCTCCAAGAGTACAAAATTATGTCAAACGTCAGCAAAATTCAATGTACTTCTTATGGTTTGACAGAACTTACAAAAACGGCCACAAGAAATTTTTGTGGCTAAAATCAGCAGATAGGGAAGATATTTTTTTCCTTCAATAGTGACAGAACTTACAAAAATGTTGAATAAAAGAACGGAAAAGTGGGATAATATGTCAGTTTTCGGTAGTTTAAAGAACAGTACTACAAAATTTATTTTTAGAGCAGCGTTACCACTTGAAAAAAAAATGGAATCGAAGTAGAGGGGAATTAAGCGAAGTAGATTAAGAAGAAACGAAGAAGATTTTGAAATAGAGTTGATACAGTGGTTAAATTCAACCAACATTTTAACGCAAGTTGCACACGGCCTAAAATATTAAACAATTCAATACAAGCACGTAACTCATACTTTGCGTATTTGTATGGGTTGACATTTCGTGTTTGTAAACTGTGTCCGCTTATTGTCACTTATCTATTTTCCTGCTGAAAATAGGAGAAGTATGATGAAGGCATGCCATTTTTTCACTATAAACTGTAGGCATAAAATTATGTTTTAATGAGTTAACCGAAACGGAATTTTGAAATATCAAGCAAAATCCTGAGTGAAGTAGATTTTAAGAAATTCTGGATGGTGCAGTGTAGGGTGTAGATTTTCAAAGCTTTTCAAAAACCGAAAGAGCAAAGTGGCAAAGCTGTTCTGGAGGGATGATGATGTGATGGAGAGAGAACTGCCATTTAAAGCAAACTCAGGCGAAGCTGAAGCTGAAGCGTCTTTGTGATAAAACGCCATTAAGGTTTTTGTTTGACATTATACAATCATTGTGAAATCAATGTATGGATGCAAGGTGTTTTCCTTTAGAAGTACCTACTCTGTGTACTCTGCACTTCTGTGTCTTTACTTATCTATTTTAGTTGATAAAAGTCAATTTTAAATAAAGTAGCAATTAGCAAATACTTTTCAGCACGTCCCTCCTAGAAAATTGGTGGCATTATGTCGTTTTCCATTGGCAGTGCAGAAGCATTTGGAAGAGTCCAGAAGCCTTCTGAAACCATTCCATTGGACTGACTTTGACAGACGGAAAGCTTCTGAGAAGAGCAGAACTCTTCCGTTTTGAAAACAAGAACCGTCCGAAGAATGACATTTTCATCATAACCCGTTCCATTGGAGATAGAAGAAGAAACGTCAAAAAAAAGACCAATGGAAAACGGAAATCAGCTGACAGTTTCCCATGCCATGAACAATTTTTCAATTCGCAACAGTCAAAAACCGTGTTACCGATCAATTTTTTGTTTGTAAAAACCCCTTTTTGAAAGAAGTCATAAAATACTCTCATAGACAACTACTGTCAAATTAAATCCGAGCGTTAACGAAATCTACGAACATAATGATAATTATTGGTTTTTGTTTTCCTTAGGTTTTTATTAGAGTGATGGTTTGTTTGATAGTATCCAACCAAAGCCGGTAGAATTATAACGAATTGACCTCTAATATTTTGGCAAATAAATGAAAAAAAAAAACTAAACCCAAACAAAAAATGATGAATATCGCAACATTGAACTTGACAATAATTTTTGTAATTTGGGCGTGAAGCTGTTTAGCAATAAATATTAAAATTTATTTATGCATAATTTTGTAGTTCTCATTAAAACAAAACGATTATTGCCAAATCATTTCACCTACGCACAAGAAGCCAAAGCAATACAAAGTTGTCACCGAAGATCCATATAAATAGGTGGTTCGTATGCAGTACAATATCATTTGTTACCAAATTATCATCGTCGTTGATGTGTTTATAAGATAAGAGATACCTTCATTCCGTGAAGACTTAACAAACTAAACCAACAAACAAGATGCAAAAATTAGTAATAAACTTGAAACAGTGTTAATAAACAAATTATGTATTGTAAGCGATCTTGTTTTGTTTTTGTGATTTCAGATTATTATTATTGGAGTTTTGGTAGCAACAAGTTTGGCAAGACCAGCAGATCGAATCATTGCTGAAGATTTTGGATTTCAAGTCTATGATATTCCGTTGGCAGAAATTGATACAATTGCTGTCGCAGAAAAACGTGAAACATCGGATACAGATGCGTCGGACATTAGTGCCATTATTGACGAAGGTGATCTTGTGAGGATTAAAGCTGTAAACGCTTTAGCTGAGTCAAGTAGAGACACTCGATCTATCAACGAAACGGACCACAAGCCACTAAGAATTACCTTAAAGGAAATCTATGGCAGATCGGCTCAGGGTTGAAGTGTTAAAAGTTTGCGTAGTTAAGTTTGTGTTATAAGAAAATCTGTATACTCTGAGTACCTTATTATTAAAGTTGATGGAAATTAAGATCAAACAAAACGCTTTCTATCTGGGTTTTCATTTTCAGTTCTGCAGTAAACGTTTTGTTTCTGTTTGCTGAGGGGCGAGGTTTATCTAACACCTCTTGCACCCTTGTGATTTCAGATGGTAACAGATCATCTAGGGGCTACTAGTTCCCATAATTTGGGATAACCACAGCCACCACGATACTCCCACAAGGGGGCCTACATCATAGACAGGACCAAGTTAAACAGAGTGATATCGAAGATACCAGAGAATCTGAATAACTCAGTGGGCTCCTGTCTCCTGTGGTACCAGAATATAGCTTCCGGTGGAGCTCCGCAACCGTAAAGGTTACTTTCAGACGGGCTCCTTAAAAACCCGAGGCCTGGCAACCTCAATGCATATCCGACCAACCAGCAGCTGAGGAGGAAACATGCTGGGTAGATGGGAATGCAAACTTAGAAAAAACAGGAAAACAGCAAATCCGCATCAAGAAGTACCTGAAAGAAAAACTCAAAAGAAAGTTCATTATTAAAAATTCATATTTTAAATATTTAAAGTACAAGCTACAACATATTACATCTAGGTCCGAAAGCGTTCAATTGGAAAGTGACAAACAGAAGAAGAAAAAATGTTCACTTGGAGTTCCGAAGGAGACAATCAATTACGGATTGTCAAACAGGAACGCCACATAGAGTCACTGCTTGTTTTTATGGTCTAGAGCCAAATGTTAGATGTCCTTTGAGGTTCAAGAAATTCACAATTTTCCAAGATACAAGCTTTAATCTAACTCTGTCATCAAAGAAGAAAACAGAAAAGTCAAAATGAATTGGATGCCTAATGCCTGTGTGAATAGGTTCTCAAAAACTCGACTAATTTGCAGATTGAAAACACGCCCACACAAAAAAAAACCCTGTAAGGAAAACCATAAACCATAAATTTTGTTTTCAAGATCTAATGTCTAGGTCAAGGTTAAGATTAATCAAATTCTTCGAAGTAGGTGTAGTTTCTCATTTATAAATTAAGTTGATAGATTTAAGACAATTCATTCAAATCTTGTGGTTTTTTACCACACACACATTTTTTAAACATTTATTAACATTCAAAACTTCACTTGTTGTTTTCACTTCTTATAAGAAAAGATAAACAAACAAAAAAAACAAATCCAACACGATTTGATTACCTTAAGTTTGACTCACAATCGATTAGCGAGTGCCATCTAAATTGCTTACACCGTCAAAGTAAACATGATTATTGATCTTAAAGCAATTTCGTGAGCCATGATTGGTCAAGAGCTTTCCTCACTCCACAAATAATTTAAGCTCTGTGCAAGTGAAAAATCAATAAAAAGCTGATTACCTCAAAAATATTAACTCAGATAAAGTTTTGAGATTGAAAGATGCAGAGATTTGTAAGTGGTAGTTTTTTTTTTTTTCAAAATTTAACGCTCATTTTCTGTTTCCCGTTACCAAACTTTTCAGGTAATTATTTTTGCGTTGTTGGCATGCAGTTTAGCTGCTCCTTTGGAGGATTCAAAGGAACCGTCCAAGCCTGAAGGTTTAACCCGACCAAGTCCAATCAATCCGGATATACCGAGTGACCCGAAACCAGAAGAAAAGATAACCCTCATAACAGATCCGAAAGTTGTGCCCTTGAATGCAACAGAACCAACAACATTACCGGGTCCTTTGGTCGTTTCTAAGCAATCATTGTTGCGAACAAAACGCGAGGACAAAGACTCATCGGAGAGTGCTGAAAGTAGCAGTGAAGAGGATAAGAAGCCATCTCGACCACTTGCTGTACCACCAACTAGTTCATCGCAAAAATATCCCACACCCGTTTCAAGTACTTCATCACGTCCAAATATAGGAGCCGGTACTCCAACAACATTAACTTCTCCTGCTCATCCCAAATTACCATATTCCCCGACAGTCCATCAACATAACGAACATCTATACAAGCCGGCAACAGAGTCCCATTTAACTTCCACATCGACAACCACTCCTGAAAAGCACGGTAATGACAAGCGCGATATTCCAGTGCCATTGACACGTAAGTTACATAACAACGACGACAACGATGATCAAGTTGAACCCAAACACAAAGAGGAACCATCATCAACATCAACATCACCATCGACTAAAGTGCCAACAGAGGCAACCAAACAGGAAGAGAAGAACGATGCAGGCCACAAGGCAGAGCCGACTGCAGCGGTGTCTGACCACGACCAGCATCCAGCAGCCACTTTTGCACGTCCCATACCGGTTGCGGAACTATTTGCAAAGTAAGTTAATTTATTACAAAAATCAGAGAAATAAAAATCAGTGATCATTCACTGATTCGACTTCGATGGGATCGACCTAATTTGATCGTGATTTTCTTCTTTTCAAGGAAACCTTCAAACGAGTGAGTTGGACCTGTTCTTGTGAATTCAGGGCATAACGACAATTATTGACGAATTAACTTGCTACTCCTGCTGGTCAATTTTTGCTTTTTAATTTGTGCTGTCAAGTTGAAATTAATCTTGTGATAATGTTTGCATGAAAAATATGCAAGGACAGATATAATTCAGTAAATAAATATTATTTCATAAATGAAATTTCAGTTGTTGTTGATGATTGATCTTTTAATTTTCACAAGTCGTGAATTTGTGGTTAACGTGCTTTTGGAGTTTGTTTGGGTATCTCTCTCCATTGGCTTGATTAAGGGAAATTGCAATGATAGTAGTGAAAGGCTGGTGAGGAGGTGTTATTTGTTATTTATTTGTTGACACTCAGGTGATAATTTGTTGAGAAAATTAAATCATTTATTTCAAAAAACGTTGAGCTATCTGTTATCAATAGAACCAATTGAATTTATTTATTTAATCATAATAATTGCAAAAGTTACAAGAGCATGGAATTTTCTATACCAGCTGTTTTAAATGAAACTTCGACCATGTTGACATTACGTTACGTTTCACAAAAACGGAACCTATTGTTGATCAAAAGAAAAACGTTATATGTGCGTAAATAATTATGACAATTAAACTTGTCGATACAATAGTTGGCAGATTTATTGGCTTAAAAGGCAAGAAATCGTTACGTCGAGTAATGGAATGCACAGAATGATTGAATATTTTTTATATTCCCATAATTTAACTGGCTCGTGCATCAGTTTTTAAACAAATTCAGAATAACTTGCTATAATGCAGAAGAACACGTAAACTTTTACCTTACCTTAATCTAAGCTCTTTGGAAGAGGTGTGCATGCTTGCTTGCTTGCAGTTTTTTCTCTCATTTGAAAAGTGGATTTATTTAAAATCAGCTCATGATCTTAACCTGTCACAAATAACCGATAAGGCCACAAAGCCAAACGATATATTAACACTTGCACCAATCCAAATGTAAAACGTTATAATTTGTCTTATGAAATTATTGAACGAAAAGGATTTCTATTTTCAAATAGTATTTTCCGTTACAAAAATAATTTTGCTGAATGTTGCCACTTTTAAAACCTCAACCAACTTCACAAAAATTTCTGGTGTCATTTTGACATAAGTTTTTGACATTAAAAATTTCATAAACACTGACGTAGCCAAAGCCGATTATTCTTTTCAAAATTTGTGTGTTAAGTTAAAGAAAAATGGCAAAAGAATTATTTATATTTGCAATTATTGCCGTCATAAGCCTTGTAAGTCTAATACGCCTTTATCTGGTTTCAGTTAACTGCAATTTTCTTTCTAGAGTGCTTCCAATGCTGAATTTACAACACAAGACTGCCGTGAATTGGGTTACATCAAGAGCCAATTGATGTGCTCATCCTGTGATAAATTGGATGAATTTGGACTTGAAAGCCTAAAGTAAAATTATATTGACCATTCCTGGATAAAGAAACAACTTTTACTAACATCTTTGATTTATTAACAGACCACATTGCTCTGAATGTTGCCAAGAAGATAAGGCTGCTCCGTCAGAAAAACGCTATCCCAAAGCCATCCTCGAGGTATGCACATGCAAATTCCGTGCATATCCCCAAATTCAAGCATTCCTTCAAAGTGAACGGCCAGGAAAATTCCCTAATCTGGAAATCAAGTATGTTCGAGGCCTGGATCCAATTGTAAAACTGCTTGATCATAATAGAAAAGTAAAAGAAACCCTTTCGATTACCAAATGGAATACTGACACTCTGGAAGAGTTCTTTGAAACGCATTTGGAGAAAAATCCTACGATATCGAATAGTTTGTAATCGAAAAGAATATACTTAAGCCAACAAATGTACAACACCGCTTATAAAATTTTCTTATGAGGTGATTAACTTCTTGAAACTTTTGATTTTACTTCAAACAGGAATTGTGGAGGGTAGGCACTAGGCAGATACTTCAACTTTTTAGAATGTTTATCTCGTGAAATTAGACAATTTGTTCTCGATAATCTATTTTCGATAAACTTTAGAATTTGTTTCTTTTTAAAGATTTGGTTGCCATTTTAAAGTTAAATATCTTACTTGACACAAATTGAAATCTTGCTTGCACAATTTTCCATTGAAAGATGATGGAAGAGTTTAAAATATCCAAATCGATCTATCATTACTTAGGGTAACATTGTAAATGCTTCGGCAGCTCCGAAAATCCAAGCCCAAGTGATTTATTTAAAGTCTACAATTTTATGTCAATTCGAAAAGGCACTGATGATTTGCTCTGCGTTACTGCGTTCCTCTTTAATTGCTCAAACTTAAATATTTTAATTTAGGAAACCAACAAATACCCGAACGTGATTTGAAATTGACAATAGAGTACACTGAAGTACTGCACAAGTTTACGGAAAGTAAATGAATGTATTCTTGCAGACCTCTAGTAGGTATGCAGAGTTTAACCACCTTTTTCAGCTTGGCAACAAACCTACTGTTAGAATATTGGCCTAGGTACTGATGTAGATTCCAATCCAAGTAGAAGTTCTCGAATAAACATTTCTAAGATTTACTCTTACCAGTGGTTAGGTGCGTAGGCTGCTAAGCAAAACGTCGTGAGTTCGAGTCCTACTCGTGCCCATAAAGTTTTAATTTCATCTTTCACGGCCACTGCTCTTGCAAAAAACTGACAAAACTTCCAAGAGTATCAATCGGTCATGAAAAAGTGCTTCTCAACTCTGCCGTTCGGAATCGGAGTTAAATTGTAGGTCTTGGATCTTCAAGAGCTGTCGCGCCACTCTATTTTTTTAATTATTTTTTTAGGTGTTCCGATTGTTAAATCGTAGGTACCTCAGAAAAAATTTCAAATTTGCACCGCAATTTCAAGCGGTGATAATCAAAAATTCCATTAACGCTTTGCGATGCGATGTTTTTGTGTCTCCGATTCTATGTAAATAAATGGTACTTTTCTTCGATCGTTAATTTCTCCGATCGGATTTCCGAAATGTTGGAGGATTCATACGAAATAATAAAAGGTTTGCGTTTGTTCGATGTGCGCTCTGATTTCGCAATGAGCTGTTCGATATCGCTCTTTTTTCGCCCCGGTGCACTTCCACCGTGTTCGATGTGTATTCAGTGCTCGCACGGGAGCGCTCTGAATCGCCCCAAGTTTTTTTCGGTGCGTGTATAACGGCTGTTACTGTTACTATACAACAAAACAGAGCACTACTAACGCGTTCGATGTGAAACCAAACCCAGAGAAATTTTTCAGTTTTTTTACAGCTCCCTTCACAGTATGACAAGCACGAGAGCGCCCCGGAGCTGGTTACATGGAACAAACCTAATATCCTAATAACGTATAGTGACCACAAAAAATCAAACGTTAAGGGATGTCACTCCGACTAACGGTCTTCAAATTATCGCCATATTACTTTCCATCACCGCATTATGTCGTTTTCCATTGGTCGTCCAGAAGCATTCGGAAGAGTCCAGAAGTCTTCTGAAACCATTCCATTGGACTGACTTTGACAGACAAAATGCTTCTGAGAAGAGCAGATCTCTTCTGTTTTGAAAACAGAAGCGTCCGAAGAATGACACATACACCATAACCCGTTCCATTGGAGGTAGAAGAAGAAACTTCAAAAAAAGACCAATGGAAAACGACATTACATTTTACCATTTACATTAGCTTTGTTCAGCGAGAAAAAAGACAGCACAGTTTCCTGAGAAATGTCAGAACAGTTTGGAACAGTTTAGAACACAAAATATGTTCTCCTAAGAAGATGGAACACAAAATCCTGTCCTGAACTGTTCCAAACTGTTCTAGACAGACTCAATGAACACCAAATCAAAACAGTTTGGAACAGCAAATGTGTCAATGAACGCCAAAAAGCTGTATTTTTCTGTTACAAACTGTTCCAAAGTGTGCAGAACAGTGTCGCTGAACATACCTATTAATTTCTTTACTTTTTCTTTTACATTTATTCACTTACTCTCACTCTAGAAGATTGTTCAATTTCAAACATTCCTCAGTTAAAATCTGTTCTGTTCTGATGACTTGGTGGTATTTTAAATATCCGCTTGACCTAGTTTTGTAAATTTTCCACAATAAAACCGATGTTTCACCTTGTTACTTTTAATCACAGATTTGTTTGCTGACTTTTGCACCTCTTGTGACAACATTATCGCTTATTATGACAGTTGACCATAAAACACACCCATCCACATCCATTGAAATATTGAAAACAATCTTTTATTTTGAAGGCCGCCTCACATTGTAAACAGGGGGCCAAATTTTTCTAATCTTTAAAACATGGCTTAAGCAACCACCAAGTTCCGGTGACATTCCGGAAATTCCTTTCTATAAGTAAATACCATACAAAGCCAAAACAGGCTAAATAAATAAACCGCTATTGTCGGCACATTCATAAGCTCGCTTCCAAATAAATGCACGCCTCCCAAGCAGGACTCCAAATCGACTACAGAATTCGACGAACGCAAATACCCATAACTCCTTATCTGGCCAGCTTCTTATCAGTAATCATTCGTTCAAAAATAATCAAAAATAATGATTCACAGTTGAATAAATTGTTACTGACCCTCCTCTAGCACATGCATACATATATATTTATAGCCTTCCAGGGGAGCTTTGAAAATAGATAGAGGGGACACACAGATGATCATCTATACTTATATATTTTTTGTTTGAAAACGTGTGCGGTCTTCGGTTTCAAAATTGATATTCAAACACGTGTGCCTGCGAAAAAGTGAATACATATCAGCTTCTCTCTGTCTCCCGCCAAAAAAAAAAAAGAAAAAACAGACATAAACGAATAATATTTACAAAAGCACTAAAAAAAGAAAACAGCAAAACAACAACAAAAGAGTTAATTGTGCTAACAAAACATATCATCGATCGTGTGTTCTCCACTCGAAGCTTTATCAGCGAAGCTAATAATGCAACTATTATTTAACTCGCACAATGCCAGCAGCGGCAGCGCAGCGCCAAATTTAAATTCGAATCGCAATTAGCATTCGGGCAATTTGAATTCATAAAAAATTGATAATGCATTTTCAGTTACAAAAAAGCGCAAAATTTAAATGTTATTTTTATTATTTTTTTTGTTTCGAGGCTTATTAAAGTCGTTCGTTTTTTCAGTTTTTTAATTTAAAATTCCGGCACGTATCTGTGAGTGCTGTTGCTGTTGGTTCGTTTTGTTTTATTCATTTTTGTTTGTTATTGGACACACCCTACCACCGTTGGACGATTGATAACAAACCACAGAGTTGAGAATCCATCGATCAATTGACGACAGTGGCGATTTTCACTTTCCTTTCTAGTTCCAGAAATACCCAGTTGATCTATACTTCTTGAAGATTCATGATGACGAAGTAAAGTATAGAATTCGCGTTAGAGCGAAAGAGGCAGAGCGAATGTGATAAGAAACTTTCTAAGCCAGAGTTGGAGCAACTAGTATTTGGTTGGATGATGAGAGATCAAAGATGAAAGTGTTTAGTCAAACTACTACTGACGTTGATTGACCGTCAGCCGTTACGATGTTAATTTTATTTTTAAACGAGCGACAACACCTCGGAAACCAGATTAATCAGCTGACCAGACCTTGGACATTATTTTATTATCAAAATTAAAACAACTCCCCTCCCCTTTCGCACCACCGAAAGACATTTGATTCTGAATTTGTATATAATTTGAAGAGGTTTTCATTAAGTTTGGATTTTAATTACCGTGAACTTGTGGGGCCCCCAAAAACGCTATAGTACCAACATTTCCCGTCTCGTTTATTGATATTTGAAATTTGCTAATGAACGATGACTATGGCTATTTTTATGATGAACCGATTAGCCTACAACTAGTCGAGTCGAGTCGAAGTTCGAAGACAGCGAGAGACAACCATAACACTCGACACAATGGGCACTTATGTGCTTTGCATTTGAATAGGTCACTTAGAAGTTCGAACCCAGTGGGGAGGATTGAATGAAAGAAGCTAGACAAGTTGTAAACTACATAAATACTCGTAGAATGAAAAATATTGCGCGGGCATTTTCATATTGTAGTTGATTTTTTCTAGTTTGTTTTTGTCGTTTTTCCTTACAACTTGAAAACTTGAAAAGATTAACACAACTACGTCTTAAACGCCTTTCGGATTGTTTTTGTTTTGGTTTTGCTTTTTTGTTTGAAAACGAACGCCTGCCCTTTTGTATGGTGTTTATTGACTTATTTGTTTTCTACTGAGGAAAAACAGGGAAACAAAGATACAAGTTCAACGAATGATTATTATTTTTTTTATTTATTGAAAAAAAGAAGAAAAAGAAATGCATGAGTGAGAGAATAATGTAAATATTGTTATTATTACAATTTTGGTTTTATAATTTTTGCTTGTTTTTTTTTTTTTTAGTAAAATTGATAAGCTACACAATCATGTTTCGAGGAGTGTATTTATTTAGAGCACAGTTGAAAAATATGTTAATGCTGGGAAGTAAACAAAAATAAAAAATATTTATTAAAACGGGTGGATGGAAGATCGTCATGGTTTTATTAGGACAAACTTTGACAGATTGAACTATGTCTCTTTTAAAAAAAATATTTTGTTGGTATAATTTATAAATAGATATTTGTTCACAGAATTGTCTGATGAATTCCGGTGAAATTTGATTTGATAATCGGATATCCGTCCATGCGGTTTATTATGCAAACAAAAGAACAAAAACATAAACACATTTGAGCTTCATTAAACCGCTGATAAGCTCAACCATTCCCACGGGCTAATACCAAGAAATTTATTTTTACATTTCAGGAATTTTTCAAAGAATAATGATATTTTTATGATGAGAATCTCACCTCGCTAGTTGGGGTTGGATTTGACTAGTAGTCGGGCAGAAACACTGCTGTCCATGCGTTCTACCAAGACTCAGCCAAATAAAAAAATAAATAGAGTGGCGCAACAGCTCTTTAAGAGCCAAGGCCTAAGCGGCTTAATCTCATCAACAATTCTCTAGGTGCGTGTGAAGAATTGAGGGGACCCACAATTTAAAGCCGATTCCGAATGCAAAGTTGAAAAGCACTTTTTCATAACAGATGATACTCTTGGAAGTTTTGCCAATTCTTCGCAAGAAACAGTGACCGTGAAAGATGAAATAAGAACTATGGGCACGAGTAGGCCTCGAAATCACGACGTTCTGCTTAGCAGCCAAGGCACCTAACCACTAAGCTACGGACACTACTACGGACCTTGGGTGCCTTGATTCTTCTTGTAGGTACTGATACTGACAGTAGAGCCCTTGGCCTTCTCCTCAATTACGCAGACGGGACACGGAACCGAAGGATTTTTCATTAGGACAGGAACAGGAATTAGGAGTGTGTTTTTTTTTTTTTTTTAATTCAGCTTATAGCGTGAGCCTTGAGACGGAGGCCAGGAAGATGGGTCTGGCGGGTAACGAGGGCAAGACCATAAGTTAATGCTGTCGACAAGAAAGGACAACCAACATCGACGTCTTGGAGCAAACGACAACATAGACAGATTTAACTTCGAGGTAGTTAAGGACTTTGTCTACCTGGGATCCGCTATCAACTCAGACAACAACACCAGCGCTGAAATCAATAGAAGAATCACTCTTGCCAATCGCTGCTTCTTTGAACTTAGAACGCAAATGAGTAGTTAAGTCATCTCCCGAGCAACTAAAGTGACACTATACAAAACCCTCATCATCCCGGTCCTCATGCATGGTGCAGAGACATGGACTATGACAACATCTGATGAATAGAGTGATTTTTGGTCCTGTCTGCATTAATGGAGCATGAAGACGAAGATTCAACCAAGAACTGTACGAGCTGTACGGCGACACTGACCTGGCCAGAAAAGTAAAGGTCCAACGACTTAGATGGTTGGGTCATGTTGAGCGAATGGAAAATAATGCTCCGGCTCGTAGAGTCTACGAATCCAACCCGGAAGGACGTCGCAGAAGAGGAAGACCGCGACTCAGGTGGACCACACAGGTGGTAGAAGACCTGAACCAACTTGGCGTGCGAAACTGGAGACAGCTAGCCAGGGACCGAGTTGGCTGGAGAAGTTTGTTGGGTGAGGCCCTGGCCCGACCTGGACTGTAGCGCCACCATAAGTAAGTAAGTAAGCATATACCGTATATTTTTAGTCGTCCGGAACTGTTCCGAACGATTCTAAATTCGTTCACTTGGCACAAGATGACAGTTCTTGTTCGGAAAAGAACAGAAAAACGTTTCCGAGTTTGAAGTCGGAATCAAAAACAGAATCACGTATACATGCACACGTTTGCACATACGTACTCGCCGCCATGTTTACAAATATAGAAAATAAAAACAATGTCATGTCATCTGCAATTCTGCATATGAGGTTTCACAAATACATAGACATTCAACCATTAGAAGCAAAAAACAATGTGTTTGCATGTTCGTTTGGTATCCGGAATCGAACAGTTCTCTTTACCAATTCCGGATACCGGATCGATCGAAACGATCAATCTGTACAATTTCTAAAAATTTACTACCACGCACCGTACCCACAGGTCAATCGTAGCCATCTACGAAAAATTTGAAATCTGAATCGGTCGGAATTTCAAAATGAGAGCCTTGCCTGTTACGCCTTGCGATGTTATGCGATGCATTGCCATTAGCTATATCATTTTTTCCCGGTTGCCTTCGTTCGGAACAAAGAGGTGTCGGTCGGAAGTCGGAACTAAAAATATTTGTTTCACTCACGAAACAGCAAGAAGTGCATCGGTACACGTCTTTTGGCGTTTTTAATTGGCAATCTGGAAGTTAAAAAAAAAAAAAAAATCTGAATGTGTTCGATTGGGAAAACGTGACAGTTCTTGTTGTTGGATCTCGATTCAAAAACCCGAGGCGAAGCTAGCCAAAGGGATATACGTTTCCGGCAAACTGAACCACAGGCAAAACGATCCGTTACAAAATGGCGTAAGAACACGTTTCGTAATACGCGAAAGGTGCACAGGGCAGGGCGCCCGGAGCATCTAGCTGCGAAAGTCCCATCGGAAAACGATCTTCAAGGCGGAAAAATTTGAAGATGAAGACAACAATTTCGTCGGTCAGGAAGACACGCTTGATAATGATAACATCGTTTTTTGTTTTTTTATTAAGGTGGGTGATGTTGGCCAAGGAATTGCCCCACCATAAAAGCGTAACGTAAAAATTTGATGAAATCATAACTCGAGAAAGGTTATTTTTATTGATAAACACCCAATAAGAGAAAGAGAAACAACTGCTTATGAATAGCTGAAAAAAAGTGTTCCATGATATTATCGCAAAGTTCCTAAATTAGCCGTTCTTGGAGATTCTGAAAATTACTTTTAACCAAACCGTGTGCGATCATTGCCCATCCAATCTTCTAAGCATAAAATAATTACTCAGTAATAAACGAAAAGCAAGATCTCCTCCGAGGCATAATTTATTCGTTCGTTCGTCTCTCATTTGAATAATTGTTGAAACACACACAAACATACATACGACATACGCATACCCCATGCAAAGTTAAAAATTGAAAGACCAGTTGCTGTTGTTAATGACACTTCCAGTTAATTAATAGCCACTACTCGGTAGTGTGCTCAGTTAATTTGGGAAAACTTGTTTCAATCAAAAGTAATGAATACAAAGCGTTCTGGCTATCTAAAGTTAACAGGTGCATTTAGAAAAATAACAAAGTAGAACTAATTAGAATTGTTTAGTCAAATAATTATTAATTTAAAAGAGCCTAGGCCCTACGGCGCAATGCATCGCATGAAATCACTCTAATTTTGAAATTCCGACGCAGATTTCAAATATTTTCGTGGATGTCTACGTCGCGCCACTCTATTTATTTTTATTTTTGTCTGCGATTGACCTGTAGGAAAGGAAAAGGATACGCTAGTAGAAAATTCTTAGAAATTTTACGAATCGGAGAAAATTTTGCACCGGTCGGGTACCGTTATAAGGCCGTATATGAACCTAACGTTTTCCTTGAGATGGATGGAAGGAAATGAGTTTAACGGCAAATAATATCCGCGTTCAAGAGGAAAGTTCTACTGGGAATATTTGGTAATTTCTGAAAGAATGGATTTTGGAGACGATATAATCATGAACTATATCAATTCTTCAGCGAAGTAGAAGTGAGTGACAAAAATTAAGCTTGGTAGATTCCGGTAGGCTGCTCAGAAAGTATTTTGCTGTATAATTCATGACAGGAGACAGCGTGGCAGACCAATTCTGTCGACTCAGTCATCAATTTCAGCAAAATTTTGCTTCCTCGCACGGTATAGATGGCATATAAATTATTCAACCGGCCCAACCTTTAGACTGGACGCACAAAATGGGAATTCCGATTGACGTCTTTTATGTTCGATGCCTTTGCTCCCATACCTTCCTACAGATCAATACAAAAGCAGATTGACGTTGCATTTTAAAGGATTTGTAGATTTTCTTGATAAATAACCTCGGAAAACCCGATAACGTAATACCAAAAACGCCCTCTTCCCAATAACATGATATAATTCTTATTTGATTTTTCACCATCCCACCGCTTCGTATGAAAATAGCCAGCCACTAAAACCGTCTTAATCATCATCAATGAATGAACGACCAGCCAATACACCAACAACGCCAAACTAATTAATTCCATACTGCGTTTTCCGAGAGTCGTAAAGTCACCTAATCAAGCCATCTTTTTGTGTTACTCATAGGCAAAAAATTATAATTTGCTTTATATTCGAGTCACACTCCTCCATTGATTTGGTTCGTTTTTAGAGTTTCCTAAGAAGCAACACCCCACAAACACATACTAAAAAACAACTGATAATCACAGACAAAGCCTCCTTTTAAGTCGTGCGTCGTCGTCAATGCGTGTCGATTATCAACAAGAAATAATTTATAAAAAGCAATAATCTGCAATCAAAGATGACACTCTTTCGCTTATCCAACTCCCGATCTTGAAGAAAAACAACAAATTCTCATCGCATTTTGTTTTATAGTACATATACGTATATTATTTTTATTTAATGTTTTTGGCTAGGAATTATGTTTTGTTTTAAAATTTATTTATTTGAAACAAATAACTGTGTTATTTTGTCGTTTTTGATTTTTATTATATTTTTAAAATTATTACATTTACAATTTATAGGTACATCGAAAAAATAAAAAAAAAGAAAAAAACATTTTATTTAAATATATATAACTTTTTTGTTGTTTTTAATATTTAGATAAGAATATTAAATATATATTTTGTGTTTTTTTTTTTAGTTTTTAACTTTGCTGGTTCATTAAGTTTCATAGTTTTTTTTTTTAATCTACCTCCCGAGGAGCGAGAATTTTGTTTTAGAAAAATAGCTCCGCGGGTTCGCGCGTCTTGGACTCGTAAAATATGTTTTCTTTTTAAATTTATTTATTTCCTTGCATAACTAGTTTAAATTTTTTGTCGATTGACTTCATTCTTTTTTTTTATTCTCAGAAAAATATTTTTGTTTTTGTTTTTATAAGAAAAAATGTATATTTAAGTTAAAATCTTTTTTTTTGTATTTTTTTTTTATTAAATTTGAAATCTTAAATTTAGGAAAGTTTGAAACTTCATTTTATCTCGTTTAGTTTTATTTTTGAAAAAAAAAAATGTAACGTGGTGCTGCATCGTTTTGAATCCCTTAAATTTCCTCTGTTTTATCTAATCGCTTTTGTTTAGCTTAGAGACTAATAATTGCTTCCAAAGTAGCTTTCCTTAACCTTCTTGCTTTTTTTGGGTCGTCGGTCGTCGTCGTCGTCGGCCGACAATGCGACGATGCGACTTAACTTAGAACTAACTCACCTTCGCCATCGTATTGTTCCCATCAATTGAGGTCTCTTCGAAAGCTGTCTTCAATGTTGGGATCGGCAATCATGGAACTCGGATCGGAGAGCATTTGCAGTCCGGCCGGGTCCATCTGGCCAAGATCCAGATCCAGTGTGTCGAAGATCTCCTTCGAGTAGTCTGTGGATGAGAAATCAGAGAACACAATCGACGGTATGTTGGGTGTCGTTGCAGCGCTTGGTGTTGAGTTGTGCATGTTGGAACCACCGGAATTGTTGATGACTGTTCCTCCTCCGCCACCACCGCCGCCAACATCGTTTGTATTGTGAGACTTTTGTTGCTGCTGTTGCTGTTGTTGCTGGTGCTGCTGTGCTATCGATGCGATGTCATTGACTAAGTTCGAGTTGTTATTGCTGGGACTATGCGGATTGGGACTGTGCGGACTGTGCAGAGGCGAACAGCTGGCACTGGCAGTGCCGGCTGCGGTTGTCTGGCCGACTGATGAATTGTTGTTATTGTTGCCACCGCCACCATTTGCCCCGGAATTGCCACCACTGAGGCCAAGATTACTGCTGCTGCAGTTGTTAAGTGAATTCTGATTGCTCAAACTTAGGTAAGGATCTCCTCCTCCGGAACTATTCGAGCTGCCGACCTTCACTCCGCCGTTAGCGCTACCATTGCCACTGTTGCCATTCTCAGGGCTAAATGGCGAATGATGACCGAAGAGAGAATCGTCAAATTGCAGCGTCTGTGAATAGCTGTTGTGCGGCGAGTGGAGTTCCTGTTGCAGACTGGTCGGTATGTATTGCGAATCGGACTGCCCCGCCGCTGTGTCGACCAGTGAGAACTCCGCAAAGTGATTGTGGAACGAAGGATTCAGGTTGTTGCTTCCGTTGCTGTATTCGCCACTGGGCGAGAACCTGTCGTAGGTCTGAATGTTCTTGTCGCTGTACTGTTGTTGCTGTTGTTGTTGTTGTTGCTGCTGTTGCTGGTGCTGGTGTCGGATGGGGCTGTTGGGTGCACTGTGGTGTATGTCGTGAGGCGAGTTTGCCACCATTAATCCTGGACTCGCTGAGCCCGCTGGCGAGGGCGGATTGTGGTGCTGGGGATTTCGGTATTCCGTCAGGTTGCTAGTGCTTGTCGCTATCGTGACATTGTTTGAGGCCGAAGGCAGATTTCCATATGAGCTGTGTAACGTGGATGATATGTGATTGGGCGATGATTGCTGATTAACCATCACGGGGAGGTTGTTGAAGGACAAATGCGTCTGGCCACCTCCGCCGCCAGGAGAGTGCAGTTGTTGTTGTTGTTGCTGCTGCTGTTGTTGGGCGTGCGTCTGGTACGATTGGTTGCTAAACGGACTCTGTGACTGTTCTCGTTCGTTTCGCATGTTGTTGTGCTGTGTGATGGAGGTCGGTGAAGGCGATGGCACATTCGAGAAATGCACAGAGGTGAGGTCGGGCAGCGAGCCCGTATTTGCCATGGCCATGGCCTGCTCCTGGAGCGACTTAAAGACGCTATTGGTCGGACCACACGCATTGAACTGCAGTTGAGACTTGACAAGCGAGTTTTGTTGCTGGTGCACATGCGGATGCATGTTGTGATTCATCTGTGCTGCTTGCTGTTGATGATGCTGTTGTTGTTGCTGTTGCTGCTGGTGATTGTGGTTCTGGTTGTGGTGCTGCTGCTGGTGGTTCATTTTATGCTGATTGAGCTGGTCCTGCTGAAGCTGCATCTGCTGAAGGTTGCTGCTGCTGTGCGAGTGCTGTTGCGCCACCATTTGCTGTGCTTTTCTTCTTTGTGCGGTAGGACTTAGGCCTACAGATGCGGCGGGGGAATGAGATCTCTGGTTCGGATGATATTGCTGCTGCTGCATGTAGTGTTGCTGTTGCTGTGGTGACGTGCCATAAATCGGATTCTCTGGGCCCAGAATCAGGCTCTGGTGAATTGCCGAATCCGAGTTGGAACGACGCCAATTGTTATCCATTGATGGCGGCGACAAGTAGATGCCCTGATTGCTATATGGGGAGCGATCTGTTTTTCGGTCCGAGGGTCGACGCATAGGGCCGACTCCGACACTACGGCCACGAGATTCCCGATAGGCAGTGGGGGAACCACTTCCGCCATTTCCATTGCCTCCACCACTTCCCGGAATAGGGATCCCAACACCCGTATTACTCACTCCTCCTCCACCCGCATGTTGTTGTTGTTCCGGACTCAGGCAACAATCGATTCTCTGCTGAGATGTGGACAACGGCAAGGCATTCACTTCCTTCATGATTTTCTCAAACTCAGCCGTGCCCTCGGCTTGTTTTTGTTTTTGTAGAGCGATCTTCTCGCTAAATTTGCGCGGATTCTGCATGCTGTCAATAACTCTTACCAGTTCCTAAACTTCAAGGTAAAAATATGTCAACTGGCAAGCTTACTTGCGTCCCTTTTTGCTTGTCAACGACAAAAGTCGTCTCCTCCTTTTCATCCAATGCTGCCGCAGTCGCAGCGCAGCGCCTGCTTCCCTCGCGCTCCCTCCAATCGCAAGCAGAAGCAGCAATGAAAAAATGTCGCCTCTTCCTTGCCACCGTCTCTTATTTTTTCGATTTTATTTTTATTATTCGTTTTTACTTTTACTTGCGGGGATTTCGATTTCTTGTTGTTTTTATTTTTCCCAATTTTTTTTTCTGTTCAACTATTTTTTCGAGCCTATTTTTGTTTTTAACTTCGCTTACGAGTTCGCACTGTTTGTCAGATTGTCGTCGTTTTTTCGGGGGCTGGTCTTTTTCTTTTCCGATTTTCTTTTTGTATAATTAGAGAGTTTTTTTTTGCCTTTTGCGTTTGCAAGAGAAAAAAAATATATTTTTCTACTTTTCGACTTCGATTTGACACACAAAACTAATGACACACACTTGGTTTGGTTGGTTAAGAAGAAGGGGAGCTCAGAGCTGCTGCTGCTGCTGGTACTGCTCTGCTCTTGTAGAGTTTTTGTCGAGTCGATAACCAGCCAGCAGGGGCCAACAAAAACGACGACGACGACAACGAGGGAAAAAATAATATTCTGCGTGTTTTTTTATTTCGTTTCTTTACGTTGGCTGGTTAGAGAGAAAAAATATTTGTTCTGTTGGTTGTTTTCTTTATTTATTTTTATTCGTTCGTAACTCGAAGGTATGGGGGAGAATATTCTTTTTTCATTATTTTTATTTTTTCTAGTTTTGATTTGAAGTTAACTAAAAAAAAATAACTACTTGCACTTGCACTCCACTGTGTTTCACTGGTCATCTCTTGCTTATTTTTTTTTTATTTTCTTCTGACTGATAGAATTTTATTTTCGTGTTTGAGCGAACAGAGAGATCTATCTCTTGCGCACTGATGGTTTAGAATAAATGGGATATAGAATATTTTGAATACACTAGCGTGTTTCCAATAGGTATTTCTTTTTCTAAATAAGAGAAAAATATATGAGAGCCAATAAGAAAAAAAAATGAAAAGAATTTTTTCTGCTGAAATTCTGGCTGTCAGATTTTTGGATTTTGTCATGTGAACTTGGTTGTGGTTGGGAAAGTTGAGAAGTTTTCATTACGATGAGGTTGAGATAATGTTGGAAAAAGTTTTACGCAGTTGTTTGAGTTTTTTTTTTATTTTAGAGGGTGCTATTTCATAATTTTATAAGAAAATTACTTCTAACACATTATTTGCAATTTGTTCTTAAAACTTTATATCAATCAATCAAAGAAATCTGAATAATCTTACGTCATTAAATGTTATGGTTCTTAAATCTTCTTCGATTTGTTGAACAGTCAAGGTTAACTTTGAACCTAGTTCAACTAGCTGAAAAAGAGCAAACATGTGGGTTTATTCCTGAATTGATCTTCGACTGAACTTCTGTTTTACTTCCTATAGAGCTTTTAATACAGAAAAAGTTGAAAAAAGTGCAATCGTTAGTCAGCGGATGCATCACAAATAGCTAACGAAGACTGGCTAAACCGAATTTGATGAGATTAACGGTATAGAGTTTATATTCAATCGCTCAATTACTGTGTTAACTCTTGTCATTCCAAAAGGATTTCGGGAATTAGACTTGATTTAGATTTCATCATATCATATTGAAACTCATGTCCTAAGATTTATTTTGACATTTGCTGGTTCATAGAAAGAGAAAGAGAAGCTGAATAAGAGAATGTCTCTGCACCATACATGAGGACCGGGATGATGAGGGTTTTCTAGAGTGTCACTTAATTTGGTCTTTCCCTCGTTAACCGCTAGACCCATGTTCCTGGCCTCCGTCTCAAGGCTCACAAACGCTCCACTGACATCACGCTGGACGGACTTTTGAAAGATTGTGCCTCTGGTGTCGACATTGGAGCTTTCCACAATCTTTTCAAGAATGATGTTGAAGAAATTGCATGACAACGCATCGCCTTGTCCAAAACCTTTTTTGACATCAAAAGCGCCCGTTAGGTTTTTTCCGACCATGATGGAACAGCGTGAATTTTCCATTGTCATCTTAACAGAGGATAGTTTTTCTGGGATGCCAAAACTAGACATTGCTCTATATAGTTGGTCTCTATAGACGCTGTCATACGCGGCCTTGAAATCGATGAAAAGGTGGTAGGTATCGATTTGAAGTTCCTGGGTCTTCTCCAAGATCTGCCGTAGGGTGAATATTTGGTCGATGGTGGACTTTCCGGGTCTAAAGCCACACTGATAAGGACCTACCAGGTTGTTGACGAAAGTCTTCAAACGTTCACACAGCACGGCAGACAAGATCTTATAGGCGATGTTAAGGAGAATTATACCTCTGCAGTTGGTGCAATTCAGGGGATCTCCTTTTTCGAGGATCGGGCATACGATGCTGAGGTTGCATTCATCGGGCATGCTTTCCTCCGACCAAATTTTGTAGATGAGCTGGTGCATGCTCCTAACCAAATCATCTCCAGCTGCTTTGTTCGACTTAAGTTTAGATACCGCTATCTTCACTTCGTACATTATGGGTGGAATTGTTGGCCTTCTGTACCCAATTTGAATGGTTCTGTATTGCTGACGGAGTTTTGGTCGTCATCGCCATTATACAGCTTGGAAAAGTGGTTTTTCCTTATCCTCAACACTGACTGCGGTTCCACTACGATGTTCCCATGATGGTCTCTACAGGCTTCAGTTCGGGGTGTATAAGCCCTGGAGGTTTGTTTCACCTTTTTGTAGAACTTTCGAACCTCGTTCCTGTTGTGACATCCCTCTATCTCCTCGATCGCGCGAGAAAAATTCCCGAAGACCAATACTTAACTCGCGCTTCTCATGCTCAGTTTTTTTTTCTTTCTGAGTAGTTTATGCTCCTCTCTCCTTTTCTGCTCGTAGAGATCACCAGCTGCTCGTTTCCTTCTTTGCAGCGCCACTTTGTTGCCTCATGCTTTCCGGCACTCATCGTAAAACCAGGGATTTCGTTGTTGTGGCCGTGTACACTCTAGCACTTCAGAGGCGGCATCTCTGATGGCTGCTTGGCAGTGTTGCCAAATCTCTTGCGGTTGTAGCCGTTTGACGTCGAATTTCCTCCTAACATTTTCGCGTGTTGGCCTTGATAAGAGCATTGCCAATACGAAAAATTCTATTTCAATGAATGAGACAGCAGGATAAGATGTTTTTGAAACCATTCAGCTGAGAAAATCTAGGTTTGATTTATTTAAAACTTTTGTAAAGTAGATAAACAAGAAATAATGGAAGGTTTAGATTTTTATCTGGGTTAAAAAGATTCAACGGGTGAAGCCCCTAGCGATACATTATAAAAACTAGCGTAGTTTCAATTCTTCAATCTAAACAAATTCTTATTCTACAATCCCTTCCTTAAGTAATAAGTCCTGTGTTATGTGTTTTTTCATATACTATCTACATGGTTCAATGTGGTTGATTAACCAATGAAAGGTTTTCACTTTATAAATAACCACTCAATTCGATTTAGTTTGCAGATATGAGAATACAATATTAGTGAAGTGCCAAGAGAAAACTTAATTGTTTTATCTCTATATATATAAAAATGGATGTGTGTTTGTTTGTGTGTCTCTTATAGACTCCGAAATGGCCCAACAGATGTTTGTGAAATTTTCATGTTTGATAGTGTTGTATTCAGTGATGATTTCTGTGAAAAAAAAATTGGAAAAACCTCATGGGAGAGTGGAAAAACTGGAAAAACCAAACAAAAGTCGGAAATTAGATTTTTTGGTTGGAATTTTTTGGTTCAAAATGGGTTTTAGAATGGAAAAATAGAAAGTCCTTGATGAAAAACTTGGAAAACCCATTGGTTTTCAAATGGAAAATTGCATGAAATTGTGGATGCATTGGTTTTCAAGTGGAAAACTGGAAAATTTCAAATGGAAAACTGGAAAATTTTAAAATGGGTTTTCGAATGAAACTCGGAAAACTCAACTGTAGAAATAATTGGTAGCGTAACAGAGTAGTGTCGTAACGGGGAAGCGGATATTGAGACGTACTGGGTAGCACAAGGAGGTAGTGGGTTGGGTAGAGTGGTAGAGGGTTATCCTTATCGATTATCGATTGAGGCAGTACGAAGTCTGCAGGGTCAGCTAGTAATTTATATTTTTAAGTGTATGCAACCTTTTTCCGATAAAAGGGTCATTTTGTGTACCAGTTTTTTGACCACTTGGGCATTCTAAACATACTTTTCCAACTCTGATGTTCTTGAGGGATTTGGAACTCAAAAGAGCTACAAATGCAAAATGTGTTTTAAATTAATTCAAAATACAGGGTGATACAAATAAGGCCTTCCATTCTTCCAAACAATTCAATGGAGCGGATTCCTAAATTTGGCTTCGTTTTTTAAAGGTCTGGACCAAATAAAAATCTGCACAAACTTAATTAGCTAAAGGTTTAATGTTGTTAAATGTCGTAAAAGGGAATTCTCAATCCGATTTAAAATCCACAAACATTCCCTTGGAAATCCTTACCCCACACCATATTGTCCCATCACCACCACCATCATCCGCCTACCGGAAGGAAAAAATAATTATTTTCAACAATATTTTATGAAATAACGTGTATCCACTTACACAATATGGAAGCGCTTCGGGATCAACAATAATGACATATTCACCTCTGAGGCACAGTCTTTGATTTGTATGACAGAACATCCATATCATACAAACCTTTTGCGTCTCGAGGGCAGTGCAGCGATCCGCTTCCGATAGCAACATCCAAGGCTGAATTCAGCTTAACTTCCAACGAACACCATAATTTTCATATTCCTCTTGACATCTTGTTCACTTTTTAATATTGCACAGCAAAAGATGAAATTTTCACACGCTCATTCAACCACACTTCATAGCGAGGATTTGCATACAGCTTTTCTGCGTTGTTGGGTTTGTCCTGCTTCTGCTTCTCTCGTTTTGCTGATTCTGTCCCGATAAGGATCTTTATTTATGTTTGTTTGCACTCGACTGTGCGAAAAGGAAAAGAAGAAAAAAAAAGAAATGCAATCGCTTCACTAAAACGAAAAATCAGGAACACAAAAAACAAACGAACAAAATGAAGAAAAAGCTGAGCAAGAATTCACCTCGAGGGAAAGATAAGCTGGGTGTCGGTTTTTGCACCTTTTCATGACTTCCACCAGCAGAGTCGGTTCCATGCCCGCCCCCGGATCCCAGATCGACGAGAATGCCATATTCTAGCTTTTGCTTGGTTGGTTGGGTGTATGTTTTATGTCACCCTGGAGGAGGATGAAGGCGCTGTTCTCTTTAAATTGGAATGCACTTGGTGACGCTGTTGGCTTGAGCTGCGAGGTTTCGAAGGTAAACCAGTTGAATTGTGTTTGTTGATTTTTCTTACATTTAAAAGAGGACGACGACGGAGATGGCTCTTTAAAAAACATCATCAGAGTCTACTATATTGGAATATAAAAGTGTCTTGATATAGTTTTTCGTATTTTTATTTTGGGGTTTTACGGACGGATATGACGGTTCGAGTAAGTGCATATAAATATAGAGAAACGGTGTCTTCACACCTGCATTTCGTTTCATCCGGAATGTTAAAAGTAAAACGCTTTCAATTTTCATCTGAAGTAGGTAAGTAGTTTTTGAACGAAATGAGCACAACATTGGCGTTGGGTATATAAACTTATTTTGTGTGGGTAGAAAAACAGAACTTTACTTTGTATAAAGACGCATTTTTCGAAGTATCAATAAAAGTGCATCCTTTTTGTTGAATGAGCATTTTTGTGAAAATGTATGATGTATGTCGATAAACTGTCAATAGTACTTGCTAATTAAGTTTGTCTCTTCTGTATTAATCGAGTATACACAATAGACATAAACTCAATTGACTTCAATTTCAGAAAACAAGAATCAATAATTGAGAAATAATTTGTTTCATAAAATCACAATCAATTATCATTTCGGAAGCCAAATCAATCATAATAATTGATGTCGCTTCACACGCTTCTGTTTCATACTTTGAAATTGTCTTTTCCTCTTTTTTTTTGTTTACTTTTTTGTTCCTGTTATTAATTTACATTTTGATTCAATAGCAGCATCACAACGAAGTAAGCAAATTTATTTCTCATATACGTGCGTACAGCACAACAAACAAGCCAATATGTCAATAAAGTCGTTGTGGTCACTCGGGCGTATACGTATTTATTTTTTCGAATTTAATTTCGCATTATATAGAGCCTCGCAGGGCTGTATTCTTTTTTCTGTTTGTATTCAGTTTTAATTACCATGTCTTCCGTTAAAATAAGATAAATTAAACCACATTCCAGAAGGAAGAAAAAATGAGTAAACAATGTCTTTATGACACGAATATTATTTTTTTGAGTTTTTCGTTTATGGTTCAATTGACATTGTCAGTTTTTTTTTTTCTAGTTTAATCTTTATTTGTGGGGTTTCCATATCACTCTTCAATCAAAATCATTGAAATATCGCTTCCTTAACTTTCAAGTTTCCACGCATAATCAATCATCAACCGAACGTTTGTCTTTGCAGCTAGCACTGCAGAGGAAAACACAACGACATGACCTATACGCGCACACACATTATTCAGCTGGGCATACGGGACTTCAATTTGATGAAAAATTGCTTTCGGCGTATTCGATCGAAATTCTGATAGGAAGATAGGAAAGCTACAAACATTTGCAAAGTTTGGCATTAACACAGGTACTGAATTAAATTCTACTTGCAAATGAATGAGCGGCAATACTTTTGGTTCAGTTTAAAGCGAAACGAACCTCACACTTTACGGATTCATAAAAGAATAGATGATAGGGTAGAGTGACCTTTCCTAAGTAATCCCTGCTTTTTAACAACCACCATATTTTTAATACAAAAACCAAAAGCTTGCGAATGAATGTACCAAACATGTCTGATTTTGTGGACATTCTCTTATAAATGTCATATTTCGTATTGACAGCTTAATCTTTCAATTTCATTCACTCAACTTCTCTTTCTGGCAAACGTCACCAAACTTCAAAATAAAACTCAGAATGTCAATTTATTTGACACACAAGGTTTGGCGAGATAAATAAACATGATCTCACTCTAAATTCAATCTCCTTTGAATTCGAACTGTTTGTACTGCAAACAAAAATGACATTAATGTATAGTTTTTCATATTTTTCTTTTTGATTCTGGAGAAAGTCTATCTTTATTGGTGCGTTGCATACTTTGACAGTGAACGTAGTCATCAGAATTTTTTTATTACATGTTTCCCTTTCTGTTTGACATTTCGCATCCATTTTGTTTTCGTTTTAGATCTAGCGAAAAGCTTTCATTCTGTTTTTCTATCTCGTTACTTAAAAACTATTGGTTTTATTAAATCGTACAAATAAACAAAAAACCCGAAAAGCTGTATTTATTGCCTGGAATTCATAGAAAATTTCCCTCATTTGAATTTTATTTAAGGGCATTCTACAACAACTTACCAAAATCTAAAGTAACTTCCTTTTATTTTACTGAAAACCCATTATGATGGACTGGACACAGTAAGTGGTGCCAACGAGTGGTAACCGTTTTAGCCATCGCCATTCAGTTCACTGAGCCCTCTGATAGACAAGAGTGGCTTTCAGATAACTGCATTCAAACTGTACCAAGGAAAAACAATTTAAATCTCCAAAAACAGTCGTTGTATAATTCGAACGAGTATAACCCTCTGCGATAAAACCCAGGACCATGATAGACTGTGCCTGCATTTTGCTCTCAGGCAAAGTTTTCGCTTTGAATGTGTAAAATCCCATTCGCATCGCAAGGATTATGGTTGTTTTAACAAAACCCTCATGCTTTTCGGTTGTTTAAAAATTTACAAATCCATAATTCAAGTGTTTTGCTGTTTGGGGGTTTTTATTTTCAAGTTTTTTGTTTTTGTTTTTTTTGTTTTTATTTTAGAGCTTTTGCACTGTGGTATAATAGAATTTCAATTGGGTGAATATGGAGCTCGTTTGGGCTTAAAAGTCCTTAAATCCTCGAACTCGATTTGGTGAAATAAAATTGACAGACAAAAAATGCAATAAAAATGGAGTTTCCGTTGGGAGATTTTTTCCGAAATGATTTGCAGAGTATAGGGTGCTCTTGTCGTAATTTCAAAAACGAGGGTAGCTGTCACAGTGATCATTTAAAACGAAACATTAAGAATTCAGATTGACAACTCGTGGTTAACGACATCTACTATCTATCCATCACTAAGTCTGCACTTTAAAAAATGTTTTATGTGTGACAGATGACAATTCACCATCTGGAAATGAGAGATGTTTGGTTCTGAAAATGACATAATCAATGTCATAATCTCAATTTTGGGTGATGACAGCTCATGATCATTCTATTTGTTAGTAGTCAAATGTTTTGGAACGACAAATTGGGTGACTGTGAAAACGGATAAAAAAAGGAGTGTTATAAGATTTCTGGAGATGATCTGACACAATGTCTTATTTGTATGTTGCCCAAAAACTAAAGAACATTTGGGAACCACCCTGTTAGTACAATGTACCCACACTACAGCCAACAGCTAAGTATACAGCAATTGCAGGAAAACCCAGCACCAATCAATAATTTCGACTACTGCATTGAAAATAAATGAAACGATGTGAGTGTTTACAAGGTGATAGGTTCCCGGGTGTGTTTTTGTTATTGTTGTTGCAAGGCAATTGTTCCTAATTGTGCTGCGGGGCCAATCCGACATGCAATAAAGTTCAGTAGATTTCATTCGACGATTGGCAACAGTATTGTGGTAAGGGCACGTAATTTGGTCAAGGCTCATTGCATGAGTTTCATTTTTTTTGTGTCCTTTTTTTCTTGTTTCCAATGAAATAATGATGATGATGTGTTTAAATAAAAGTTAGACGATAAAAGGTGGATAAAGGAGGCTTTGAAGTAAATTACAGTCAGAGCTTGGAGGTTTGATTTTAATAATTCATAGCATTGAGGAAGTGCAAAAAGCAGAATCAAATTGCAATGTTTGTTCACGTGGAATCGGAAAACATCCACTTTAAAATACTCTTAAGCAAACAGAAGTTTCTATATTCATTGTTAAAAATACAGATAGCAGTCTTTAATTAACTCTTTGATTGCTGATAATATAATTATAATGTTTGGTTCCCCACGGCGGAGTACACTTAATCAATTTTCGAAAACAAAAACAACCATTTCCATTTTGTTTTCGAACATACACACGACCATCACTCTCCAAGTCTTGTGGAATTTTGTTTAACACAAAAAGAGATAATTTACTTTCGTAAAAATTCAATCACGAAGTATGTTGTTTTTTTATCGTGAAATCACGTTTCTTATCAACTGATTTTTTCACTTTGTTCTCTCTCTTCTTGAAGAACTATCAACATCAATTCAGACAAGGCAATATGTCTGTGGTAAATTTACTTATCGATTCCATGCTATCTACAGATATGTCTCCCTTTACATTTGGGTGAAAAAAAACTTCAGTTAAGCCGTCACCGTTGCCGAACGCTAACGTGCCATCATTGTCTGGTTTTGTAGACATGAATCCGAACTAAATTTTCCAATTCCCGCCGTAATCACACTTTTTAAAGACGCCACAGTGCTGCTTCGCATGTCAAGTTCTTAAGAAAGAAGGACGAGAACCCGTGTAGAAAAGTTTTTCCTTATTAAACTCACACTGCGTAGTCGAGAAGTGCGAGATTCGAATACAAGAACAACCAACAAAAAAGACGAAATTTTTCGGTTAAGTCGATAAACGACATCGTCGTCGTCGTTTGCCAGAAGGAATTTTCTCACAAACGAAAAGCGCAAATAAAAATTGAAAAAAAAAAAATTGATTTAAGCGGATTTAACTGAAAATGACTTCCTCTTAAAGTTGCACTTTTCATCAAGGACAAAAGGCATCTACCCATTTTGCTTTTTTTTCTGTTTACCGATTCGTGCCTTTCGTCGCGAATTACTTCAAGGACATCGTGTTTAAGCAAATACACCTCTCTATCGGCAGGGTTAACGAACACAGGAAGAGCACAGGAAAATAAATAAATATAAAAATCAAGTCAAGAGGGATACACCCCCCCAAGGACATCAAATAAGCAAAGAGGAATTCTCCCTAGCAGCTATTGACATAAGTTCAAAAGAGTTTTGCTCAGTGTCAAGCGCGTCTTGTCGTATTTTGCATTTTGTGCGCCTTATTTAATTCCTCGTTCACCTGGAATCTATTATCCTCTTTTGAGCAGCAAAGTCTATAAAGTGCCTCGTCTGAATGCTACAGCCAACCTCTTGAGATAACCTATTTTGAGATTTTCTAATGACATAAAGTGCACCAAGGGAATAGTGCAAGAGAGAAGAAACAAAAAATGAAGCTTATCAACAGATGTCGCTTTTATGAATCAGGATTTGGCTTTTATGATCTGATACGATTTCTAACAATTGCTGTGTTAGGTCACTTGGCATTGTTTCAATTGGTTGATGCATCAACACAATCAACATCGTCCTCAATAATGACAGGAGCAGCTAGAATGTCCTTACCACTTGGCAATGCCATCGACAAGCACGCATTACCTAAGGGACGATGTCGAGGACAGGATGTGATAGCTTTGGTACCGGAAAAAGGTGAGTGCCAAGTGGTTTGAGACTTTATACGAGTATCTTGTGTTTTTAAAACTTTCTTTGTCGAGGAGAAGACTTTATTATCTTGTGTCTTCCAATCTAAACATCACGCTGCTGCAATGAAGGTTACAGAAAAAAGAGATACGTTATACGAAAATATCGTCGTTGCACAAGGGTCATTCCGATGCACGTTCCTTTTTTGGTTTTGCAATGTTGGAAGAAGGAACATGAATTTTAGAATCATTCGAGTGTAATTTTGTACAGTGGGGTAGTTTTCATTTGATTCACAGGCATTTAAAAATATTTTGTTGGCTGTTGTTCATCATTTTGACCGTGTGAACTAACAGTTCAAATGACTTCAAATGGATTCCGGTGGTTATGTCACATACCACTCAAAAAATATCAATCAAAATAGAAATTAACAATTTTCTCTTCAAACAGAATGACATGTGCATATGTCAAGTTTTTGTTCAAACAGAATGACATATGCACATGTCAAAATCCATAACAGGGTGTATCAAACTGTTGTGAAATATTACTTTTGAAAAAAAAAAAAACTCTTGAACCAATTGCAATAACCCCAACTGTTGATGTTTGGCAAGTGATATGTTCTGTGTGATGACTTTTTGCCTTGGCTTAGTTCTTTCAGCTCTTCAACCTAAGCGCAGCGCAGCGAGAGTAAAATTGTGTGATTCTGTATTGTCTACTTGTGCTGAATTGTGAAGTGGTTTTAGGGGTGTATTGTTTATATTGTTCGTCGTGGTTAAATCTACTTGGTAAAATTGTTCACGTGCTTGCCTGTGTAAGGAGATGATGGGAGGTGGTTTCGGATTTCTGTGCCTGATGTGTGATGTTGTTCCGAAAGAGTGGTTCTTTTTTATTTATGTTTATGTTTCTTTTTCCGGATCCTTGCACTCTAATTAACTTAGAAACTAAAAAAGAACCTACTACAGAATGTTATCTGGAGGTAACAAGTGTGTAACACACATTTTTTATATAGTTTTTCTGTTGTGCCTTGCTATAGTTTTCAAAGCCAAGTGAGAAGAAGAATATGATATGATAGGCTTTTTATTAACTTTAATTAAGTTTGTGAAGAGAATGTTGTGTTGAGAGATAATCTAATTTGGAAAATATTTTCAGAGCAAGCACTATTTCCGTTTAATAGGATGGAAGAATTAGACTAACACTTGAAATAATGAACATGTTGTGAGCTTTGTTAATTAATGAGATGAAGGACACCCTTTGCTAATAACTGTCTTATTTCAGTTTTAAATAAAAGCTTTGTTCAACGAGAATAAAAGCAAGCACAAAACAGCTTCATGAACAATGTCAAAACAATTTAGAACACCCAGCCTTTTTGTCAGATGAAATTTGTTGATCTTTTCTGTTCTTCCTTTTCTAAACTGTTTCAAACAGACCAGTGCACCGCACATACCTTTCATTTTCAAATTATGAAGTGTTCTAATTGTCAAAAGTAGTGTCCGTGGCTTAGTGGTAGGTGTGTTGGCTGCTAAGCAAAACGTCGTAGATTCCTATAAAGTTATTTCATCTTTCCCTTGCGAAGAACTGACAAAACACTCAGAGTATAAATCTGTTATTATAAAAAGTGCTTCTCAACTTTGGAATCGGCGTAAAGTGTAGGTCAATTCTTCATACACATTCAGAGAATTGTTGATGAGAGTCCACTATGGCCTAGGCTCTTCAAGAGCTGTCACGCCCTCTATTTATCTAAATATCAAAATTAGAAATTTTTTTTTTTTATAATAAGCACACACTCAAGGGGTTTTTATACCCTTATTATGTCATAGACACAGTGAGTGCTTTAGGAAAGAGGGAAGGGGTTGGAGAGGAGGTGCCGGTGTACATTGGTCTTAAATTCCTGAACACTACAATGATCGGGAAAGACAGAGTGTGGAAGAGAGTTCCACATTCGCGTAGTACGGCTAAAGAACGATTCTCTATACTTGAGCGTACGACCGAAGTTGGGCTCGAGGCATTCCTGGAAGCGCGGTTATTACGGTTGAATTGTTTAAGTGGTGGAATGCAACTGGCTATTTCACTAGAGCAATTACCGTAGAAGTAACGCGATAAAGCAAAGAAGAGACAAGAAACGTTACGACGGTGTTCCAAAGAAGTGAATGAGTGATGTCTCTGTCACAAATCATTCTTATTGCTCTTTTTTGTATACCATCCAGAAGGCTTAAGTATGTAGCTGGAGCACCAGCCCAAAGATGGGAATTGTACTCAAGCTTCGGACGGATATAAGTCTTATAGATAATAGCCAGATCAGACGGAAAAAAATTTCTTGCACCGTCTTAAGAAACGCAAACATCTTGCGGCATTTTTGGCGACATCGCGTATGTGCTCGGTCCACAAGAGGATGTAAGTGATGCACATACCGAGAATCTCGAGATATTCGGTCTCATTGATGTAAGTGCCACTCGTGGACAGTGGCAAGGGGGGTATGTCTCGCTTAAACGATACAAGACAGCATTGAGTTTTCGAAGCATTAAACTCTACACAGTCAGAGTTTAATGATCTTATCATATTTTGCCGTTTCAGTTCCACATCCAAAGTGGAGGGATGTGAGTCTGAGAACGAATATGAAGAGCTAAGGGTACTATCGGTACTATCGTCAGCGAAACAATGAATTGGATTAGAAGTTACAGACAAGAGATCATTAATGAAAATGAGGAAGAGGGTTGGAGCCCTGGGGCACACCAGGTTTCAGACTTGAAACCGCCAAATACAACTTGTATGGAACGGTTCGAAAGAAAGTTTCTAATCCAACGAAGAAGGGATTGATTTATACCGAAGGCACGCATTTTCAATAAAAGGGCAAGATGCCAAACTTTATCAAATGCCCGTGATGGAACGTGATGGGAAATGCAATTTTACAAATCCTGGAAAATTCTTTGCTTTTCTATTTTTGGCCAAGAGATTAGGGGATGTTTACAGTTAAAATCAGAAAAATTTGAACAGTGGAATCTTGAAACATTTTTGTGATGGGTGGCTATAGCAATCAATATCTTTGCGTAAGATAGTAAATGCCACTTTAACAAATCTGATGTAATTGGATCAGAAAAAAGTTGAAACACATGAGGAAAACGAAATTGAAATGAAATGAAAATATTATTTCAAGCAAGTTTTCATCGAAGTATATTTATATTTCACTCAAATAGAGTTGTAAAGCGGTCAAATTTGTAAAGTACATTTTTTTTCTAATGAGCTATAAGCGGCTCCTAAAATTCTTGATTGGTCTTTGAAATTTAACACGAGAAATCTTCTGTGTTCTAAACATTCCTGAAGATAACTTCTTCATATTCTCTTATTTTCTATTTCTTATTTTGGTCTAAGGTACAATGATGTCTGCAAGTCTTTCCGTTCTTTGAGGAATTTAATTATTTTATCCTTCCATACGGCATACTCATTATTCATTCGCCTTTTGTCTTGCATTTTGTTTTGGCATTTTATTGTTTGCATTCATTCATTGAATTCATATTCACCTCTTGACTACTTTTCAAAACATGCATTCAAACATACCAAATTCCAAATTGCTCTATGAGCATAGTGATGTCCTCTAAATTTGCAAGAAATCAGCTTTTATCCATAAAACACCAAATCGCAACCATATCAATTGATTTTACTTTTCAAAATTTCTCACACGTTCGAATTCAAGAGCAAGAACACAGATACAAAACAGAGGAATAAAACAACGAATTTTCATCATCGCACTCTCCTTAATTGCTGGACATTATTGCATTCAATGTTATGTCAGCCATTGAAAAAGGATTTCACAAAATCAGAGAATCCATTTTGTAGTCGTTTCGTGATGGCTTTTACTGTGTTTTGCAATTTCTCTGCCTCTTGATTTCCATAGAAAATGCCAAATACTCCTCTTGTCTAAATTTGTCGATAAAATGAACAAAAAAGACGAAAGCAAAAAAAAAACAAAATCAACACAACATGTCTGTTTATGTACCTCTATAAATATACTTTCAGAACTTGTGCTTTTGTTTAGTGTCTGAGTGTCAGAGTTCGGAGTTCGTTTCGGTACAGATCTATCATCCTAACATCATCAAGAGTGTGTATTCCGACATTAACATTTTCATTTCATCAGAGTAAGATGAGTAAGACACCATCCATCGTCCTGCACAATTTAACGTAGTTATGCCCCACAGAGATCAGTTGTAATAAAATCAAAACTTTTCGTCAGAACCTTATCTCTTAAACAAGCACAATACGGACAGACTCAATGGTATTCGAAACTATCTTCTTTGTTTGCCTTCAGTCAACCGAATTGACAGAGCACAACCTCTGCTTCTGAGTTCAGAACCAAGGTAAAATTACTCACCTTTTTAAGTGAAAGTTCTGATTTGATCTGATAATGTCCTCGTCTGTCATCTCATTGTATTCGTTGCGCGTCGTCTTCGTTCGTTACACATAAAACCTCTCGTATTGAATGTAACACCTGCCCTCGAGTGTTTGCAGGCTTGAGAGACCGAAATTGACTTCTCTCGATGGAATAAGAATGATGATGTTTGCATAGAAATGTGTTTTTGCAATTCAAGCCACAGAAGTCTTTCTTCGAAGCCGACGAAGTCCTCAATGTATTTCCAAAGGCAATTTCAATATATTGGTCTCTAATTGGTGATTCGAGCATGGGATTTCAGGGAAATTACTCCTTTCATGTTGTGTTGGCAATTTTCGAATGAATATTTGATTAGAGATGTCTATACGTCTTCCTGTTTCTGATGCCAAACTCTTTAAGGTTTCGCACTTTTGCACGTGTATTGGAAAAAGTTCCCAAACAAACTTCGATCAAATCACACTCAATCTAGAGCAACTTCAACAGGGATACATTTAATCCTTAAAGACCTAACACTCTCGTCAAGCCTTTGGTTTTATTGAAAGGATATATATTGGATCGATATTTTTGGATGTGTATACGCTTTTGTGTGTTGATGTTTGTATATGTAAGAAATTTGTTCAAAAAGTAACGTGTGTATAATGCTAAGCGATAATTTATTTCATACTAAACTGCCATCGATTGGCCTCCTAGGATCCTTGGATGCTTGGATCCTTTTGGTGTGTTATGTGTTGCTTTTCGGCATACAAAATGAGGCTAGGTGCCGATGCTGAAAGGATTCACCTTATATGTTATTGAACCATGGAAAAAGGGATTAAGTAGTTTATTCAATTGGATTAGAGGGCTATTCATATGTGTAGATATTCTGCTGTGCGATTTGTACACATAAGTCGACTCTTCCTAACTTTTTTGTGTTTCTTTTTTGTTTGATGGGAGCGTGATGTTTGTTAAAGAAGAAGTAGACGAAGGCTTGTGCATGGGAATTCGACATTCAAGGGTGCTCTTGATGTGAATGGATTCTTTCTTCTTGTTGTGTATCGACAGACGAACGAGAGAATTGATTTATTTGGATTATTCTGGGATAAATGGACCGTAAGTCTTCACTGTGCGTTCGTCGTCATCGTTCGTCGAGTTTAGTCATCGATTTGGTTGTTGAGAAGTTAATTGGTGACCGGAATGCGTAATGCTGGCAATATTTCAATTGAAATTACTTATCGACTGAAACGAGAACACGTGGATGTGTTTTATTATATTTTTGTTTCTTGAATAAGAATTTTATTTGGGGAGGATATTTACGACGTACGAGTCGTGAAAAATTGCAATGCATAGTGCTATTGGGATTGCTGGTTTCCTTAAACATCATTCCAGAGCAATTTCTTTCGATTCACATAAAAATTCACTGTGGCGTATACGTACCTTTTTTTTTTTTTGAAATGTGCAATGTGCTGATTGCATTTATTTAATAGTTTTTTTGGTTTATGTTTATTTTTTATTGTGATGACAAGAACGATTAAGAGGGTCTCGAACACTTGGTTAAGATAATTTAATCATAAGCTTCGTTTTAGAAAGAAAATAAACTCACTAATTGTAATTAATTTTTTTCTTTTTCTAGATCGCGAAATGTTCGTCCTCTACCATCTGACAAAGGCATTAAATTCCTCATCGGCAAGTAGAAATATCATATCGCCCCAAATAAATATTGAATCGAAAATTCCTGAAACAAAGATCCAAGCATTTAAGGTGAGTACCTGAATTTGAACCTTTGACCGTTAAAACCATCAAGCCAACGAACTGCCGACCTCCTCAATACATAAAACCGCAACCGGCTCCACAACCAACATAAACGAAAAAATGAAATTGAACTTCTCCACGACTTTTTTTCATTTGAATTCTCAAACCTCATCCGTCTGGTTGTCTGATTTCCATTAAAAACAACCTCACAATCGTATAAATAGAACGCCCGCCACCTAATAAAAGGTAAAATATGAGAACAAAAAAAAAGGAAATTCTCGTTTGGTCCTTCATTTTTATCCCACCGCAAAACTAACGTCGACGCGCTGTCACTCTGCCTATAATATAACAAGCCAAGAATTCATTTCCGTTTCCTTCCTTCACCTAAGTTGAAGACGAGCCTTAAGCACGAGCGACGCAGCACGAGCACGAGCCAGTCAGTCAGCCAAACAGCAACGGCAGCAAACTTTTTCGTTCAATAAATCTCTCATTAGCTATGCATAGAATGCGGGATCGTGGTTATGTCTTGGCGAATGCACGGAATCCTTACGAATTGGAGCTGAAAAATTTAAGGATACCGTAAGGAAATTAATTCGAAACGAAGCTGGCTCTATCTCCTCTCTGACTGAGACAGTTAGACTTGAACACAAGAACATAAGAAACCTACCACTACCACAGAGAAAAAAATGAACATTCCCTAAAATGCTAAAGAGAAAATAGACAGACAGATAGAAAGACAGACAAAAACAGACAAGGATGTGAACGCTTTTTAAAATTCATGTAACTTTTTGTTTGGTCGTTTCGGTATTTTCATTCATTCTTCATTTCGGTTTTGGTTTTTTTTTTTTTTTTTTGGTAAAAAGTTCATCCTTCTTATTTAATTGGGATAATTTGTGAAAGTCTCTGTGAATACTTAAAATTCCCCCCACAAATAAGAAGAATCGGATTTAAATCGAATTTCTCGAGTCATTCTCCATTAGTTTTGGATCGAGTTTAATTTGCCAGAGGCTCAAAGTCGAAGACAAATATTGTTTAAAAGCTCTTTCAGTATTTCTGCAGAGTGTATACTATAGTGTTTGTTGATACGAAATGCAAGGAATATTTTTATTGCTCAGCTTTGGATTAAAGGACACTCATGGTATTATCTGGGATATATTCCTTTGATATTTATAGCCGAGACACTGGCTTGTGTGCAACTTTTCTACTTTAACCCTCGAGATATTCAAGAACTATTGTGCAAAGAATAGTTCTTCTCTTTTCTTTTCTTCAAACTACGAGAGTATGCAAATACACGTCGTCGGTCGTCCCTTTGGTTTGAATAAACTTTTGCACACCCTTAAGGTCTTCCCAAAACTAACATACACTCTCGCACTCTCTGCAGCTTAAGCTTATCCCTGTTCTTCGTTTAAAATAGATAGGTAGGTGTGTATAGCTGAATCTCAAACATATCATGGTAAAGTCTTTAAGTCGAATGGTGTTTGTGTAACTTGGATCTATATTTACCTTTTTGGTCGACGACAACGACACAGCCCCGACATATTTAATCCGTTCGGAGCGACATGTATATTTATGGTGACGCCAATATTTTGTGTTGCTTTTATGCGTATATATGTCCTTAGGGATGCGTTCGAAAAGCAAAACCACACACAAACAGACTGAGGTTGGTTTCAAATTCAAAAGAAAGTTTTGAGAAAAAAAAAAAGAAATGAGGACTTTATCGTGACATCTTAATAGGTATTCGTCACATCACCATCTACAAATGAGATAACTCCGTTTATTTGCATTTAAACTAAAGTTGGAGAATGGTGGAGAGACTATGGCTCTGTGGATAGTTGTGGTGGCAATATATTTTCATCTTCAATAAGCAAACGAACAGAGGAACAAAGAAATAGAAAACAACAGCGAAATAGAAATCCCAAGATAAAAGATGTTGCCGCAAGTCAGAAATCTGTTGAACTGCTGGAAATTACCCAATGGGGACTTTGCTGGCATACAGAAAGTTATAGTGATTTTTCAACGATGGATAATTTAACAGTTTTGAATACTTAAAATTGACATTGAGTGAGCATGAAGTCTGTTTTGTTAAATTAGAGAATCTGTCTTTAAAAGTTTAAGTTTGATGGTTATTTTAAAAATGCTTAGGTTCAAAACTCAAGCGAACTTCACACACCTCCCATACATATCTAATGTACATTTTTATATATAAAGTTCTAATGTACGTGTGTATGTCACTGAACTCCTCCTAAACGGCTGGATTGATTTGAATAACTTTTTTTTATGAGTTCAAGTGGCGCCTTGGATGGTTCAGATTCACAAACCACCCTGACAGGTGGCACTGCAGTCGTTATCTATACTGCATCTAAAAAGGCTGGATCGACGTGAATGGATTATTTGTGTATGCTTGCATTCATTCATTAATTAATTTCAATCATTACGTGAATGCATGATACTTTTAATTTTACTTGATGACCCGGTTACCGTTGTTTTGCCATATAAATGATTTCTAAGAAGGAGTCTACCAGTTTGGATCAAAATTAGTGGGAAGGTAGCTTAGAATTCTTAGTGTCCGTGGCTTAGTGGTTAGGTGCGTTGGCTGCTAGGTAGAACGTCATGGGTTCGAATCCTACTCGTGCCCACTGTTCTTATTTCATCTTTCACGGGCACTGCCTCTTGCCAAGAACTGAAAAAACTTCCGAAAGTATCAATCTGTCATGAAGAAGTGCTTCTCAATTTTGCCGTTCTTCACACGCACCCAGAAAATGGTTGATGAGAGTAAGCCACTTAGGCCTTGGCTCTTCAAGAGCTGTTGAGCCACTCTATTTATTATTTTTATAGCTTAGAATCCGGAGATGGCTGTAGGATACTTAGCCTACTAGCTGACCCAATGAACTTAGCTTTGACATATAATGTCTAAGAACAGCTTAACCGATTTGGCCCAATTTGTTGGGGGAGATACTTTTTATACAACAAGCTTACCCTTGAAACGTTGTTTTATCATGTAAATTTTAACGAAAGGCTGAACCGATTCGGCTCAAAATAGATAGGGAGGTAGTTTAGAAGTGTAATAGACGGCTACAGGCTGCCTTTTATTCTACTAGCTGACCAGAGAAACATTAACTTGTCATATAAATTATGTCTACAAACTACCTTAGCTACAAAAAATATCGATGTTGATCCTATAAACTTCAAAATACAACAGTCACTCTCCGGCAAAGAGATAGATAGAGATACAATCAAAGAAAAGCCTTTATTAAGGCCTTAACCCAGAAGTTGAGGAAAACGTATACAACATAAATGTATGATGTGTATGATACGAAGTTGAAAATCGTTGAATTAATCAAACATTTATTTGCCTGATATATTATATGAAATTTTAAAACTCACAAAAACAATTATAAGCAAACAAATAAAAAGAAAGTACTCATACGCCACAGTGTGTCATTATCATCATCATCATAATTATCGATTGGATTCAAAAACTATCATTGCATTTTGATATAATCTGAGGTTCGCGGGGTCACTAGTATGTATAGATTCAATTCAAAATTCTTAAGATTTGTTTCCAAAACCATCGTTCATATTCATACCACTCTCCAAAAGCCAGTATTAACCAAACAGATGGATGAAAGTGTGTACTGAAAGTCTAATCGTGTTTTCAAATAAAATATATGTACCAACAAAAATAGGGAGAACCGAGAAATGTAATACGACATTTGAATCTAACACAGCGATTCTGGCAAAGACGGCAAACGACAGCAGCGAAAAAAAAGTTATAAATAATTGCGATATGGACATTATCCGGAGGCAGGATGGGAAAGCTTGGGAGCTCCTCTCGTTGCTTGTATTTCTTTTTGACATTGATGAGAGAGTGTCCTGTGTCCATGGTATACCATGTCATCGGTGATTTATTGCGTAAATTAATTTTTCCCTCCTCCTTTCGTTTTGATTCTTTTTTTGCTTTCAAACGAAAAAAAAAAAATAGTTCAACAAGAAATGAGAAAGAAGAGACAAGAAAGTAGAATAAAGTGTGGTTCATAGAATTTAATTAAAAAAACCATTTTCATCTCAAGAGGCGATTTATATTTGGGGAATTGGGATACAAATTTATAAACTCCCTCACCCCATCAATAGTCTCTTTAAAATTTATTGATTTTTTCCTCCCTCCTCTTTTCAATGAAAAAAAAAAATCCAATGAAGAAACTCAACAAGGTGTGTAAATGATGATTTTCGGGAAGGAACGGAGACTCCCTTAAAAATAGATAAATAAAAAGTTCCCTAATTTCTTTTCGAAGATGTGAGAACGGACTTTGGTGGGATAAGATAATTTAAATGACTTCATTAAATTTGGTTTAGCAAATTTTCGATATGAGGGGTCAATTAAGTTTAACGAGGGAAGTAATAAAATTCGGGCTATAAATAAACCGAAAGGCAGAGATTTATCATAACAAGGTTGCTGATGAGGTTTTGATTATATTTGGTTTTGGGGAGGGTTTTCTCTTTTTTTTTTTGTTTAAATTTTAATGAGTTGTGGGTGATAATGCGTTGGGATTACTTTTGAATCAAAGGAAATTTTACCTTCATTAAAGTTTGCATTGATGAAAGATCTGGGATTACAGCGATGAGGACATCACTAGGTAGGTTCAAGTACAAGCAAAGGATCGTAAGGCATTCCAAGGTCAAAACAACTGCAGCAGGACGATGGAACTGTAGTTTTTCCAAATGAAACATGAGGCAAATCTTAACAATACTTCGATATGACCATGAGTCATATTTTGCAGAGAAAATCAATTCATTCCAAAGGAATAAGAATACCACAATCGGATTTGAAAATTATATCTTCCCAACTTCATTCGTATTCCGAAGCAAAATGATTTATTGTTAATCCATCAAAATCATATTTACGAAAAAAAACCTCAACAGCCACAGAAAACGATTCCAAGAAATAAAACTTCTTTCATCAAATTTAATTTCGATTTTAACAAGAATTCGAGTAAAAAAAAAAAAAACAAAAAGCTAGATGACAGTCCTTTTATCACTACAATACGAATGAAGCTACACCTCTTCTCCTCCTCGTTTATAGATCCAAACATTCGTCAGATATTCGGTTTCCATATTTATCTGCAGGACGAACAGGAAGAAAAAACAGGAAAAATGAAAAAAGCATTAATACCTCAACGTTTTTATCTCAAACAATAATACTTTTCTCATTGCATTCGTGGAATTTCTTTATTTTATTTGTTTTGCATTCTCATTCAATATAATTGTATTCCATTTTGCCGAAGGATAAATAATGCAATTGCGACAAACAGCACCGCTTCGGTTCAATGCGGATTGCATTTTTGCATTCAACGGAAATTGGAAATTTAACTCTTGAAAAGGCGAAATCCGGCACCAAATCCACCGCTGCCGCCGGCCGGCCACCCATCCATGGTTGTATGATCATCGCTCTAGCACGAGCTCCTTGCAAAAAAGACCCAACGGTGACAGAAGACGACGACCAACGCTCCGTGTGCTATTGCCACCGTCACCATCATTCTCGAAACAGATGATGGAGATTGAGAATAAACGATATAAAAAAATATTCGCCTTTCACGGATGTGGTCGGTCGATTGCTGTCAGGACGAGCATCCTGCAAAAAGGAATATTTTTCGTCATTGAAATATGCTAAAGGACTTTTGTTGTGCATATTTTTGCAAAACTTTTTTTTCTGTTCTTTGTCGGACGACAAAACAACTTGTTCCCATGATGTCAATTTTGGTGTTTTTATTTTTGTTGAAAACTTTTCCTTTTGTCATTGTTGTCCTGATGTTGTCTGTATTGATGCAGTTTTTTCTTCTATTTTTTTCGTACGGCAAAGCATATTGAGGTGCCATACCTTTGTGCTTTTTATTGATTTATTTTTTTTTTTTATGAAAGATTTGAAAAATTGCTATGTCCTTGAATTCATAAATACACGTGGCTGTAATACAAAGTATCGTCTTTTTTGGATCTTATATTAGTCATTTTTGAAGCATGAAAAACCTAAATTTCTGTTAATGATGTTTATTGTAATGTTGTCAAGTTATTCCATTTACTCAGTACTTACTCTGTTGAGCAATCAACAAAACATTTATTTAATCATCAGCTCAGTATCGTTTTAGTGGCACCTTCCACAAAAGTTTGCCCTCTGCAATCTATTCATTTTATATCTTGCTTGGAGATTGCTAGGTTAACAGAAGACATACGACAGAGTTATTTTGCAGTTTATGCGTTTGGCTAACTTTTGAGCTAACAATTATTTGCATTGCAAGATATCATTGCCATTGAAAAGGTACATTCTAAAGGTCCTTAGAGAATTTGTAAGAAAGTCAGTTGAAAACTTTGATCAACAAGAAAGTTTCTCCAAAACAAACTAGTTCTCAATGTGGAGTAAGTGAATTAAAATTTGGGTATCAGAAGTGTATGTTAAAATGTGTTTTATTAAGTTATACAATTTTGAAGAATATTTGCATGCAAATGTAGGAACCTGTGTTAACTTTAGCTGTTAACTCTGAATGAAGATTGAATTTTAAGTAAAGTTAACAACTTATTCAAGAAAATGATATGGGTTGTTAGAAATAATCATTCAGGAAACTCAATTTTCAATAAATTTGAGTAATTTTTTATTTAAATTAAATTAATTTTAGTAAAAAACTATTTCTTAAAGGAACATTAATTGTTTCGCAACTGTCCTAACTAATTGATCGATTAAGCTTTATTTTTTTTCGTTGTTCAACAAAATTTCACTCACAATAGCTTATTTGATATCTTGATGTCGATCTTTGTTGCTTGGAAAGTTCAGACATCCCTGAAATGCGTTCTTTTAGTAACCATATTCAACTATAGAAAATAACTGTCAACTCTTCTTCATTCTGAAACACAAATAGTAACCATTTGTAACGAAATTTTATCAAATCATTCTGAAACACAACTTTTATGCACATATCACATAGTTACGATTCGCCAGTTTTCGCAACTCATCACTAAGAGTTGAGTTGAAAGTGTTGATCTGTCAAAGTAATTTGTTTGATTACATTATGAAATCGAGAATTTCTGATTAGTTCAACGATTTTGTGACAGCAACATCAAGCTGATATGATGATTTTATGTATAAGGAGTGGAAGCTGTAACCTCAAAAATAAGATTTGCGTTTTTTTTTCTTGTTTGACAGATCAATGCCAAAACGAGTTCTGAAACCATTCCAACTATTTCCAAGGAATTCCGACTATGAAACTTCAACGAATTTTTTTTGACAAACCAACGAAAGTCAATCCTGGTGTTAAGGGAATATTGCAATATGATCAATATTGCTGACAGCGAATAGATCAGCTTCTTGTGAGTATTTTGTTTAATGCGAGAGGTGTTTGTTATTGGCGCAAAATTTTAAACGATTTAGTTAAATGTCAAAGCCATGTCAGTAACTAAGTAAAAAGAAGAATTTGCAATTTTTAAACGATTTTAACAACTTCAATCAATCACTTAAAAGTTAAAATCACAAATTTGGTGCCTTAAATTGTAGTGACTTGCTGATTTCATATGAAATCTGTCATTCCATTTCAAAAGAAATTTCGTTTCGTTTGAGAGTTTAGTTGAGTTTTTTTTATGATTCCAGCAAGTTTTTTTTTCAGTATATGAATTTGATTTGAGACTGATTTTTTTTTTTTTATAGTCGAGTCCTTTGAAAAATACTTTGAAAAAGTCTAAAAAGAAAGAGTTCCCCAATTTAATCCGAGTATTACGCAAGAAGCCAAATCTATAGCGAGACAAGTAAATCAAAATACGTCCAAACTTATTTTCATATTTAATGACGAAAATTCAGCATTAAATCCCATAGCCCCCTACATCTTCACTAGTGAAGAATCAATCAAAATTGTTTTGAAGAGTTTGAAATCCAAAAAATCCTCAGGGCCTGACAAAATTTCTAACTTCGTCCTTAAAAAAATCTCGAATATAGCCATTCGATTTCTCACCATAATTTATAACAATTGCATTAACAACGCTTATTTTCCTTCTAAATGGAAAATAGCCAGATTATTACCCATCCAGAAAAAACGGGATTGTTATGACATCAACAATTTTAAGCCAATATCAATGCTCTCAAAAATATAGGCAAGATTCTCGAATTATACTAGACGAAATAAATCAACCTTCGGAAAATCCTATTGACCCAATATCAGACTTTCAATTCGGTTTTCGGAAAGGTCACTCCACTCTTCATGCACTTTTAAAATTTCATCATGACGTCACTATGAAACTTAGAAACAAGCAATGCACTGTGGCATGCTCACTCGATGTAGAAAGAGCCTTTGACAGCGTGTGGAGAGAGGGAGTAATTTATAAAATTTGGTCATTAAATTTTCCCCCATATATCACCAACTTACTCAACAACTTTCTCTCAAACAGAACGTTCTACATTCAAATTCAAGGCACAAGATCTAACATTCGTAATTGCAACAGTGGTGTTCCTCAAGGATCAATATTGGGTCCCAGTTGATACAATCTTTTCCTCCATGACTCCCAATTTTGTCTGAAATAACCTTCAACCAGCTTATATCTGACGATACTGTCGTCTCACCGCCATACCATCATCAAGCAACTCTTCACTCGAAAAACATCTTAGAACTTATGAGTATTACTCCCCTGGGGATCAATTGAATATCCAATCAGATTATTTTCATAGCAGCTACTGTAACCTTAAAGACTCAATAAAAATTCAATTCAATTCTGTGATTTTTTTAAATGTTCATAACAAATTAATTAATTTTAAGTATATTGTAGGTTGTCAAATGTCACTGACTTGATTTCGAATGATTAGGTTTGTTTGCTTTGTTTTTTTTTTTTACGAACTGTCATTATCTGGACGTGTTCAGATTGACCATTTCTTATAAAAGTAAAACGATTAAAAAGGATTAAAATTTTCGAACTAGTAGCGAATGCTTAGCTAGTAGTTTGCTAAGCTTTGAAAAAGAGGCTGTTTTAAATTTTGCGCCATTGTGTATGTAGCATTACCACTTAAACAAAAATTATTAAGAGTTAAAGGGTTTTCCAATAAGAAGTGTTATTTTGATATTCAAAGAAAAATGGCATTTATTGAGGTAAACGATCGGATGTTAATTTCATTATAAAGACGAAGGTATGCCGTTAATAATGAAACACAACATCAGCCAAATGGCCGCCACGACCACGCTTACAGGACCATATCCTTTTCATGAAATTTTCCATAACCAAATCGCAAAGTAGCTGCCCTATGTTCTCGATAGCCTCACGAATTCCATCTTTAAGGTTTTGAATCGACGCTGGGTTGTTGGCGTAGACCTTATCTTACACGTGGCCCCAAAGGAAGAAGTTACAAGGTGTTAAATTACAAGATCTCGGTGGCCAATTGCGATCACCTCTTCGAGAGATAACACGGTCCGGAAACTTTTCATGTTTACGAACCGTCTCTGCCAAATTTTCACCATTTTTATAGTGAATTTGAATAATTTCAGTGCGTTGTTTAAGCATTTATCGTTCCAATTTTGTTAATGGCGTAGTTTCTTCTTGTCAAATGTCAAAAAAATACAGCTTCAAAAGTGACAACTTCCGAAATAGCAGGCTGTTAAAAATAACACTTCTTATTGGAAAACCCTTTATAAACAAAGTGAACTGAAAAGAGCTTAGCAAGTATTTTTCAAGTCAGCTTTCAAGATGCAGTCCAAAACAAGATAAGATAAGATAAAGAAAAAAAACTTGGTACTTTTTCGCCGTCTTGTGGTTAACACTTCCTTGAATTAATGTGTGAGATAAATCACATTGTTCTAAAAGACGATTATTTATTTGCACTCAAGCTTTTGTCAAAAACTTAAAACCATTTAAAAAGATGTTGTCTTGTTTCGAACTGAAAATGTCAGCAAAGCAATAAATAAAGTACGAATGCAAAAGTTTATAGAAATAGAATGCTGGTCTTTACACAGGAAAAAAACAAGAATTTTATCGTGTTTCCGTTGACTCTCTCATTTTTTTAGAAGGAGCTTTCAAAAAGGGGCTTGAATTACCGTCACATTATTTTTGCGTTTTCTTTCATCCGCTCAAGACAGATTTTTAAATAATTTATCACACAACGATGACGTTTAAACGGATTTTCCGAGAAGAGTGAAGCATAAAACCATTTTATAATTATTCTGATGGTTTATGTAATTAAGAGGAATTCGTCTAAAATTTTATGTTTGTTTTAATTTGATATCATGTTACTCAGTTTTGCATATTTTGATCTTAAAAAAAAAAAAACATCAAACAAAACTTGAATGTAGTTATTGTCATTTTTAATGTTGTCAGAGCTTTGAGTTTACCAGATTAACATAATGTATAGGTCCTTTTGTTGAAATTGAAAATTTTCTAACTCGAATAAATTAAACGTATTCGCTCCAATTTTCTTTCTCTGCATCCCCCGCACACATACGCTTACAAAAACAAAAAGGAAACACTCTACCACACAACTTTGATTGACCAAACTTTTCGCCTTTGAACGAAAAAGTTTTTTCAAGGTTTTTTTTTATAGTTTTTCAAACAAAATTAACAAAAAAAAAAAAAAAAAACCAACCCAAGAAGCAAAAAAAAAAAAAAAGAAACTAAAAGGCAAAAAGTCAACATAATTGTTTTGAAACTACTTTCAATTAAATTGTTCATCATTATGTGTCGTCGTCCCGTTCACTGGGTTTCGGTTCACGTTTTTGGCTTTGGCATAGGAGCAATAACATCATCAACGGCAACAACAATAACAACAACAACAACAACACTAACAGCAACAATTATTGTTGACTCTCTTCTAAAGTGGCCTTAAAGAGTCGAGTGGATGATGCTTGAACAAAGTTTCGTGTCCTAGAATTTGCTGGGCTGACTTTTGAAAGTGTAATAATTTTAACAATTCTTCCTGCATCTTGTGTGTGTTTACGAGCTTTGGCCAACGAAAACGACTGCGACGCGCCGGTGGGGTTGGAAATCCTTTCTAATGTACGGAAACAGGGAAGTAGACATAGACAATAGTTCAACTTGTTGGAAGGGGTTACAAACGAAATTCTTCTTATTTTGAATTCTTTTGATTTGAAACTCAAGAAATACGCCTTGTGTGAGTCTTTGACAGAAATTATGAGAATAAGGATCTTACCTCTTTTGACCTTTTCAAACGTTCCTGGAGTTAAATGTGACGAAGGGACTAATTGGAAAATTCAGGAAATATTTTTTTGCCTTTAACTGTCTTCTTGGCCCGTTCTTCCGTTTTGAGTTGCTTTTCTTTTCATTTTCAACACTCTTTATGGAAAGAATAAAGCTTCTTCCTTAATGATGCCGGAAAAAACGCACTTTTGGGAATAATAAATTAAGTCCTTTCAGTTTTACATAGAAACATTCACTTCCAGATTGACTCCACTTGCTTCTCAGTCACTATGTCATCATAAAACCACAAAACTAAGACAAGACCGTTTTATTAAAACATTATTCATTTCATTCAAGTACCCCTTTAGGCCTAAAAGCCTTAAGACACAATTTTTCCTTCAAGAATGTAATCAACGATCAAATGATAACACAAATCACAGGATTTCATATGAACGAGAATATGTCCTTGCGGGTATCCTACAAATTACTTATTAGTATTTTATTACCCTCATTGCATTTTCCTCCCATAAACCTTAAGGGCAACATACAAGACATAAAGCTTACTAATTAAAATATCAACTAAAAACACATTCATGCAAGGAGTGGAATACTTTTGGTATTTTCTTGCCATACATCTTTAACTAAAGTCCTTAAAATGAAAATTTTAACGCACACATCTATCATCTGGTGTTGTTGAAGGGTTACGTGCTGCTGGTGTAATGCTAGTTAGGTTCATCCATCAACTTGAATACCGCGACAGATGAAGTTAATGCCCCAATGTTTGTCCTTCCGGTTTGTTGTTTTTGTGGTTGCTAATGAATGACGAGAAGAGTGAAGAATGAAGTGAGCCAGGAATAGAAAATTTCTGAATGCTGGCTGGTTTGTAATGAACTTGTGGGGTTGCTAAAACAGTCAGAGTCTGATGTTTTGACAAGCTTGTAGTTGAAGTGCCAGGTTGAAGCCTTGTGAATCAGAGAGTTTTAAGAAGCTTGCCATCAAATCAAACTTTGGCTATAACCCTAATGTATAGATGATATGAAAGCCAATAAAAGTCTGGATTCTAATGAGATATGTTTAACACTCAGTAGTTCGTCGCCATCGCTGATACGCTCGCCGCCGCCGTCATAAAACTTCATGGAGCATAATACGCAAGCAAACATTAGTTAAGGATGCGCGCTTTTTAGTGCGAGAGTCAGGGATCTCGCACATTTATGCATAGTACATGTGTTTGTTTTTGAGGGGTTTTGAAGAGGAGATATAGATAATGCTAATTAAGATAAATTTCGACACCACATTTGACACTTTGCCATCATCAGCATCATCGTCATTATGATCATCACGAGAAAACGTTTACAAATGTTTAAGTTCGTTGATTTTGCGGTGCATGCACATGCAAGATTATATCAGGCTAATATGGGAGGAATGTACGAACAAGCTTTCTTGTTTGCTTTTGAACTGATATGTGAATAAGGATTTGGAGTAGTTTTACATTAAACATATTTAACGCGTTGGTGGATGTTGAATGGGAAAATTTTAAATGAGTTTGCAATTGGAGGAGAAGTTGAAGGGTGAACTTTAAGTTAAACATTGAGGGATTTGTGTTAGTGGAAGCAAATTTTGCTAACTCTCGTGGTATTAAAGACAAACGTTAACATTTTCAGATGAGGTTGATTAATATTAAAAAGTCAATTATTTACTTTTATACTTTAAGCTTTATAGATTCATGAACTGTCCTGGAAGAAGGTTAAAAAAAGAAGAAAAAGTTCAAACTAAAGTTGGTAAGATTAAAAGTAATAGAGAGCGGAAACTTCAAAAAATACTGTGCTGCACCTAGTGACCACCGATTCCGAACAAGAGGAGGTGCAGTTTGAAGAGTTCCTGAACGGGAGTTTACCGAAAAAAAGACGGCAACACCAGTTCTAGAAGACAATGGCGGGTTTGCTATGAATCTGTGTTTTAATGGAACATTCAGGAACGGACTTGGCATGCTGTGACTAGGGGCATCGGGTGGTAGAGTGGTTTTTATTCTCAAACCTCTTCTCGTTTCAAAATAAAAAAAAAAACAAACTTATTTAGAATTTTTACACTTTTTGAAGAACAGAAAGCCTACTGACCTACGGTTTCATGAATGCGAGGTCTGCCTTGAGTGAATTTGATCCCCACCCTCATGATTTCTCCTAAGCAACTCACGTACTCGCAGTTTCGGAACTGCCTCTTTTCTTTTCCTTTTATTTTATTTCGAAGAAGAAGAAATTTATAATATAATCATCATTTATAATATTTTGGTTACGTATACGCCACAGTGATCACTATCTTCTGTTTGCGGTTTTTCTTCGTAACACGTTACAATCAGTACGGATAAGAAAGTACAAAAAATTGCGGAAGATGAACAAATTCCTGGGTTTTCTTGGCATATTAATGGAACTGAACAAATATGGAGGACCAGGCCGTTACAGCCTCGAAACGGGAATCATTTTATGGGACTATGTAATGAAACAGGAACTTTTGACGCATATTCAAAGACTCTAAACGTCACCGATGAAATAAGGAGCTTTTGAGCGCAAGTTTTGATTGAGTTGGCAAACAGTAGATGGAATGGTGAAAGAACTGGCCCAGGTAAGATGCTGGTTGTGGCACAGATGAATGCGAAAAATTCATCAATCAGGTATAAGGTGATAATGTAGCATGTGTCATATGAAAAACCAAAAATCACATTTGAACATTTTTGCTTTTTGGTTGATACGGGAATTACCATTGAGTTACTTCTATAAAGAATAAAAAAAAAAAAAAAAAAAATGACAAAACAAAAAAACAGGTACCCACAACTTGCAAAATATTTCAACAAACAAACCAGACAAACACCTAAAATTATTTAAAATAATTATAGCAAATGCGAAGGTTTTTGTAACTGAAAGATATTTTCCATGAACATTTCCTAAATACTTTTGCCAATTTGTGCCTGGGTAGGTATATATGACCAATGCATTAAAAGTTATTTTCAAAAACAAGTTTTTGGCAACTCAACAACAGTTTTAGTTTTCTTTCATTTTCATTTGGTTATAAAAAGTTCTGCCAAAAAAAGCGAGAGTAGGTTTTTCGTAACTATCCGAACAAAGTTTGGAAAACTATCTTTTTGGAAATATTAAAAAACAAGCACAACTGTTCACATATCAGTGACAACTGCTGAATTTAAGAGGAAAGAATGAACTTTCCGGTGAAACACCTTAAAAGCAAACAACCTGTGTGATAAGTATTATATGAATTTTACTGGAAGTAAAAAAAATCCTCCAACAAACAAACGAGGACCCATGATTAAGCGCTTCACCATACATTGTCTGTCTGGGATAAATTACATCCGGCAGGCTGTGTCCGTTAAGATCCCAGTACTAAATAAACTATCCACAATCTCATGAATCCCTCTTTATATAAAACCAGCAAACTCATTCTGAACTGCCCACAGCAACTAGGAAAAGTCCGATGAAATCTGGATGGAAATGGAACCAAAAACCGTTACTAAAGTAAACTGATTGCAATTTCATAACAAGTCCCGAGAATCCCTATCTCAGAAACAACAACAACAAAATTATTAAAACAATAAGAAGCATGAAACAGGAAAAAAGGGATGCAACTGGAGTATAATGTACTTGTAGTCCTTTGCATAATTACACACTCGGTTGGTTAAGGAAGGATAATAATACGAGTGGCTAGGCTGTAGTGTATTCGGTAGAAGGACTCTTTGTGTATATTATTCTAACCTCGGTCGCTCTCTTATACACAAAAGGATGTCCTTCATGTCCGTTTTTCTTAACTTGATGCATTGCGGCTTGATTCATTTTTTTCTTCTTGTGTTTATGTGTATTATGTCATAGAATAATAGAACATTGTATGCGAATGAAAATGGAGTCGAACCACTCAACGACGACGACAAAGGACACACTTGACTTGAAGATGAATTCATATGCTCTGGATTTACACTGCAAATCACTCGTCTAAGGCAACAATTTGCTGGAAATTCTTTAAATTCATTTTGGACAGTTTTGTTAATCAAAAACTTTGTTTAACCTTTTTTTTTTTATTAAATTTTAAGCAAATCTTAATCTTCAGTTTGAAACATCACAGAAAAATGTGAGGTTAATTTGAGTGACACTGAGTGTATCCGATTCAATTATAGGGTTTATTTTATTTATTTACTTTCTAGTCTCGTATCCAGAGCCATCATAGGAAATATTGACACAAAGTCGCAAAGTCGTCGAAGAAAAGACGAGACCATTTGTCATATTATTTTTTGTCATGTACTCTCACACACACTATCATTTTTCTATAAGTTTTTCCTTTGCTTTTACTATTTTTGGCCTTTGCTTTTATCTTTTCGATTAAACTTATTTTTCTTTTCTCATTGTATTTCTAGAATATTTGGACATACGACACATTCTCGGCTGATTTATTGAAGTGGACAATGCAAACATTCGAGTTGAGTCAATTCGATGTGAACAATAATTTGCTCTTGAGACGATATCGACGTGTCCTTTGCACATCCAAAGGATGGTGTTTCAGTCCGACTGACATAGGAAATATGTGTTGTCCGTTTTGAATTATTTTTGTGTTATTATTGCCGAGAATAAAAAAGTTTTGAAATAGAGATATTAAAGATTATTATTATTCTTTTGTGTGTTTCCTCGGGGGGAAAAACTAAGAGAACGTAAATTGTTTTTTTTTCTATAATAAAATATTCGTAGAAACAAATTCTTCTTTATGAAGATGAATGGAAGAGAAATTTTATGCTTTAGCAGAAGGGACATGTCCTTCGACAACCATAACTCAGAAAAGAGAAGAATTTGTTTTCGTCTTTGTAATTTTTGTCTTTCAATTTACATTAATAAATTTTCTTCTAAAATGTTAAAGAATTTTCATCAAAATTTGGATCCGTCCACTATACTAATGACTTAAACTTTTATTCAAAAAGAATAGCCATATTGCATTTCATCATCTAGTCTATCATGACCAGGCTTCTTGGTAACTCAGATAGCTTTTGTGCAGGCCCTTCCTACAAGTTCGTGTTAGGCAACTTTTGCGGCAATACTTCCAATCGAAGCAAAGCTCTGGGTCTGAAGAGCCTACATTTTGCGTTAAGCTTCCTTAACCATTCAGTTGTTTTTGTTGCTCTAAATATTTCGGTATAATTCAAAAACACGTACTGTTCAGCTTTAACTTTTATTGCCAATAAAACCGAAAAATTTCACTCCAGCAAAAAATCGTCTGGAGTTTATCAAAATTGTTCAGCAACGCAATCCGACAAGAACACATTTAAGCCAAATTAAGTAGGCACTAATAAAAAAAGGTCTAAAACGAAATAAAAAAAAGGACACACGTCCTCAAATATGACTATTAAACACTCTTAATGGATCCTTAATAGCGCTGCCATTACAAATCCTTTGCAAACATTAAACAAACGCCAAAATAAACGGTTGGTAATAAATTTTCAAATCTGCTCACAAATTTAGTTTGAATAACTAGCGGTCCGCTGTTTTTATTATCCGATGCCGACAACGTGAACAGCAATGGCGGTGGCAGCGACACCATCAACTTTCAACATAATGCACTGACTAATAAAATACCACTCGATTTGGACCGCAGCAAGGACATCGTCATTACAGGAACACGTCCATAAACACCATGAACACACAATACCCCAAAACAATGACAACAACAAGGACTAGGTACTTCGAAAATAGAAGCAGAGGATCCTGAGAGCGTAGAACAATCAAAAAGACAAACATCGGGTTATAGTCGAAGCTTTGAATATTTCATGAATATTTTTATCACAGCCATTAAATAAATTTGTCGTCCCTTCCATATCGATGTCGGAGTTATGTTCTGCAACCCTCCTTCCGGTCGATTGCTCTGGTTCTGCTCCACTCTACAGAACGTCTTGAAGTGGGTGTTATGGGAACGCGACTTTATAGCATACTTAACATAAGGTCCCTGTTCTGATCTAGTTGAGAAGGTAAATGTACTTTTACATTACTCCTGCTCAAAGGTGCGGAGTCGCGTCCTAAGTAGGTTCTTATTATTTCTTTTATGTTAATAGCAAAAATATGCTTTTTTAAATTCAACTTGGAGATTGTTTCTTGTTTCTTTTTTTTTTAAGTTTAAGTAATTGCGAATAACTTAAGCTCAAGTATTATGCTGCAATTAAGGCAAATTAGGTTTTTTTTTTGTTTTAATGGTTCGGTTGCCTGTTTCTTGGGACGATTTGTTTGACGGTTGAACGCTTAGCAGACATGGGCTTTCCAAAAGCAATGAAATTTATTAGAAATTCAAGCTTAACATGCGACGACGATTAAGTGCAGGCATAAATAATATTGCCTGTTTCGAGGAAACACGCATATCAATGGTTGTTTGAGAGGCTATTATTGATATTGATTGTATAGTTTAAGAAAGCTAATGGTAATGGTACGGCTTGTGGCCTATAAAAATATGATAAATGGACGATTTTAATGTTCATAAATAGTTGTTATTACATATAAGTGATATCTGAAGCATCTGTCAGGCGATTTGTTGAAAATGAATTAAGATGGTTTGTTACATTTATACCTAAGCAATTTCTTGACCTTGTGCCTTAAGGACGGGCATTGTCAGGACGAGCGAACTTGCACAGAGCATTTCAAATTTAATTTGTAGGATTTTTATTCGTTCCTAGTTAGATTAGTTTCATAAAGACACATGTTCCAGTACTATATTGACTAAATCAGAAAACTGCGCAGGGTTGCAATACTTCGGTAAAGGTAGTTTCCAATTTAATATTGCGGTGCAACCTGAAACCCCGCTCGTAACACGTATTTTTTTGGCTTTTGATAGCTACTGTCATAAGCTATTTTTGAGCAAGCTCAATCTGTATTTTTTGATAACATTTTGATACCATTTTGTACCTTTGGTTCAAGGTTCCTCCTCCATTTTAGGTAGTAGCAAATGCTTTTTGTGAAAAGTGAAACCTAAATCAGTCAGTTCCAAATTGTTCATCCTATGGGGAGGACCCTCAACAGCTCTTTTTTTAAATACATAATTTATTGAATTGACTTAATCAAAGTTGTTTTTATTTGAACGAAGAATTATAATGCTTCTTTTTCCATGATTCTCAGCATTTGGTGTCCCCTAAAATTTCTGTTTTTGAAAAAGGGTGTGGCTTAGTTAAGGTCTGTTAGAAAAATCGAAAAAGGAACCAGATTTCGATCACCTTAATTCTCATAGCCAATAGTACCTACATATTATGGTGGCGCTACAGTCCAGGTCAGATCAGGGCTTTACCCAATAAACTTCTATAGCCAGCTCGGTCCCTAGCTAGCTGTCTACAGTTTCGCACGCAAAGTTGGCTTAGGTCCTCTACCACCTGTGTGCTCCACCGCAGTGGCGGTCTTCCTCTTCTGTGACGTCCTTCCGGGTTGAATTCGAAGACTCTACGAGCCGGAGCATTATTTTCCATTCGCTCAACACGACCTAACCATCTAAGTCGTTGGACCTTTACTTTTCTGGCTAGGTCAATGTCGCTGTACAGCTCGTACTTCTTGGTTGAATCTTCGTCTCCATTCTCCATTAATGCAGACAGGACCAAAAATCACTCGATCACTCACCTCGTTTTCATCAGATGTTGTCATAGTCCATGTCTCTGCACCATACATGAGGACCGGGATGATGAGGGTCTTGTAGAGTGTCACTTTAGTTGCTCGGGAGAGGACTTTACTACTCAATTGCCTTCTAAGTCCAAAGAAGCAGCGATTGGCAAGAGTGATTCTTCGTTTGATTTCAGCGCTGGTGTTGTTGTCTGAGTTGATAGCGGATCCCAGGTAGACAAAGTCCTTAACTACCTCGAAGTTAAATCTGTCTATGTTGACGTTTGCTCCAAGACTTCGATGTTGGTAGTCCTTTCTTGTCGACAGCATTAACTTGGTCTCGTTAACCGCTAGACCCATCTTCCTGGCCTCCGTCTCAAGACTCACAAATGCTCCACTGACATCCCGCTGTGTTCTTCCAAGTATGTTAATATCGTCTGCGTATACTAGTAGCTAGACGGACTTTTGAAAGACTGTGCCTCTGGTGTTGACGTTGGAGCTTTGCACAATCTTTTCAAGAATGATGTTGAAGAAATTGCATGACAACGCATCGCCTTGTCAAAACCTTTTTTAACATCAAAAGCGTCCGTTAGGTTTTTTTCGACCATGATGGAACAGCGTGAGTTTTCCATTGTCATCTTACACAGACGGACAAGTTTTTCTGGTATGCTAAAACTAGACATTTTTCTATACGCTGTCATACGCGGCTTTGAAATCGATGAAAAGGTGGTAGGTATCGATTTGAAGGTCCTGGGTCTTCTCCAAGATCTGCCGTAGGGTGAATATTTGATCGATGGTGGACTTTCCGGGTCTGAAGCCACACTGATAAGGACCTATCAGGTTGTTCAAACGTTCACACAGCATCGGCAGACAAGATCTTATAGGCGATGCTTAGGAGACTTATACGTCTGTAGTTAGAGCAGTTCAGGGAGTCTCCTTTTTTGAGAATCGGACATACGATGCTGAGGTTGCATTCATCGGGCATGATTTCCTCCGATCAAATTTTGCAGCTGAGCTGGTGCATACTGCTAACCAAATCATCTCCAGCTGCTTTGTACAGTTCGGCGGCTAGCCCGTCTGCTCCAGCGGCTTTGTTCAACTTAAGTTTAAATTTCGCTATCTTCACTTCGTCCATGTCGGGTGGGTGGAATTGTTAGCCTTCTGCACCCAATAGTACTGCGGGAAAGTAGTTTGCGTTAAAATGGCGTGCGGAATTTCCGCTTTGTAGTACTTTTCTGTCCTTTGGATTTATGACTATTGGCTTAAAAGTTTTGAATTTTCGGCTCGTTGAACCCTTAGCTTTTTTAGCTCTTTCGATTTTGGTCTTTGATACTTTATGCTTTTTGGATTGTTAGTTTTTATATTTTCTGGCTTTTACGTTTCTGTTCTTTTTATTTTTTTTATTCCTATTTTGATGTGTGGCTTTTTACCCTAAGCCTGCTAAGTTAGCCTCATAAAAAAATATAAAGTTTAAGTTTAAAAGCAGGTAATACAATTATTCTGTCACATAAGAGTATACATTAATTATGAACGACTAAAAACAAAAATTTTGTTTCTCTTTTATTCTGTTTTACCTTTTGGTGGTAAAATTTATTCTCTCTATTTTAACTAAAAACAAAATAAATTGAAAACAGACAAAAAAAAATTCATTAAAAAACAAAAATAAATCAACAAACGAAAGCTGGTGAGTTAAATTAAAAATGATGTTTATATGTTAAACCGGAAAGTGCAAAATAATCAGTTTACATCTGTTAACATCAACAACCAATTTGCAAAAAAATCTTCCTTTTATTTTTTTATTTTTATTTATTTTTTAAAAATGAAACAAAATAAATTATACAATTTTTTTTTGAAAAGTTGGTCACCCGCAAACAGAGGGACACACAAATATAAGAAATGAGAAATAAAATAATTAAAAGTTTATTTTTCATCATTCGAATGGAAATACCAGAGGAATGAACTTTTTGCGGGATCGTAAAATGGAAGATACAGGGTGATTATATTTTTGAATGACTAGTGTAAAAGTTTTGGAAAAAGAAATTACCACTTTTTTGTTTTTTATATCGTGGGTATCCTTTGTGCTGATTGAAGAAAAATGTTTTCCCCTCCAATCCAATCGTTAAACACTAAAATAATTGTAATTTTAATCCTGCTGAACTTAATACCCTGTGCCAAACAACATTTCACTAAACCATTACCTGTTATTTTATGATTTTATCCGCGTCTACAACGTGGTCACTGGCCAGTGCCAGCGTAGCAGGATCTCAAATACATACATTGGCACTGGGTTATCCTCCAAAGTACATATATCTATCTCCATAACGACTGTGTAATTTTATTTTATTTAACAACTTGCTTAATGGGAAAACACAATAAACCGCACCATCTGTTACAGAACACATGAACTACAATGTCGATGACGGTTCGGTGCTGGTGGTTTTTTGTTTTCGTCCAAGCAAAATGATGGAGGCACTCTTGGGCAATTCATGTTGTCATTTGGCAACAAACTGCCAAAAAGGATGTGTGGACACATCGAATGTGGCCAAGTGGACAAATGGGCTCATTCGCTATTTTTAATTGACCGTCAATATTATAGAGAAACAGCGACAGACAGCGCCGCACCAGTGGAAATTTCACCTGATTTTTTTTTTTGTTGACTTGTTTGTCTGTTTTAATTTTATTTTTAATTTTCCTGGTTTGCTGCTTTTGTCCTGCATTGGAGTTTATTTTAATTCCTGATTGGGAATATGGTGTATATATTCATTGGGATCTGTCCTAAATTTATATTCGGTTTTATTCAAATAATGATGACAGACATATAGAAATAGGGAAGAGTGAAGTGGTTGATTTGGGTTTTTACATCCGGAGTGTGGTTAGTTTGGTTTGGTTTGTGGCTGGCAAAATTGGCGGTCGTAGTTTATATAGTCGACAGGGAGTTAAAAAAAGCTACGCCACTGCCAATCAAACGAAGTTCGAATTAATGGCTATATTCCAGTGGTAGAAGAAGTGATGAGCTTAGTTTTTTTTTTTAAGTTTTAGAAAAAAATTGAATAATTGTTCTTTTTTTGCCGAATGTTGTAGTTTTTATACTGACCACTGTGTAATGGAATTTTAATTACATTTAGATTGGTTAAATGGGCGTATTGACTTGTGCATTGAAAAAGGTTTGTTTAAGTTAAAACAAGCAAAATTTTGTTTAAAGCGATCCCGAAAATTAAAAAAAAAAACAGTTTCACTTACTCAAACTAATATTAAGTCCTTGTCATATTAAGAACCCCTCAAAGTTTTTCATTAAGGCGCTGATTCCTAGGGTGGACCTAAGACCAATGTAATTGACTTATACTTTTGAACAATTCTAGAGTGATTTAGAAGAATTTAGGGGGCCAATTTTAAACCGATTCCGAACAGCCTATTCGTGAAGTACTTTTTTGGTAGCATATTGATAATGGAAATGAGAAAAGTGGGTAGTTTTTGAATATGATAAATGAAACAGACGGACGATCATGTTCATGATTGTGTTCAAATCAGTTTGGAAAGAGGAAAGCTTTTTTTCTGTTTGAATAATGGAATGAAGGAAATGAGACTAGCCCAGCATAGTTTTTGAATTTTGGAATGTGTATTTGCGTTGAGCTGACTTTTGTTTTCACTTTTGTTTTGCAAGTATAAAGGATAATTTTCTTTAGTTTATTCATTGTGCGGCATAATTCGTTAAATCGACATCTTCAATCAGTGAAAATAGTTCGGAATTTGATTGCGTTATAGAAAAACTAATTAACAAACCATTCTTTCAGCTAAATTTAAAAGAAAAAAAAAGTAATAATAAACTCAGAAAGACCAACTCCCTTGTTACAAAAATGTGTAACAAAAAAAAAAAAAAAAACAGGACGGAAGGAAATTGTTCGAAGTTTTTATGTAGAAACTAATAAGATACGTTCACATTACCGGTTGCAAGAAAATGAACAGTCTGTTTTGTTATTGTGAGTATTGTCAAATTTCCGCAGGACACAGAAGTTGCATACAAAACCATGCAGTGTCTATGTACTCGCACCAAAGCACCAGTTAGGCACCACTTAGCCCTGTTGTTTGTCTTATACTCAACAATATTTTTTAACAAATTTTAATCTCAAAATCTTCTTTACTGCAATTTTGCAGCAAAACACAATAGACATTAGACATTCTAATAAATTCTTATGAATTCTCCAAAAAATAACGCTCTCACATTAAGCCTTGAAGAATCTTCTTCAATTTAAATGCAGCAAAACCCATCTGTTCTCCCATTGTTATATCATAAACTTCAGATAGGCTCTCTCCTACAGGTACCAACGTCTGTTCCAAGTCAAATCAGGAATATTTCAACTTCATGCACGTATATGAATGAGAAAAGTACTAGTCAGTGTACATACCTTACATAAGTTCAACAGAAATTGGAATTTGCAATTCTCCAAATTTAGGTGTAGGTGTAGATGCAGCATATATGCTCAGGTAATTTAGTGTAAGCAACACGTAATCTAGAAAATTCTGAAAATACTTGCAATGTTTGCTCTACACCTCCTCCTCTTGCTCTCCTTCACACTTTCTCTATGACATTTGTAGAGAAAAGTAATGAAAAATAAAGGACTTGCCTACCGTTCTCCCATTCGTTTTGCCATGAATTTAACATTTATCCGTTTGTTATCCTTTCAAACTTTATGGTCATGTACGGTACCTGCCTTCTACTACCCACATCACAAACATAAACGTAGTTACACACTCAGAAGTGGGATATTTTGTATGAAACTAGTGCAGCCATGCCAGTTTTCTTTGTGTTTTGGAGAAAACTTCCGTTAGAGAAGGAGAAAAATGGAAGGTAGAGATTTTGTTGTGTTGTTCACTCAAGTCCTTAATTAACTTCTTTTGAGTGGTTTGTAAACGTAGAGTTAGACAAAACCAAAAACCTTACGTTGATTTAAAGTCCTTAAGAATTCCCCAAATGCAAAAGCTAGAACAAAGTAAGTGACTTATGAACGTTTATAATTTGTTAAAGGTTTCAGTGATTAGGATAAAATACCGTTAAAATAATGGTTTACCAACGAAAAGCAGAGATATCGTATGTCTTAACTTTTGAGATTCAAACGAGTCTTTTAAGTTGAGAAGGCCCCAGAACAATTAACGACGAGTGGCTCAGAGTGGTATTGTTTATCATTTTTTTCTAGAAACTTTACCTTTAAAGTCTTTAAACTTTTTCACTCTTCAACAAAATATACGAGAACTCATTTCAAAATAAGCTACGACATTAATAATGCCCTCATGCACATTTTTTTTATAGATGTTCATTCTCATCGATTTAAATTTTTGGAAAAGGGAAATGAAAATACATCAGTAATATCATCGATTGATTATGAAATGGAGGCGTACCTTGGTTGTATTGTTGTGGCAGCATATTATAATGTCCGACCCGGGGACTAAGCGCAATATTTGAAAAAGCCAATTATTATGCAAAATCAGTTGGTTTCTAGTTAAGTCCTTTTGGCGTTTATTAAGAGGCTTTAGGAATCAAACGGTCAATGTGATGGTGTGTGTTGCATCATGTTTGTTTAATGTTGTTGAATATTTGAGGTTGATGCGGAAAACCGATGTTATGATTGGGTTTCATTTTCATATTTCATGTTACGTAATGGGGAAAATATTTGGCATCAGGGAATGAGGGGAATATGATTTTTGGCTGTTTGAAGAATGGATTGAAATTGATTTGACTGCGGAGGTAGACACAATGGAATTTTGATTCTATGCAAAATTAATGAAAAACAGGACTTACGATACTTCAAAATAAATATTTGTAGCTCTTCAGTTTCGAGAAATTAATTTTAGGCAAAAAAGAAAATAATCAATTTGAAACGTGCCCTAACCTCATACATTTTCATCGAGGTTATTTTATTCAATTCTTCTAGGACTGAGCGCTGAGGTACTGGCACGTCATTTGAAAACTCCAAACTCAAAAATATAATAGTACTTTTCAACGCAAACGATCAATCACAGAAAACAAAATACTATTTACAACTTTGGCTACCGAGTTATGCCATTATCCCTAAGTGGGTATATTCCGCTTTGACAAAAAGACTCAGTTTTCTGCAGTGGTAAGAATCTTAGAATATGTACGAAAAGCTAAATGTACGATCGTCAGTGAAACAGTTGAGTTGACTAGAAGTTTCAGACAGCAGATCATCGAAAAAACTGTTGAAGAGAGTAGGAGACAAAACAGAGCCCTGGGGGACACCACTATTTATTTTATGCGTGGTTATGATTCTTGAACCCATTCTATAAAATTTGTTCAGAAGAAGGTTTCAACTTAACTGAAAGCAAGCACGTACTTCGCCAAAGCTATGAAACGATTAATTCCATTGATCGGTGAGATTACCCATCAAATTATTAGAAGACCTAATGCTGCAGAAGCTATACTGCCGTGTATTGATGTCTCCTTACCTCGAGATATTTCTTTAGCTGAAAATTAATCAGAGTTTCCAACTCCTTCGATCGGTCGGTAATTAGAGGGAGCCTTTTGTTGGTATAAGCTGCACAAGATCAAGAATCGAAACCCGAATTTGGCTGAAAACGTATGCAGTTTTTGAATTTCTTATAGGTTTATACACACTGGTTAGAAATGGGTTCGCTTAACACTCCTGATTGGGAGTAAGATGATATTCTTCAGTTGTTCCCAGAAATATGAAGATTTCTATGTATAATGTTAACGTGTTTTTAAATACTGGCACTTCGTAACTTCGTTAAAGGCGCCTTTAATCATCATCATCATCAGTATCATCAACATACCCTTGACATATTTGCCTTACCTGGAAAAAAATCTATTTCTATTTTTTGCCAGCTACATCCTTGTCTCATCATTTCCATGAAATCATAATCACGCTAATGCACTTGCAAATCATTCAAATCTAATTACACCGAATCGGCAATGATTCTTTGTTGATGGATCCATTCAATATGTATCATTTCTGTGATGAAATTACTCATTTTTTTCTCTGTCGAATTCTAATTTCAGATGAATTTCTAACTCTAGATCTATAGCCAAACCTATAGATCTGATGAAAAAAGGACTATCTCGCTACTAGCGGAAGCCTATGCAATAGTCATGTTAAATTCGCAAAAGTAGGCAAATAAAACTTTGGCCATTCATCAAATTAATTCAACCAACAGAAGAGAGAGATATATCCTCGAATATCGATGACTAAAGTTGATGTTTCCAAAATTTGATTCCGTCTTCCACCTGCATTGGTTCCCATCTCTTCCAACGAGCAACGGTGGTCGTGGTGTCCCAGAACTTATGTAATCATGATTTAACTAATGGCAAGGCTATTATCGTCCTGACGAAAAACCAATCGGGAAATGACAGTCGATGGATTACTGTTTATAGTGATCAAGTAATGGAGGGTGGTTATAGTTAATTTTTAACACCATGGACAGCTAGTCAAACTATGCAAGGCCCATGCATATTGTTAGCTGATGATTGGATTAATTAAGTTAATTGGCAAATCCGCTTTTCAGTGGATATCAATGATGCACGCGGGACAGCTTGAACTGGATTGGAGGCGACCTACAATTACAATGCGTTGTATTGATTTTTGTCCGTTGACATCCGCCCATCTCCATTGTAACTACTGATAAACTCAAGAGCGATTCGAAGTTCAAATATTTGTGCTTTAAAACATTAAACAAGCTTTGATTTTGCACTCTCAGCAGCTTGTCTTGTTAGAACTTGGAAAAACAAAAATAAAACAGCTGAAGTGTGAAACAGCCTTGGATTGAGCTGTTGAATAGTAATTTGGATTTTGTTTACGATCTGGAAGTCTTTCTTATAAACATAAAATTTAATTGCACTCAAGTTTCATATTTGAGTGGAATTTAAAATGTCAGATTAATGCTGCTTGTTTTTTCTTACAGTAGGACAGACACTAATCGAAAGTAAGACAATGAACGAAAATGAATTTCATATTTTGTTGTAATTCGACAGTATCAAAGATTAAAATAAACAGTGAATTTCTAATCTAACTAATGAGAATCAACAATTGTTTGAAATTAAACTAACGCTGCCCCAATGTACAAGAGTGTGTTTAAAACACACCACACCGGTATCAAAGTCACGTTCAGACTTTTTAAATCAAATTAATTATGCTAATCACAGATGGAAGCCCTGTTAGCGCTGCTACCTACTGATGACGCGACAAGCTGTGGTTTAATTCATTTGCGAATTATTATCTTCAACCAATGCGCGAGTGGAATATATTATTCAAAGAAGAAAATTCCTTACTACCTGCTCTAAGGCACGCTTTAGGAGAAGAATCTTGAGGTAATTTAACACATAAATACATCGTTATGGTTTTATGAATTAATTATGCAGGATTTATTGAATTATAGGTACACCGAGAAACGAGGCGGAGGAAGTGATTCTGAAGCACTTGTGAGCAAATGCAGAGAGGGCACAAAGGGTTATGTATGAATCTGTGTCGTCTCGGATCAGACAAAAATAGATTTTCAACTAGAAACAAAAAACTAGCGAAAAGAGGTATTTTATTCTTTTGAATCTCTTCTCAAAACTGTCTGTAGTCCTTACAACTAAATTGTTTGAATTTCCGTTTTAAAGGACTATTCATGGAGAAACGACCTGCGTTTGCGAATTGCGTATGGTTGTTGTATTTGCTATTTTATTCATATGAATAGTCGCAGAGGGCTGCGAACTGTCATAAAAAAAAAAAAAACAAACCAGACACACTGAAAACATTTATTTATTTGTTTTTTTAATTGGATTGCGTTTCGTATTTGTGGATTACGATTGCATTTCGTATTTGTGGATTACGAATTCTCATTGAAAATTACTTTAAAAATAGCTTTAAGAGAATTATTAGGAGACTCAGGTCACAGCTCATATGAATGGACCTTGCTCAAAATTTCTTAAAAAAAAAATTATTCTACAACAAAAAAAATCCCTCTCTTAAGCAGGTTTAACTGTAAGATAAAAAGAACTAAACCCAAACAAAGGTTTTATTTCCCTCAGTCAAATATCAAGCACAGCTGAACTGATCTTTCATTATCATTGTCATGGTCGTTAAAACTTATTTATTTTATTGTATTCACTTTCCACTCTAGCCACTTATTCCGAGACGCATACCGAAATCTTAGTATTTCATCGACCGTTGATCATTGCACACGTTTTTTCGTTTAGGACTCTGTTTTCAATGTGTATTTCTGAGCTATGCCGGCTGGTCATACACAAAATTAATAATAACACAATTTCTGGTTTTCTGGCGCTACTTTAGAGTGAATGACCAGCGCTCAAGAGATTGTTCGCTTTATAGTTCTTTTCATTTCTACGATCTGATTAAAATAAAACAAGAACTTTAATCGGCGTCGGCGTGACATTTTCAACCCGTAGGCTATCGCGGATGAATAAATTTATAAATTAAAAGAATAAACAACAAATTCGGTGTAATACCTTTCCAACAGTACGATCTGCATTTTTGTAAAGCATTTTTTTTTTTTATCACGTGTGTTGGTAGGTGTGCGTCGGACTAGTGCATGCGGGGAATGTCAAATTGTTATTTTTAGCCTCATATTTTTCGGAAGCGAAAAAAAAAATAAATATGCAAAAAGTGTAAAGGTGTCATAAATGCCTTGAAGCACGACAAAAAAAAAAAAAAAAAACAATTTTTTTTTGGAGAAGCGGGAGAGAGATTCTGCTACACCTCGGTGATTTATATTGAATTTTCCAATTTCCGTCTGGGTGTCGTTTATAACATTTAATGATAAATGAATGCGATAAACACCAAGTGTGAGATTTTGTAATTGATTGTATCGCTGTGGTTTTATGTCCGTTGGTGTTTATTAATTTTGTATCGGTTTGTGGGAAACATCTTATCAGATACAATAAAATAATAATAAATCAAACAATTTACGAACGCACTCATAAAGAAACTAGCAAAATTGTTTATTTAGCAGAAAATTAGTACAAGCTGGCGTTCCGGAGAATTGGATTATTATATTATTATTTGATGGTGAGTTCAAGTTTTTGTATTGACGGTCGCTTCATAAAAAAATAATAATTTTTTGCGAAACACCTATACTTACGTGAGTTGAATTTTTGTAGATTAATACATTTTCTGTCTGATGAGAATTGAAAAGTGGTTTGCTCTATTAGATTTGATTTTTCTGGCTTCCGGTGCTTAAAAAAATTATCTAGGTATACTTAAGCTAACATTTTGCCTGTCATTGTTTTTCGATTTAGCTTACGGCTTACGAGCAATAGCCAGTTACCAATTTTTCCCTCAAGTCCGTTTTTTCTTCCATAGAGACCGTTATTATTTAGAACAAGCTGACCCAGTAAACCTCGTTTCGACCGCAATTTAAAGCATTCAGGATATTTCCTGAAAAATATTTCAGAACTTCAGAATAGCACTATTTCCAATTCCAAAAATTTCAAGTTTTTCAAGACAAACAACGAACTTTCCACCTAGCCTCGAATCCTAAACGAACTTTTATTGAAGTTAAAATTGGAGATTTAACAGTTTTGCTGATATATTCAAAACTGTTCATATTGAAAAAAATTGCTTTTTTATACTTATTTTTGCTATACCAAGCTCAAACGTAGCACGTAGTGTCCGTAGCTTAGTGGTTAGGTGCGTTGGCTGCTAAGCAGAACGTCGTGGGTTCGAATCCTACTCGGGCCCAAAAGTTTTTATTTCATCTTTCACGGACACTGCCTCTTGCGAAGAACTGACAAAACTTCCAAGAGTATCAATTCTTCACACGCACCTAGAGAATTGTTGATGAGAGTAAGCCACTTAGGCCTTGGCTCTTCAAGAGCTGTCGCGCCACTCTATTTATTTATTTTAAGCTCAAACGAAGGGAATATTTACGAGTGCATCCACTTAATATGGATATTTTAATAACACGCATAATGCAAGTAATCTTACCCTTTTTTCTGAGGAATCACTCATTGTTTTGATACACATTGTTTTGACAAACAGAAAATATTTATTTTATTTGATTTTTGACGTATAATCCGAGCGAATTTTTTATTCGTAGCTGTGTGGAAAGCGTTTTGTATTTGTAGATTGCGAATTCTCATTTGAAAATTCGCAGTTCGCAGTTGTTGGTCGCTTAGAAAACATTAAAATGTGTTTTTTGTGCAGTTTTAACTAGTTTTAGGTAGTATTCTGTATACAAATATGTTAGTGTGGTCAATAGCTTAGAAAGAATTATTCGCAGACGCAGGTCGCAGCTCATATGAACGGACCTTTAACGTTTTCAAATAAGCAGTTTAACACTTTATCTATACTAATACATAAAAATGCTGTTATATAAAAAGCTGAAGAGTTTGTTTCTTTGAACGTTTTAATCTCAGGAACTACTGGTTAGAATTGTAAAATTCTTTTTGTGTTGAATAGTCCATTAATCAAGGAAGGCTTTAACGTTAAGCTGCGACCAATAAGCGATGAATCAGTGGAATATGTGGAAAAAATGGCAAGGAACTATTCATTTTTTGTTTGTTTGAATTGAACGCGCTGATCTAAACAACTGCTGAGTAGAATTAAACTTTGTGTAGAAAAGTCTATTTGTTATATTTTAAACTATTTTAAACTACGCTGTGACCAATAGGAGCCAATAATTAGTATAAAATGTAAGATGATGGCAAACATTATTCATTTTTGGATGCTTCTGTTGTTTGTTTGATCTCTGGAACTGCTAAATCAAATTGAAAAATTCTCTTGGTGTTGAATATATATATGGAATATATCCACTTTTAAGCTATACAACGTTAAGCTCTTATTATTTAAGAGCAAAGAATGAAGAAAATTCTACATTTGTAGGCTTCGAGTTAAGAAGAATTTCGATTTTGGGAGAGTCAACTGTTATACAATTTTTAAATAACTTCGCAACAAAATTTCCACGTGGGCATGATGCACAACTCAAGACGCACCTCTGGACGGATGGGCAACTGCTTACAAAGATATAAAATCTACATTAAAAAGTTTTCATATATTTTCCTAAAAAAAACATCTTTGGATGGGCTTCAATCAATTTCAAATTGTTAAAAAGTGTACAAATATACAAAGCAAAAAATATGAATGCGACCCATGTAGTCCACACGACTTACTTTCCAGAGTAGAAAAATGAGTAAAACATTAGTTGTTTTTATTGTATGGTTGACGTACGTGTATATTGTACATTTAACTGATGGTTTAAGGACACACATTAAGTACACTGAATAATAGTGGCACCATCTGCCAAAATTTGGTCGTACCAACTCGTGGACAACACAAATACTTGTAAAACACAGCCTTCGTGCGAATTTTTTTATTTTCACACCCCAAATTGATTCTCTTTTGGGCAAAATTTTTTCAGCTCGCTTCGCTCCCAATCAGACTAAATGATGAATGTTCCGAATCGGCATCATCCTCAGACGACAGTGAAAAAAGATATGAGCAGATGGCAGCTCTTTAATGCAATACAAGGTATGTAGGTAGTAATTGCTTTTCCAAACTAAAAGAAGCGGCAATTTCGTGGGAAATTTTTAACTTTTAACTATCTTTCTCCGAAAAAAAATGTTTGCAGTATTGTTTCAACTGTAATTTTGCAAAAAAAAATATGTTTATTTATTGAACCAATTTTACTTAAATATTCATGGAAGAAAAAAGAACTGATAGCAATTGCTGAAGTAACATGCGGGAACTATGCTTAAGGTTCCGTTAGTCAGAAATTGATATGGGGCATTGTCGGATAGTTGATGTACTAAGGAAGTAATTTAGGACGACTAAAAATTGTTTACGAAAAATCAACTTCCAGGATCGTTGAACGGTTTAACCATCATACCTAGACGTTACAATGATTTCAAAGTATGTATGGTGCATAGTAAGATTTTGTTGTTTTGAGAAGGTCAACTGTTATGTGCGAAGTTTTGAAAAAAATATTTTTGATAAAAACTTTAGTTGGCCTAATTTCACTTTCTCAAAGCGAAATAGGGCAAACTCTTAAAAGACGGTCTTATTTTACTTTGAGAAAGTGAAATAAGACCAATCTTTTCAAGTCGGCCCTATTTCGCTTGGCGTTATTACACGTCACCCATTCATATATTTACTCATTCATATAAGTACATATACAGGTACTCAATACTCATGCGGTAAAAATAAATTCATTTAAATTAAGTGCCAAACAATTAAATTTTTATTTTCTAAATTTGAAAATTGTACACGTTTTCGATTTACGTACATTTACACATATAATTTAGTGGTTCGTGTTATAAGTCATACATTCAATTTTTTTGATTAATTTAAAGTGTTGCTTCAATTTCAGTCATTATTTGGTTTTGTTGTTCCAATATAACTGACAATTGCTAAGCGTTCAAATGACTTTGACGATGTCGGTGCATCCTTACGGAGTTCCATTTTAAATGAACAAGTTGATTTTAAAGCGGCCTAAATTAGAGTTTTGGAAATATAAATTAAATTTGTTGAAAAACTGTTTGTTAAAGGATACCAACCAATTCCTTTTCTCCATCTACAGCACCGCTTATAGCTTCTTCGGCGTAAAAAACATTTCTATCGTAGAGATTCATTTTCTCAGCTTTAAGCAAGCAATTGATGGCTTCTGTGAGAGGAGTTTCCGGATAGCTTGCCACCCTCGACGTCATGTCAATATCAACTGTACTTGCTAGTTTATGATCATCCCGATGTGTCCTAGAAAATTTTTGTTCAAAATACTTCAAATGAATAGTTATATGAAAAAAAAATTAACCATTGTGGGAAATTATCATCAATATGTTGTTCATTGTCCTGCTTGGCTCTTTCTTTTTCTTTAAGAAATTCTTCTGAGCAAAAATATCGTCGCCTTTCAAGATCATCTCTTAAGTCTTTTTCGTACTGGATTCGCAAATCAAAAGCTTCCAGTAAAGACATTGGAACTGATTCAGGTTCAATTGTTTCTGGAGTAGGATGACACCTAAAAGTAGCTGAGAAAGAAATGTCGTTGAAGTCAGCTAGACCATTAACAGCATCAACAATTAATCCTGGGTAATAGGTGTCCTTTACTAATTTGTCGAAGAAAGGATGCCGTTCTGCAAGTGCAATTTTAAAAATGATATTAAAACAAATGTGTCAAGCAATTTAATTTAATCAACTTACGGATAGGTGTTGGTCGTGGTTTTTCTGCAGTCTGTGGCTAAAATGCAGATATAATGAATTGAATTAAAGTACATAAGTAGGGTATTAAAAACTCTTACTCTGGCAGCAGTCTGGGAAATACTCCTTTGTGGGAACTTAAAATAAAAAAAAAAAATTAAAATGTAAATTACTTTTATAAATTTGACAGAAAACATAATATTTGCATAATCCTAAAACAAATAAGCCATACCTGCATTGGATCTTGATCAATAGTGCCGGACTAGGTAAGATTGATAATAATGATTCTTTGAAGTTCTCAAAATGGTCAATAAATACTTACGGACAAAGTTTGTAATGCATTGTATGCGAAATCTGATAATGGCACCGGTCTTCCAGATCTATCACATTCCTTGTAACATAGTAAATTAGATAATAAGATACATCTCTCTTTTTAGAAGTGTATATTTACCTCTCCCTGAGAACTTTGTCCTTGAGAAACATTGGATACGGTGTATGAACGATACAGTGCAGACGATGGTTCCTACATAAAAATTCGAAAATTAAGTCTCAGCATTGCCAGTAGTATTTCTTTAAGCAAAAATCGTAATTAATTTAAATAAGCAAAAAGATACAAGGAAGAAATGTATGGAATCGGTAAAATAATAATTTGTCTTACAGAACAGACGATTGTCGAGTCAGCTAGTCAAATGCAATATTTCTTAGTTAATGTAATTTTATGAATGTGAACTTACAGGCAAGGAACCGACTGCAGCTTCTGAGGTGTGCGGCGTAGATCCATATATTGGACAAAACGACAACTTCAAAAATATTAAATGAGAACATAAGACAAATTGTTTCCACATAAAACTCAATATTTACCACTCTCTGAGCAATCTGAGTCCCACAAACCTCGGGTTCTTCAGATGGTGTACACTACATGAAATTTCGAAAATTTAGTCTCAAAATTGTCAGTAATTATTGTATTTTTAATTTCAACAAAACTATATATGTGCACTATGAAAAAGCCAAATGTGTAGTGTATGCAAAAAACCTATGAAAAGTGAGATTGATAAGCTATTATTTTGTTTAATGGAACATCTACAGTATGGTTAGCTAGTTAAAGTCAATATTTCTTAATAAATGTATTTTTATAAATATGAACTTACTGGTACTGGTCTGAACGGCGATATTTGAAATGACAGCTAGATAAAGATTAAATTAGAACATAAGATACATTTTTCCCCTTAAAAGCAATATTTACCTCCCTTTGGAAACTCGGAACTTGCAAAAAGTTGCTGGTTGACGGTTGACCCTGCATGAAAGTTCGAAAATTATATCCGTCAGTAAATATTTATGAATCGCATTTGTTATTGCAGCGAAATCTTATAAATATTATGAAAAAGCAAAATGTGAATGTATTTAAGCAAATGCAAATACAATTCGAGCAAAAAGCGTATGAAAAGTGAGATTGCTTAGATATTATTGTTTTTAAAGGGACTTCGATAGCAAGGTCAGCTAGTTAAAAGCAATATTTCTTAATAAATGTATTTTTATGAATATGAACTTACTGCTGGTACTTGTATGAACGGCGATATTTGAGATGACAGCTAGATAAAGATTAAATTAGAACATAAGATACATTTCTTCCCCTTAAAAGCAATATTTACCTCCCTTTGGAAAGTCGGAACTTGCAAAAAAATGTTGGTTGACGGTTCACCCTACATGAAATTTCGAAAATTTAATCTCTGTCAGTAGATATTGGTAAATTGCATTTTTCATTTTAGCGAAATCTTATAAATATCATGAAAAAGCAAAATGTGAATGTATTAAGCAAATGTAAATGAAATAATTTTTTTTTTAAAGGAACGTCGTTGGGTCAGATAGTTAAAAGCAATATTTCTTAATTAATGTATTTTTATGAATATGAACTTACTGCTGGTATTTGTCTGAACGGCGATATTTGAGATGACAGCTAGATAAATATTAAATTAGAACATAAGTTACATTTTTTCCCTTAAAAGCAATGTTTACCTCGCCATGGAAATTCGGAACTTGCAAAAAGTTGTTGGTTGACGGTTGACCCTATATCAAAGTTCGAAAATTTAATCTCTGTCAGTAGATATTGATGAATTGCATTTCTAATTGCAGCAAAACTTTATAAATATTATGAAAAAGCAAATGTGTATGTATTTAAGCAAATATAAATACTGTAAACGCGTTTGAAATGTCAGATTGCCTAGCAATTATTATTATTTAGTATATATATAATATATATAGTCTGGTCAGCTAGATAAATGTACTATACTGCAATAACATTTACCTGTCTTTGAGGATACCGAATTTGGAAAACGTTTCTCTGTTCCTCAGACAGTTGATCCTACAAGAAAGTTCGAAAATTTAGTTTTAAGATTGTCAGTATATATTTATAAGTCACATTTTTACTTTCAGCTTAATCTTATAAATATTATGAAAAAACAAAATGTGTATGTATTCAAGCAATGTAAATTATGTAAGGTAAAAGCCTTTGAATTGTGAGATTTCTTAGCTATTATTTTGTTTAAAGAAATATCGATAGTCTGGTCAGCTAGTAAATGCAATATTTTGAAAATTTATAAATATGAACTTACTGGTGGTCTGGGCGTCGATTGCCCACATACTTCAAATGACGGATATGACTAGATAAATATAAAATTAGAACATAAGACACATTTTTTTCAATTTATAAATTCAATATTTACCTCTCTCTGAGGATCCTGATATTGACAAGGGTTGCTGGCTTCTTCAAAATGTGTACACTGTATGAAAATTCGAAAATTTAGACTTGAAATTGTCAGTAAATATTACATTTTTAATTTCAGCGAAACTTTATAAATATTGTTATATGTATACACTTTATATCTCTACCTCTCTATATCACTAGTCGTATTTAATTGGGAATTTTATACTCAGCTTAGTTAAGTTTTACACGTCAAACAACAACAACCGAAAACTGAGTAAAAATATGTTAGGAATTTAAGTTAGTAATTTACACATAAGATAAAGTTCAGGCAATTCAACATATGAGTTTTTCGTTGTGTCTTTTGTATAGGTCTTGTCTAGGTTTCGACATTTGATAATCAAATTTCAAAACCATTTGTGTGACGCCATCTTGAGACATATCTGAAAGTAATATTTTTCATAAGTTTCTATATTGAAAAACTGTTTTCTTCTAGGTCTCAAGATGGCGTTTCGATATTTGATATTCGAGTGAACGAAACTCAGTTTCCCCTACACTCATGTGGTTAAGAATAGAACTTCGTTAAGCATCGAGAACATTCAGCACCTACAAGAACCCAGAACTTAGTTTCTGTGAACTGCTATAAAGTGAAGACATTGTGTTTGAAAGTATTAATTGAACATGTTGAATAAATAAGTTAATGGGTGATTTGAATAAAGTGAATTTGTGTTTTATTTGAAAAGTGAATAAGTTTTAATTGTTGGACCAAGCCGAATCGTACAATATTATGAAAAATGAATATACAATTTATTCAAGCAAATATCGTTTAAAATCTGAGATTGCTAAGCTATTATTTGGCTTAAAAGAACATTGACAATCGGATCAGCTAGTTGAATATTAAACTTACTTCCATAGTCCAATCTGGAATATCTTGTCCTTGGCTAGTCCATTCTGTCATATCTGGTACAACCGACGAATACTTTATCATATGAAGTGGAGCCTGCATAAATTTTAAATTAGAACACAGACAAAATGTTTCTTTTGTTTAATTAATTAAATTTCAAAATTGTAAGTTATCGATAATTTGAAAACGTTAACAATTAAAGTAGAAAAAAATGAAATTTAGGAAAGAAGTGCATTAAAAATGAGAACGATAAATTAAAAATTCGTTAATTACAACGACGATACTTGAGTCAACTGGTTATATGAACTTACCGGTGCAGAACCGTCTTGAACTTCGACCAACGGTCTTCTACCACCACCGCCTCTTTTCCCAACTGTTACCTTTTCAAAAACGAAATAAGAACATAAGGCACATTTGAAAATTAATTTAAATAAGCAAACAATTTGAGTAGTTTTCAATGTAGTCCAGGAAAATAATATAAGAATAATGAAAACCATACATTCAAAATTTGTCTATTACAACGACGATAGTCACGTCAGCTAGTAAAATGCAATATTTCTAAAATCATGTAGATTAATGAATATGACTTACTGGCAAAGAACGGTTTTGTAATGATGCTGGCAACAATCTTCCAACACCGCCAGTTGTTCCATATCGCGCCTTTTCAAAAATGAAATAAGAATATATGAAATAAGAGTATATAAGGAACAAGCAGATGCTGTCTTGTTGTGAAGTGTATGAAAAACGAAAGTGATAAATTCAAAATTTGTCTATTAGAACGACGATAGTCGGGTTAGCTGGTAAAGTGCAATTTATCTTAAATGAAGTCGTTTAATGAATATGAACTTACTGGCAAAGAACGGCTATGAACTGTTGATGCTGGCAACGCACTTCCGACACGCGGCGGACAAGGCCGTGCCGACTTCATATATATCAAAAGAGAACATAAGACAAATATTTTACTTTCGAAATACAATATTTACCTCTCTCTGAGCATTTTGAATTTGACAAACGTTGCAGGGTTCCTCAGACTTTTGACCCTTCATGAAAATGCAAAAATTTAGTATCAAAATTGTGAGTAAACATTGAGGAGTAGCATTTTAAATTTAAGTGAAACTTAGGTATAAAGAAAGCAAAATATGTGTGCATTTTAACAAGTGTAAGAATAATTCAAGCAAAGACCGTTTGAAATGTGAGATTTCTTTGTTATTGTTTTGTTTAAAAGAACATCGATAGTCGGGTCAGTTAGTTAAATGCATTAATTTTTAAATAATGTCTTTTTATGAATATGAACATACCGGTGGTCTGGGCGGTGAATCTTCATATATTTGAAATTGCTGCTAGAAAAATATTAAATTAGAACAAAAGACACATTTTTCCCCTTAAAATTCAACAATACCGGTGGCCTGGGCGGTGAATCTTCATATATTTGAAATGGCTGCTAGAAAATTATTAAATTAGAACAAAGGATACATTTTTCCCCTTAAAACTCAATATTTACCTCCCTTTGAGCATTCTGAATTTGACAAACGTCATTGGATTCCTCAGACGGTTGACCCTACATGAAAGTTCGAAAATTTAGAGTCAAAATTGTCAGTAGATGTATATGAGTCGCATTTTTAATTTCAGTGAAACTTAGATATAAAAAAAAGAAAAATATATATCTATTTAAGCAAATTATTGAACAATCCAAGCAAAGACCGTTTGAAATGTGAGATTGCTTTGCTATTGTTTTGTTTAAAAGAACATCGATAGTCGGGTCAGCTAGTTAAATGCTATATTTCTTAAATAATGTCTTTTTATGAATATGAACATACCGGTGGTCTGGGCGGTGAATCTTCATATATTTGAAATGGCTGCTAGACAAATATTGAATTGGAATAAAAGACACATTTTTCCCCTTAAAACTCAATATTTACCTCCCTTTGAGCATTCTGAATTTGACAAACGTCGTTGGATTCCTCAGACGGTTGACCCTACATGAAAGTTTGAAAAATTGGTCTCAAAATAATTGTAAGTAATTGGTATTTGAAAACGTTAACAATTTAAGAAGAAAGAAATGAAGATAATATGATGATAGTGTAAAAAAAGCGAAAATTGTAAATTAAAAATTCGTTTATTAAAGCAATGACAATCGGATCAGCTGTTGAAATGCAATATCTTTTAAGTGACGTCTTTTTATGAATATAAACTTACCGGTGTAGAACAATCTTGAATATCGACCAACGGTCTTCTAACACCTCCTCTTGTCCCACATGTCACCTTTTCAAAAATGAAATAAGAACATAAGGCAAATTTTAATTTATTTGACAGGTGTCAAAGTAGTCCAGGAAGATAATCAGCCCTATCGAGGTATTTTTCGGAGCGGACAATTTTCCGCAACGCAAATATGGTCGGAGCTTAAATTTGTATTCGAGCTAATTGCCATCGGACAAAAATGTGGCAACGCAATATTTGACATCCGGTGGCTTACAATTTTCTTTTTTATTGAAATGTGCAAAAGAAATAAGGTTATCAAATATCCTTTGGAACCTTGGCTCATGACTCACTACTGAACTCCAACAGCTCATAGTGTTCAAAGTTATAGTATCGCCCACAAAAGTGCAAGAAATATCGTTGAGCGCACCATAGGTTTGTTGAAATCTAGATTCCGTTGCTTATTGGGAGCTCGACAACTCCATTATGACCCAAAGAAAGCGGCACAAATAGTGAATTTTCGTTGCTGCTTATATAACATGTGTGTACTTCGACCGTGACTACAGCAATATGGAATCTAATGAAATACAAAACAAAAAACAAGAAGACGAACATCAAGTTTTTTCGTTCACCCTTGAAATAAAAGTTGAAGCAATTTTATAAACTTGTCTTTACTTTTTGTTTTGTTTAATACCCACATTTTTCAGTCTGCACAGCTTTAAACACAATTTCAAAAAAAAAATTCACAAATAATTTTCTGCCGTAAATCGGAAATCACACTGTCAAAAATTAAGGAAAATAAAGCAAGACATCGCAACACATTGTTACTCATCGTACTGCGTTACTTCATGTCAGAAAAAATTCCGAATTGTAAGTCGGAAGAATACCTCGAAGCAAAACTTGTCCGAAACGTACGAAATCGGACAAAATTCCGCTCCGAAAAATACCTCAATAGGGCAGAATATACGAAAAATTAAAACCATACATTCATATTACAACGACGATAATAGGGTCAGCTAGTAAAAGGCAATATTTCTAAAATAATGAAGATTAATGAATATGAACTTACTGGCAAAGATCGGTTTTGTAATGATGCTAGCAACGATCTTCCAACACCGCCAGTTGTTCCATATCGCGCCTTTTCAAAAACGACATAAGAACATAGGGAGCATTTTGGTTTATGAAGAGTAATTTAAATAAACAAACAATTTAAGCAGATGTTGTACAGGTGTGCCGTGTATGAAAATCAAAAATGATATATACAAAATTTGTCTATTAGAACGACGATAGTCGGGTTAGCTGGTAAAGTGCAATTTATCTTAAATGAAGTCGTTTAATGAATATGAACTTACTGGCAAAGAACGGCCAAGAACTGTTGATGCTGGCAACGCACTTCCGACACGCGGCGGACAAGGCCGTGCCGACTTCATATATATCAAAAGACAACATAAGACAAATATTTTACTTTCGAAATACAATATTTACCTCTCTCTGAGCATTTTGAATTTGACAAACTTTGCAGGGTTCCTCAGACTTTTGACCCTTCATGAAAATGCGAAAATTTAGTATCAAAATTGTGAGTAAATAGTAAGGTGTAGCATTTTTAATGTTAGTGAAATGTATATAAAAAATAGAAAATTATGTATGTATTTAAGCAAATGTAAGAACAATTCAATCAAAAACCCTTTGAAATGTAAGTATCCCTTGCTTTTGTTTTGCTTTAGAGAACATCGATAGTCGGGTCAGCTAGTCAAATGCTATATTTCTTAATTAATATCTTCTTATGAATATGAACATACCGGTGGTCTGGGCGGTGAATCTTCATATATTTGAAATTGCTGCTAGAAAAATATTAAATTAGAACAAAAGACACATTTTTCTCCCTAAAAGTCAACAATACCGGTGGTCTGGCCGGTGAATCTTCATATATTTGAAATTGCTGCTAGAAAAATATTAAATTAGAACAAAAGACACATTTTTCCCTTTAAAACTCAACAATACCGGTGGTCTGGGCGGTGAATCTTCATATATTTGAAATGGCTGCTAGAAAAATATTAAATTAGAACAAAAGACACATATTTCCCCTTAAAACTTAACAATACCGGTGGTCTGGGCGGTGAATCTTCATATATTTGAAATGGCTGCTATAAAAGTATTAAATTAGAACAAAAGAAACATTTTCCTCCTTAAAACTCAATATTTACCTCCCGTTGAGCATTCTGAATTTGACAAACGTTGTTGGGTTCTTCAAAGGGTTGACCCTATATGAAAGTTCGACAATTTAGACTCAATATTGTCAGTCAATATTTATGAGTCGCTTTTTTAATTTCAGCGAAATTTTATAAATAATATCAAAAAAGCAAGATATGTATGTATTCAAGCTTAAGTTAATACAATTAAAGTAAAAAACGTTTTGAATCTGAGATTGCTTAGCTATTTATGTTTAAAAGAATATCGATAAACGGGTCAGCTTGTTACATATTTCTTAATTGATGTCATGTTTTGAGAATGAAACTTACGGGCATTGAACTGTCTATGCTCGACAAATCGCTAAAATTAAGACGTCGAATCTGCATAGAATTTAAATAAGAACATAAACGCAATGTGCTTTGTTTAAACATAATATTTACCGCTCCCTTGCCATACGGGCCCCAGGGAAGTAATACTCGTTCAGATTGGTCACCCTACATAAAAGATAGAAAATTATAAATTAAGAATTCGTTTATTAAAGCAATAACAATCGGATCAGCTATTTAAATGCAATATTTTTTAAGTGATGTCGTTTTGTGAATATAAACTTACCAGTGCAGAACAGTCTTGAATTTCAATCAATGGTATTCTAACACCGCCTCTTGTCCCAGATCGCGCCTTTTCAAAAATGAAATAAGATTATAAGGCACATTTTTATTAATGAAAAGCAATTTAAATAAGCAAACAATTTGAGAGGTGTCAATGTAGAAGTGAAAATGTGTAAGAAAAATGAAATCGATAAATTTATAATTTTTCTATTACAACGACGATAGTGGGGTAAGCTTGTCAAATGCAATATTTCATAAGTGATATCGTTTTATGAATATAAACTTACCGGTGCAGAACCGTCTTGAATTTCGGCCAACGGTCTTCTAACACCGCCTCTTGTGCCAGATCGCGCCTTTTCAAAAATGAAATAAGAACATAGGGCACATTTTTATTTATGATTATTAATTCAAATGAGCAAACAATTTGAGTAGGTGTCAATGTTGTCCAGGAAAATAGTATAAGAAAAATTAAAACGATGAACTCAAAATCTGTCTATTGAAACGACGATAGTCGGGTCAGCTAGTAAAATGCAATATTTCTAAAATCATGTTGTTTAATGAATATGAACTAACTGGCAAAGAACGGTCATAAACTGTTGATAATGGCAACACACTTCCGACACGCGGTGGACAAGGACGTGTCGACTTCATAAATATTAAAAGAGAAAATAAGGCACATTTTTTCCTTTCAAATTACAATATTTACCTCTCTCTGAGCATTTTGAATTTGACAAATGTTGCAAGGTACTTCAGACGGCTGACCCTATACGAAAATGTATCAAAATTGTGAGTAAATATAGAGGAGTCACGTTTTTAATTTTAGTGAAACTTAGATAAAAAAATGTCTTTTTATGAATATGAACATACCGGTGGTATGGGCGGTGAATCTTCATATATTTGAAATGGCTGCTAGACAAATATTAAATTAGAACAAAAGACGCATTTTTCCCCTTAAAACTCAATATTTACCTCCCTTTGAGCATTCAGAATTTGACAAACGTCAGTGGGTTCCTCAGACGGTTGACCCTACATGAAAGTTTGAAAATTTAGGCTCAGAATTGTCAGTAGATGTTAAAAAGTCGCTTTTTAATTTCAGTGAAACTTATAGATATAAGGAAAGCAAAATATGTGTGCATTTAAACAAGTGTAAAAGCAATTCAAGCAAAGAACGATTGAAATGTGAGATTGCTTTGCTATTATTTTGTTAAGGAAGAACATCGATGGTCGGGTCAGCTAGTCAAATGCTATATTTCTTAATTAATGTCTTTTTATGAATATGAACATACCGTTGGTCTGGGCGGTGAATCTTCATATATTTGAAATGGCTGCTAGAAAAATATTAAATTAGAACAAAAGACACATTTTTCCCCTTAAAACTCAATATTTACCTCCCTTTGAGCATTCTGAATTTGACAAACGTCGTTGGATTCCTCAGACGGTTGGCCCTACATGAAAGTTCGAAAATTTAGTTTCAAAATGGTAAGTAATTGGTTATTTGAAAACGTAAATTTTAAGAAGAAAGAAATGAAGATAAGACGATGATAGTGTATAAAAAGTGAAAATTATAAATTGAAAATTCGTTTATTAGAGCAATGACAATCGGATCAGCTGGTTGTGATGTTGTTTTATGAATATAAACTTACCGGTGCAGAACCGTCTTGAATTACGCCGAACGGTCTTCTAACACCGCCTCTTGTCCCAAATGTCGCCTTTTCAAAAATGAAATAAGAACATTTGTATTTATGAAAATTAATTTAAATAAGAATATAATTTGAGCAGGTGTCAACGTAGTCCAAGATAATAGTGTTAACAAAATGAAAACGATATATTCAAAATTCTTAGATAGAACTTACTGGCGAAGGACGGTCTTGACCTTCTCGTGCTGGTATGCTATACCATGTTTCATCAACATCACGTCTCTCAGTTTGCTCCTTTTAAAAAATGAAATAAGAACATAAGACTTATTTTTATTAAATAAAACTTCAAAAAAAAAAAAAAACAACAATGTAGTTCAGAAAAGAAAATAAAAATGAAAAATTGTGCCACGATAGTGGGGTCAGCTAGTTAAATGCAATATTTGTTAAGTAATGTTACCATATAAATATGAACTTACACTTGAAGAACTGCCACTATCACGTAACTCAGATTGCTCCTTATTAAATATGAAATAAGAATATAAGGCGTATTTTGGTTTAGTAAAGTAAATTTGAAAAAGCAAAAAATTCAAACATATGTCAAAGTAGTTCAGAAAAAAGTTTATGAAAAGTTAAACTGATAGTTTATTTTTTTATTATAAGATCATGATAGTCGGGTCAGCTAATGAAATACAATTTTCTTTAAGTGATGTTATTGTAAAAAAATAAACTTACCATTGCAGAACCGTCTTGAAATTCTGATAAGTTGAAAGATCTGTTCATACCATATAGGCGTCTCGGCCTCTTGAATATTAAAAAAAAGAAAATAAGACACATTTTTATTTTTTCATTAAAACTGATTTAAGAAAGCAAAGAACGCAATTAGATGTCAATTTAGTTCAGAAAAGAAGTGTATGAAGAATAAAGACGATAAATAGAAAATGTGTTTATTAGAACGACGATATTTGGGTCAGGTAGTTTAATGTTATATTTATTAATTAATTTCAAGAAGATTATGATCTCTTAAAACTGAAAGCAGTGAAGTGAACAAGCGTGTGAAAAGTGAGATCTATTAAATACAATATTTGTTAAATGATGTTGTCATATGAATTTGAACTTACATCCAGTTCTTGAAGCTCTGATACGTGCAACGATCTTCCACCATCCCGTTGTTGCACCCTCTAAAAATTTTAATTAAGAACATAAGGCATTTTTTATAATCACTAATTTGGAAAAGGAAATAATTTAAGCAAATGTCAATGTAAATTAAAAGCAATATTTCTTAAAAGATATTGTTTGATGAATATGAACTTACTCGACGGTTATCACGGCCTTTAAAGTCTGCTATGTTCAGCTGTCTTCCCCTAACGCCAAATGGCCACTTTTCAAACATGAAATAAGAACATAATGATACATTTTTGTTTATGAAAAATTATTTAAATAAGCAAACAATTTAAGCAGATGAAAATGTTGTCCAGGGAAGAAGTGTAAGCAATATTAAAACAAAATTTAAAATTCGTCTATTAGAACGACGATACTCGTTTAAGCTGGTAAAATGCAATATTTCTTATGTGATATCGTTTTTTGAATATGAACTTACTGGCCGATTAGCGTTTTGAAGATCTTCTGGGGGCAATAATCTTCTATCACATGTCCCGTATTCCACCTTTTCAAATATGAAATAAGAACATTAGGTTTAAAAAAACTGATTTGAAAAAGCAAACAGTTCAAGTAGATGTCAATGTAGTTCAAGAAGGAAGTGTATGAAAAATGAAGATGATAAATTGAAAACGTTCTTATAAGAACGACGATAGTATGGTCAGCTGGCTTAGTGCAATATTTCTTGGTTAATTCACTTGATGATTATCAACTTTTATAATTGTAAAGTATACTCTAAGAACTGTAAGTAAGTGTAGCTTAATGAACAAGAATATGAAAAGTGAGATTGTTTAAATGCAATATGTATTAAGTGATGTTGCTTTATGAATTTGAACTTACTTCTGCGTCACGGTCTTGTATTTCTGATACGTGCAACGAATGACCTTCGTCTCTATATTGCGCCCTCTAAAACATTAAATAAGAACATGAGGTATTTTTTTGTTCGTAAAAACTTATTTGGAAAAGGAAAATATGTAAGCAGATGTCAATGTAGTCCAAGGAAGTAGGGTATGAAAAATGAATGAGCACATTGCTCCTTTTTAAAAATGAAATAAGAACATAAGACTTATTTTTATTAAATAAAACTTATTTGAAAAAAAAACAATGTAGTTCAGAAAAAAAAAAATAAAAAATTATGCCGATTAATTTAAATATTTGTCTAACAGAACCACAATAGTGGGGTCAGCTACTTAAATGCAATATTTGTTAAGTAATGCTACTATATAAATATGAACTTACATTTGCAGAACTACCACCAGTACGTAACTCAGATTGCTCCTTATTAAATATGAAATAAGAATATAAGGCATATATTGGTTTAGTAAAGTAAATATAAAAAAGCAAAAAAATCAAGCATATGTCAATGTAGTTCAGGAAAAAAGTTTATGAATAGTTAAACAGATCTTTTTAATTTTTTTTATTACAAAACCACGATAGTCGGGTCAGCTAGTGAAATACAATATTCCTTAAGTAATGTTATTGTAAAAATATGAACTTACCATTGCAGAATCGTCTTGAAATTCTGATAAGTTGAAAGATCTGTTCATACCATATAGGCGTCTCGGCCTCTTACATATTAAAAAAAAAGAATATAAGAATTATTTTATTTTTTCATTAAAACTGATTTAAAAAAGCAAATAATTCAATTAGATGTCAATTTAGTTCAGAAACTAAGTGTATGAAGAATGAAGACGTTAAATAGAAAATTTGTGTATTAGAACGACGATATTTGGGTCAGGTAGTTTAATGTTATATTTATTAATTAATTTCAAGAACATTATGATCGTACTGGTAAAGTATTCTCTTAAAACTGAAAGCAGTGAAGTGAACAAGCGTGTGAAAAGTGAGATCGCTTAAATGCAATATTTGTTAAATGATGTTGTCATATGAATTTGAACTTACATCCAGTTCTTGAAGTTCTGATACGTGCAACGATCTTCCACCATCCCGTTGTTGCACCCTCTAAAAATTTTAATTAAGAACATAAGGCATTTTTTTATAATCACTAATTTGGATAAGGAAATAATTTAAGCAAATGCCAATGTAAATTAAAAGCAATATTTCTTAAATGATATTGTTTGATGAATATGAACTTACTCGACGGTTATCACGGCCTTTAAAGTCTGCTATGTTCAGCTGCCTTCCCCTTACGCCAAATGGCCACTTTTCAAACATGAAATAAGAACATAATGATACATTTTTGTTTATGAAAAGTTATTTAAATAAGCAAACAATTTAAACAGATGAAAATGTTGTCCAGGGAAGGAGTGTAAGAAATATCAAAACAAAAAATTCAAAATTCGTCTATTAGAACGACGATACTCGTTTAAGCTGGTAAAATGCAATATTTCTTATGTGATATCGTTTTATGAATATGAACTTACTGGCCGATTAGCGTTTTGAAGATCTTCTGGGGGCAATAATCTTCTATCACATGTCCCGTATTCCACCTTTTCAAATATGAAATAAGAACATTAGGTTTATAAAAACTGATTTGAAAAAGCAAACAGTTCAAGTAGATGTCAATGTAGTTCAAGAAAGAAGTGTATGAAAAATGAAGATGATAAATTGAAAATGTTCTTATAAGAACGACGATAGTAGGGTCAGCTGGTTAAGTGCAATATTTCTTAGTTAATTCACTTGATGATTATCAACTTTTATAATTGTAAAGTATACTCTAAGAACTGTAAGTAAGTGTAGCTTAATGAAGAAGAATATGAAAAGTGAGATGTTGCTATATGAATTTGAACTTACTTCTGCGTCACGGTCTTGTATTTCTGATACGTGCAACGAATGACCCTCGTCTCTATATTGCGCCAACTAAAACATTAAATAAGAACATTAGGCATTTTTTGTTTTTTGTAAACACTTATTTGGAAAAGAAAAAAAATTCAAGCAGATGTCAATGTAGTCCAAGGAAGTAGGGTATGAAAAATGAATAAGCACATTCAAGTCAATTGTCACATTTACATTTACAATGTGTTTGCAACTCTTAATTTTGCAAAAGTTTTCATTAATGATAATGTTTTTTATTAAACTTAATTAAACCAGTGCAAAACCACGTACAACATTTTTTTCAGAGTGTGCGGTGAACAATAGTTTTGGTTCATGCATAATCGCTTATACTTCTCTTAGGATGTTCTAAAAGTTCTGATTTTAAAGAACTAGCATGTAAAAGACAATGCGACTTGTTAAATATTAAATAAGCAAAGTAGACACATTTTTGTCTTCTTAAGTTAATATTTACCCTTCCACGCCTGTCCTGTTCTTGATTAGTTAATGGTATTGATGAATTACTTAGCGATCTCCCTGGACCTCTGGGAGCCTGTTTTAAATATGAAAAATGAGAGATAAGAACGTCGGTTTGTCATTTTTTTTCACAGATCGGGTCTATTTGGGTCAGCTAGTAAAATGAAGCTTTAACTTCCTTAACTGAACTGTTCGATTGTGTTCAGTATTTTTTTGTTTTTTTTAGTTTTTTAATCATTTTATTGGAATTGAACAAAACATTACCAGGAATTATAATTTCCTGGGAACACTTACCATCTCGTCGAGCTTTTTCACAGACGGACGGGTTTGTTAAATTATCAATACAAACATTTCAGTAAAAGAATTAAGCTCAGTCATATAAAAAAAGGAAATTATCTCAAGAAACATTATAACTTTAAGTTTTTGGAAAAACGGACTTACGGCTGGAAGAGATAAACGCGGTTCGGCGATTCCAGTAGAGCGCTAAAAAAAAGAAATAATTACTAGAAAATTCCATGCAAATATGTTATCAATTACATACACTTCTCAAAGGCACAGTCCTATTTGGTGGAAAATCTCGACGGGTTGGTCTAGAGCTATCTGTTGCAAATCGGCTACATATGGATGCATTTCTTCCGCCCTTAAATTAAATTAAGCATGAATAATAAGTTAAACTGAAATATACGCTGTTGAAAATTTTCGATTTTAGGAAAATATACTAATTCCAGAAGTTTACTTAAAATAATTTTTTAAGCTGAGTGGAGAGTGGGTATAAATGGGTCGTAGCCATTTTCGCAATTCCTACAGTTTATTTTCTCTTTCTTTATACGACAGATTCTGTCTTCAGTCTGTTCGCGCCTCTAAAAAACAAGTATTGTCTTAGGAACTTAAAAATGTTAATTTGTTCATAAAAAGTAAAATATCTACTTATTGTGCAAAAGAGTAAAATAATTAGATAGCAACACTATTTTTGAAGTGAATTGATCGTTGGTTTATTTGTTTTGTGCCCCATTAAATGTGATATTCTAATTTATTTATTCAAAGTGCCATGCAGGATGATTGGAGCACTGTAAGTGTCTCAAGTTACCACAACCTCGGCACTTATCATTTTAGCACTGTTTCAAAATATCTTCTTTTATTACTTTCTCCTTTTTACTAATTTTTGTTTTTCACGAAGTATAATGTATTCGAAAAGTGTCCCAAAGATACCCACTCTCCCCTACTTATGAGACATGACTCATTCTTCTTGATCAATAACAAAATTTTGAAAAAAAAAGAAACACACAAATAACAATGGACGGACTTACTTCTCCAGAAATTGATCCTGGGTCGGGGAGTGTGCTGCAAGTACCTTCTGTCTCTCTAGATATCTTAAAAGAAAAAAGATTGTTACTGGAAAATTCTTTGAAATTAAATATTGGTTTTTGAAAATTTTCGATTAATATTATGATTCAGAAATGACTCATTCTTATTATTTAAAAACAAATTTTGGGAAAAAAATAAACACAAAATTTACAATGGACGGACTTTGTAAGAGAAAATATCAAATAATTAAAGAATTAGGTATCAAAAGAGAGAATCCCTCTCTTTAATAACGGACGAAAGAAAGACGAAAAGAATATGATACATTATGAATATACCTAATGAAAGTAGTAAGTTCATCGTTGAACGAAAACGAACGTATACCTTTACTCTTATGGCGTTTTTAATTGGCAATCTGGTATCTAAAAAGAAGCATTCTGGTTTTTAAATCAGAAGGGAATTCTCTTCTTTTCAGAATCAGAACTGTCACTTTTGCCCAATTGATCGCTTTCAGAATGCTTTTTTTACTTCCAGATTGCCAATTAAAAACGCCATTAATAAAGTAAAATGAGTGTTGTACAGTAAAGTCTTGTGTTTTCGAAAAATCGCCATCCAATCATTTGATTGAAATGAAAGAACAAAGTTATAGGTACAATTCTTAAACTTACTTCTCCAGAACCCGGCTCAGTTAGTCTGCTGCAAGTACCTTCTGTCTCTCTAGATTGCTAAAAAATAAAACCAAAAAGAAAACATTAAATGGAAAATTCTTTGAAAGCAAACAGTGAAGTTAGTTAACGGCCAATGACAATTACTCAATGTAACTTGGTTTAGTGAAAAAAAGGACTTACTTCACCAGAATTTGAATTCGGGTCAGGTTGTCTACTGCAACTTTCTTCTCTAGGTCGCTTTAAAGAAAAAAAAAGTTAGTGGAAAATTCTTTGTGTGATTTAAATTAAATACACTTCTCGTTTGAAAAGTCCTACTCAGTGGAAAAGCTTGCCGGGCTGGCCTTGAAATTGAAGTTGGAAATATTCTACATGGGGTTGGAATTCTGGCTTCCTAAAATTAAATTAAACATCAGAAAAATATCAAATTATAAATATCTCCAATTGTCTTTTATGAAAACTTTTTGAAGGTCTTCAAATAAATTTATGATCCTTGAAAATATATTTTGTTGACCAAACGGCCAATGTCAATGACTTAAAAAAAGTACTCAACAAAACAATTAGTGTCTTAGAGACTGAAAAATGGTTATTTGTGCATGAAAAGTAGCGTTATCTTTGTTTGTTTAGTGCCACATTAAATGTGATATTATATTTTATTTATTCAATGTGCCATGTAGGATGATTGGGGCACTCAGCACTTGTCACTTTATCACTGTTTTAAAATATCTTGTTTTATTAGTTTCTCCTTTTAGTTTCTTTGTTATCCTTCTTTTTACTAATTTTTGTTTTTCACGAAGTATAATGCGTTCGAAAAGTGTCCAAAAATACCCACTCTCCCCTACTTATGAGGCATGACTCATTCTTCTTGGTCAATAACAAAATTTTGAAAAAAAGAAACACAATTAACAATGAGCGGACTTACTTCTCCAGAATTTGAACCCGGGTCGGGGAGTCTGCTGCAAGTACCTTCTGTCGCTCTAGATTGCTTAAAAGAAAATAAAACTGTTACTGGAAAATTCTTTGAAATTAAATATTGGTTTTTGAAGTTTTTCGATTTAAATTATGATTCAGACATGACTCATTCTTCTTGGTTGAAACAAAATTTGGAAAAAAAGAAACACAAAATTTACAAAGAACGGACTTATGTAAGAGAAAATATAAAATAATTAAAGAATTAGGTATCAAAAGAGAGAATCCCTCACATAAAGAATATGATATATTATGAATATACCTAATAAAAATAGTAAGTTCATCGTTGAACGATAACGAACGTTCACTCTTAATAAAGTAAAATGAGTGTTGTACAATAAAAAAAAGTCTTGTGTTTTCATAAAGTTGCCAACCAATCATTTAATTGAAAGAACAAAATTATACAATTCTTAAACTTACTTCTCCAGAACCCGGCTCAGGGAGTCTGCTGCAAGTACCTTCTGTCTCTCTAGATTGCTAAAAAAATAAAACCAAAAATAAAACAGTAAATAGAAAATTCTTTGAAAGCAAACAGTGAAGTCAGTTAACAGCCAATGGCAATGACTCAATGTTACTTGGTTTTTGTGAAAAAAAGGACTTACTTCACCAGAATTTGAACCCGGGTCAGGGCGTCTGCTGCGACTTTCTTCTCTAGGTCGCTTAAAAAAAAAAAAAAAAAAGTTACTGGAAAATTCTTTGTGTGATTTAAATTAAATACACTTCTCGTTTGAAAAGTCCTACTCAGTGGAAAAGCTTGCCGGGCTGGCCTAGAGGTTGAAGGTGGAAATATTCTACATGATGGGGTTGGAATTCTGGCTTCCTAAAATTAAATTAAAAATCAGTAAAATATCAAATTATAAATATCTCCAATTGTCTTTAATGAAAACTTTTCGAAGGTTTTCGATTAAATTTATGATCCTGGAAAATATATTTTGTTGACCAACCAAACGGCCAATGTCAATGACTTAAAAAAGGACTTACTTCTGCAGCATTTGAACATGGCTGGTCGCTGCTGCTGGAACTGTCTTTTGGCACTCTGGGGCACTAGTGACAAGAAACGGCAATTTGCAATGACTTTATGTCACTTTAGGTTGTTTGAAAAAAAAAGACTTACTACTCCGGAATTTGAAGATGGCTGGGCGCGGCTGCTGGAACTGTCTCTTGGCTCTCTGGGGCACTAATGACAAGAAACGGCAAGTTGCAATGACTTAATGTCACTTTAGGTTGTTTGAAAAAAGGACTTACTACTCCGGAATTTGATGATGGCTGAGCGCGACTTCTGGAACTGTCTCTTGGCTGTCTGGGGCACTAATGACAAGAAACGGCAAGTTGCAATGACTTAATGTCACTTTAGGTTGTTTGAAAAAAGGACTTACTACTCCGGAAGTTGAAGGTGGCTGGGCGCGGCTGCTGGAACTGTCTCTTGGCTCTCTGGGGCACTAATGATTTGAAACGGCAATTTGCAATGACTTAATGTCACTTTGAGATGTTTAAAAAAATAGGACTTACTACTCCAGAATTTGAGAATGGCTGATCGTGGCTGCTGTAACTGGCTTTTGGCTCTCTAAGGCACTAATGACAAAGGAAAGCAAATTGCAATGACTTAATGTCACTTAACGTTGTTTGAAAAAAGGACTTACTTCTTGAGCATTTGAAGATGTCTGGGCGCGGCTGCTGGAACTGGCTCTTCTCTGTTTTGGGGACTAATGACAAAAAAAAAAAAAAAGTTACTGGAAAATTCATTGCAGAAAGTGCTATTAATTCAATACATTTCTTTTTTGCATTAAAGTCCTACATATTTGTGATGCTTGACGATTCAACGCTCCAGGCACATTTGTTGGCAATGTTGGGAATCGGCTACAAGAGGGTACATTACTGTCGTTCTAAAATTCAATTTAGCATTAATATTGTATCAAATTATAAATATTCGCTAACCAAAGGACTTTTTCCTCCAAATAAACATTTCCTCACAGGTTCCCGATTTATTTTTGGCTGGCCGCGTCTCTTGTAATTTTCTCTTGTCTCTATTGGGCACTAATGAGAAAAAACGGCCAATGGAAATGACTTAATGAGGTTAAGGTTGTTGGAAAAAAAAGGACTTACTTCTCCGAGAAATGAACGTGGCTGCTCGTCGTCTCTGCTGGCCTCTCTTGAGCACTAATGAAAAAAAAAACGCAAATGACAATGACTTAAAGTCACTTAAGATTGTTTGAAAAAAAACCACTTACTTCTCCAGAACCAGGCTGGTCACGGCCGGTGGAACCGTCTCTTTTCTGTCTGGACTAATGACAAAAAAGAAAAAGTTATTGGAGAATTCATTGCAGAAAGTGCTATAAATTCAATACATTTATATTTTGCATTAAAGTCCTACAGAGTTGTGATGGTGAACGATTATAGGTTCCAGGCATATTTTTTGGAAATGTTGGGAGCCGATTCAAACAGTTACTGTCGTTCTAAAATTATATTAAGCATCAGTATTATATCAAATTATAAATATCCGCTAACCAGAGGAATTGGTCTTCTAAGTAAACCTTTCCTCATAGGATTCCGACTTAAATTTGGATTCTGGAAAATTAACAAATGTTAAACGGCTTCATTAAGTTGTTATTTTAGCTTACATATGATGCATTCCAGTCCATTTTTATCAAAAGTGAAAGTCTTCTTGATTTAGAACAAAATTTTGATAAAAAAAATATATCTACAAAACTAACAAAAATCTAAAAGACTGCTACATCAACGAAATTATACTTCGTTAAGAAATCAAAATAAAAAATAAAATTATTTTGATTCAAACTTGATTTCCCAACCTCACTCTTTATGTCTCGATTTGAATCCAAACTTTAACATCTCCTTATCGACGATAAAGCCGGTACCCATGACATTGTTGGCGTTAAGAGGATTTAGCAAATACTACACGGATTTATCATACCTATCTCTTCTTCTTCTTTTCGTCGTCGGTGTCGTGTGGTTTTATGATTATTAATGGATAAAAATCTTCACTTAACGACTTACCCATATAAAATCGATCAAAACCAAGAAAGCCTAAAATACCACTTAAGATTTTATTTGGAAGAGTATATACGAAAACCCACTATAAACAAAATAACATGGCAAAACAAAAATTGATGAAAAATACATATACCATCAACATTACGAGCTTACCAAAGATGTTCGACCTTCCATAAACATAGAAGATTATGACCCTCCTTGGCCCCTTGCCATTACATACCTTATACCTTAGTGTGCCTGATATGATGTTCGATCGACTGAATGCTTTAAGACAAAAAAAATGAACAAAAATTTTGCCGGATACCTACTATCCTCATCAACAGCAAGAGAGGGCATTATTTCGATTTCCTTCTCCAAAGATGGATACGACAAAACGATAACGACGACGAGAATGGACAAGGGAACACTAGATAAATTCCAGTTTACACTAAATTTTAATAACAACATTGCAATATGAACGAGTGTTTGTGTTTAGATTGGACTTAGGGTTGCCGTAGAGTGATTACAAGCCATTTTAAATTCTGTGGAATTGTAAGACTCAACAATATGGTAACTCATCGATTTCCTTTTCCAGAATCCAATGACGATTGAATTCCTGAAAAACAGCAAACAGACATTTTCTGCTTATTTTTTGTTTACTATTTTTGTCTTCTTTTCTATTTTTAGTTTCCTTAAACGTTTTCTTTTTGATCCAAATGGTGTGCAATGATTCATGCTGTGTGTCCTGCTGCTTCCGCTCGGATTGGTTGGGTGGGAGGGACGTCAAGATTGATATCTGCATTCCGGTGTTAACCCTCTGAATGAACGGGTGAACGGATAGGCAAATATCCGGCATTCAAGTGTCCTTTTAACGGAAATTGTATTTTTCGTTTATATCTGTACTCACTGCGATTAAATATGATGTTCTTTTTTTTCGAATTGAGATTAAGTAGAGTTCAGATTCTGCTTTAACCCAGGACATCGGAGAAGCCCTGTGCATTGATATCCTTTGCTGGTTGAAAGAACTTTAGATGAGTCTTGGAGGATTTAATTTTTTTTCCAATTCTGTCATATCTTCTTTCTTTCAATGTATTCTTAAATACTGTTTAATATTAACACACACATATACAGATAATTTGTTTTAAAAACCCTTGCCGTGTCCTGTGTGATGTCTTCGGTATGGGGGTGTACGTCGTCGTAAAGGTAGAGAACGTTAGTTACTACACGTTGCACTCTTCCAAACAGGAATGTAATCATACTCCTTCCAACGACAACTGTAACTAGAGGTTAAAGTTCATCAACAGGACGAGAGACGAAGCATGTACCCTACCTTAACGTTTGAATTTAATGCGAAAGATACCTTGAATGACTTTGCCGATAGAACACGACTGTGTAATGTATGGCGGAGGTGGAAGGAGTGCTATCGTGTGACAGGATATTACGTCCCCTTAGCATTTGCATTTAGATTGTCTATGCTTCTTTTTGTCCTTGTCGCGGTGTCCTTTGCGCAAAAAGTAAGCAAGTTTCCTTATTCACGTAACTTCTTATGTTTCCTCTTTGTTTTCTGTCAAGTGTGTCGTGTGAAGTTTTTCCTATCGCGCGCGTATTCGGTTTAATTTTCCTTAATGCAAGAACACTTTGTTAATTACTATCGAGGTGAGTTAATGAGGGGAAACACACCAGAAATTTGTGTTGCATATCGTCATCGTGTTTGTTTTCATTTTTGCTTTAAACTCGCTTCAAGCAATTCTATCACATAATGAGTTTGTTTGAATTATTGAAAAGACAGGGTGGTTTATTTTTGTTGGTTGAATTGATTTGGATGAAGCTAATTATCAGAATAATCCAAGCAAATATTTATTCAAGAACTTTGTTGACGTTTCAGTTTTGTTTTCATTTTGAGGGGTGGAGGAGCGTTGTTTTTTGAATATGTTTCAATTATTTAAATGGACTGCGGAATGTTAAATATTGATCGTGGGGATTTTGTATATATTTTTGTTTTTATATGGCGGGTTGAATTATGATACAAAATAATATTTTCGATTTTGTATTATTTTCTTATAGTCGATTTTTCATTTATCGAACACATCTTAAAATAACAAACTGGCAAATAAACTTATATGAGTATTCATCTGTAGCGTTATTCGTCAGATAAGTCTATCTGACGATTGAAAAATCCAATATTTCGTTATCTGTCGAATAAATTGGCTCTTTAGAGTTATAAAACCAAATTAATAAACCCAGGATAGCGAAATACTAACCCTTATTCTGTGGACTAAGGGGAAATGCTTTAAATGAAATAAAACTCTTAATTGGCGTTTATACTAACGTCAGTGTTTAACGAAGGTATTAAAAAAAATTAAGAAAACTGATTCTCTGTTAGTTTATTAGATGGCGCAACAACAACAAATCGGTTGATGATTTAAAATTTACTTTTTTTTTATCAAACTTTTTTCAGTTTGACTCTTCCATTCGTAATGATAGATGAAAAAATTAAATAAGAGCGTTCTACTCAATAAATTTTTTAAATTCGTTTTATTTTGGTTTTTGACAACAATTGGTGAACGAAAAATAAAGCAAACCAATGCCCAGAAATCAAGACTTGAAGATGAACTTGCTTTCAAAAATATGTCACAGCGCAGAGTTATAATTTCGCTTTGAAGTTTCATTTGGTCCGTTTGAAATCATTCTGCTAATTTTGTGGCCAGTTCATTGGTTTGACTATGATCAAACGAATAACTGATAAATTCTACCAATTGCTCATTTTGTTTGAGATCACAGAAGCAAATTTTGAGGTCTGATACCACTGCTTTAATTTCTGCTATGTATTTATCAGGAACGAAATTGTAGGTAGTATGTTTATCCAAATGATCCTTTATATTCACAAATTGTTGACATTTTTTCTTTTCGATGTCAACTATCATGGACGCTGTTTGAATTTATTTGAAATGCTGCAACAGAACTCATCATTTCTGTTATTGTTTTAGTCTTGCCTTGTAGTTCCAGAATTAGTGAGCTCACTTTAAAAGTAAAATCGGCTAAGAACGCCAATGTGATTTGGCCAGTCTAAATCACACAATTGCTTATAATCATCACCCCGCTTTTCAAGAAATTTTATAATTTTGTCCAATAGATCTCGAAATCTTTACAAAAACTAGCTTCGACTCAACAACCTTACGTCAGTTTGCAATATTAAATCTGGTTCGCTCTCATTTAATTGCTGTTTAAATAGCCGCCTTTGGAGAGATTTTTCGTTCATAGAGTTTACAATCTTAAAAGAAATATCCATTACATGTTTTGTGTTTAATCTCTTAATAGCCAATACTTGTTGGGAATATTGCAGAAGCCCCATCAGTTGTCATTGATACCAGTTTATACAAAGGTAAATTAATATAGCTGATATATGCTTTAATTTCCGTGAATGTATCAAGGTCACTAGTTTTTCCTTTTAAGGAAATCATACTTAGTAATTCTTCTTTCGTCGATAAATCTTCAAGTATGCAGTATCAGTGATATCTCTTGACTAATCAAGTTGTAGCGAAAAAGCAACACAGCGGACGGTCGTTTAAGTTCTTATTTATCGTTTCTATACGGCGCATGACAGAATTTCGAGACACCTGTAAACCATGAACAGCATTTTTAATTTCGTTTTTATTTTTTAAATTCACGAAAAGAAAATCTGATATTTCTTCGAAGATTTCCTTGATATATTCTCCGTCGGAAAAAGGTTTGCACTTCTATGCAATTCTGTGGGTTACCTGGAAAAGAAGCTTCAGCTGCAGCTTTACTTTGGTCAATAGGCCCAAAAAATATATTTTCTTGGACTCTGAATTGCAATTTCAACGCTTGCAATTAACTCTTTCTTATTTGGCTGCTAGGTGGAAAGTCAGTCTGATATTTGCCATGCATTGCGTAAAAAAGTCGCTCTAAATTCCCTTTTTTCGGTATTGCCACGGATATATTGCATATAAGGCAGCAATAATTTTCATTGACCATTGTTAAGAAGTAGTCCAGTTCCCATTTTTTGTGAAAATGGTAGGTTTTTGATTTTTTTGGAGCACATTTATCAAGAATCTTAAAAAAATAAAATTTGAGAGGTATATACGTTTGCAATAGTAACCATATAAAAATATTCTTACTCTAACTTAGAATTCAATCATATGTTACTGACTGCTTACTTTTACAAGACGATCTATCGAAGTTCAGGGAATGGTGCAATAAAAATAGACTTATCTTGGGCTTAACACGCAAAAAACAAAGGTTTTAACTTATAATTATACAATTAGTTCGGACCCTTTAATTAAAGCCTCACAGTACTCTGAACTAGTAATTTATTCTAGACACGAAATTGACTTTTAACGACCACTAAGACTATATAATAAAGAAAGCTAACAAAATACTGGGATTTATTAAAAGATGTTCACGCGATTTCAAAGACCCCTATGTTCTTAAGATACTATTTACCTCATTTGCTACATTTGTCAGGCGATAAATAGCAATCAATTACGGAAGTAATAGGTCAAAAGCTTAGGTAAAATACGTTATAATGAATTTCCTAGGTAGGCTATAGCAAATGATACACAAAAACAAAGATCAAAACCAAAACTACATTATGTATCTGCGAGGTCTGGTTACCGAGTTATGATCCCAGAACCATTTTTCCTGGTTTTAGTCCTAAACATCTTCTGATCCCATAAAAAGCACATCCTCTGATTCACATACCTCGATAATGAGGGCTAGCAATCGAGTTGGGCTTTCAGAATTCAACTTCAATAATTCTTATATTCATTTTTATTTGACACAAACAAACTATTTTAGCTTTCAAAATAACTTCGAAAATCAATTAAGTATTTTAAGTTTGGTATAGTTTTTTCCTTGGGAAATAGAAGTTGGGAGATTCTCGATGGTAAACTTCTGTTCCGGGGTAGTTTTTGTTTCATTTGAAAAAAAAAATCCCTTAAAATTGGCAATTAATTCTGTAAATGATAACTTGAAAAGCATATGTACAATTCAAAATTTTATTTTTTAGATCGATTGATCTTGTTTAATTTTTATTTACTGTTAAGTTATAACTTAATATTTGTAATGTTTCTATATAAATAAATTCAATAAATTTTAAAACGAGTGGTTTTCCTATCAATACTCATTATAATATTTTTCTTTTCAATTTCCATGAAATAAAAAAAAAATATAAAAACTAATCAAAAACTAATCACGACTCCAATGAAATCTATACCGTCCTCACAAGTGCATCGTAATAAACACGTGTGCAAACTACTCAACTTTTAATAAATTTATTACATCCTGAAATTACTTATCTTATGAAAAATTAAAATCGATAAACGAAATACCCTTAAACCAAATATCTGCGATTTGAGGAAGAACCTCAAGGGGCACTCAAGATTTGATTAATTCTGTCGTTGAAAAAGATATCTTTAAATAAACAAATCAAAGTCTAGAGCGCTTATAGAGAGTACCCAGATACATGTAATTTAAGTTCATTTCTTCAGTTAAAATCGACTCATTTTAAAACCCCGACACACATACCTATAAAAATCCAGTAGCAATACACAATATTTCGTTTATCACTTTTTCAATAGTTTCTTTTACGAACTTATTGATGATAAGGTTTCATACTTCACTGAATATTCTATCTTATCTGAAAGATTGAACAAGATTATTGAGCTGAAACTTATTTTTAAACAATTTCAGATAAAAATCTATTCGAAAACCGCTTAAAACTGTGGCCAGAAAAAGTGCTTGAAACAGTCAATCAGCATGGGTCGCTTGTCGCTGATCGATATTACTTGTTGCGTCGTCATTCTTGCGCTAGCATCGGGAACTCCGTACAACGCTAGTTTCCGGTCGATACAAAATGTCAAACGAGACACATTTCACAGCAATGGCTTTGGCCAGCCAACTCTGATTGAACGTGCCGCCTCCAAACGACCGACACTAGAAGAATACCAAAAACTCCGCAACAAATTGGTGCAAAATGAAGAATCGCGTGGCTTTGGTTCGCAATTAAAACTAACCGCTGACGAAGTTGAAGCGAATAAAATCATCATGGCGGCAAAAATGAAGGAATTCGACGAAGGCCTGAAGGTTCCCCATCTCTTCACACCATCTCAGCACTTTTTTAGTGTTTTGGAGAAAATCCGGAAGTCGGATTTGTTCAGATTGCTCGAAGCAATGCCTAAAGGTGCGGTTCTTCATGCCCACGATACGGCTCTCTGCAGTACGGATTTTATTGTGAAACTGACTTACAAGGATAACCTTTGGGTGTGCAGTGACAGTGACGATGGAGCAAAGCTGTTCCTTTTCTCGAAGAAAAAACCAGCCGAAGTTGAAGGCTGCAACTGGGAATTGACATCAAAAGTTCGAGCAGATCGAGGAGCAGAGAAATTCGATGAATATTTGCGAGGAAGGCTGTCACTCTATCCGACGAAGAAATTCGATGACGTGAATGCTGCTTGGGTGGAGTTTGTGAAGATATTCGGATTGCTTGACGGTTTGTTGTTCTATGCACCAGTTTGGGCTGAGTACTATTATCAGGCTTTGACTGAATTCTATGCCGATGGAGTTTTGTATTTGGAATTCCGGACAACGTTGCCAGTTGTAAGTTACATTCTTGTGATCAATTTTCGTCTACTAAATTAAGACCTTTCAGCTATATGATATGGACAACAATGTCTACACATCAATTAACACTTCCCAAATCTACGAGAAGACACTGCGATCCTTCAAGAAAGCAAATCCCGGTTTCATTGGTTCAAAACTCATTTATGCTCCACACAGAAATGTTCAGAGCCTCAACGTGAAGGAGTACATCGCTAATGCAATCGAATTAAAGGTAAATTTCTATAAACTCTCCAAAAACCCTTATTGAAATGTCCTTGTGAAATTTCAGGAAGAATTTCCAGACTTTTTTGCCGGCTTCGATTTGGTTGGACAAGAGGAACTCGGCAAACCCTTAATTGATTTCCTCCCCGAACTCCTCGGAATTCCCGATGATATCAATTTCTACTTCCACGCCGGTGAAACAAATTGGTTCGGTTCATCGACCGATGAGAATCTCATCGATGCAGTCCTGCTCGGAACCAAACGCATTGGACATGGTTTTGCACTTGTCAAACATCCAGCCGTCCTCGAACATCTCAAAGTCAGCGACATAGCTGTTGAAGTGAATCCGATCTCCAATCAAGTCCTCCAGCTGGTCAGCGACTTGAGGAACCACCCGTGTTCCCATCTCTTTGCTGACAACTATCCGGTTGTGATATCGTCGGATGATCCCTCATTCTGGAGAGCTTCACCTCTATCGCACGATTTTTATGTTGCTTTCCTAGGAATCGCCTCGGCTCATGCCGACTTGAGGCTTCTCAAACAATTGGCCATCAACTCAATCGAATATAGCGCCTTGAGTGTGGAAGAAAAAGAACATGCGTTTACCATTTGGCAGGCGAAATGGAACGATTACATCGATTGGGTGCGAAACTCCGGAACGATGTTATCGAATCATATCGATTGACTAGGGGTGGTGGTGCGTTTCGTGCCGCCACTCTTCATCGTTGCCAGGTCAACGTTTTTGTACAAATGAAAATTTATTAGACTAGAGTAACTATAGTAGTTGAGTATAGGTACTAGAGTAACTATATATAGAAATATCTGATAGATTAAGCAAATTATGGACAAGAAAAGAACATTCCTGGAATTAGAATACGAGTGGAACAAAACAGAATAAAACGAATTGCATTTTAATATAAGCTTTAATTAAAGCAGAGTGTTCCTTTGATTTTTTTGTTTTGCATTTTGTCTCAGTGCGGATGGAATTTTTCTGTTTCGTTATGCTTAAGGACATCAGGGGACGTCCACGTCCGTCAATGCGCAAAGGTTTTGCAATCGTCCGTTTGTCTACAACGAGTTCGTGGAACGAACGGAACTGTGAAGAAATAAGTAATTAAAATGTCTTTGATCAAAGGACACCCCAAGAGAGACAGAGAGATGTTGTTAATTAGATTAAGGACATTCAAGGAGTTGTGTGTAGGTGCGGTACAATTCTCCTTGTTCTACTATTAGCAAATAAATTAAATACTTTAGGTGGCCGCATCTTACTTCGAACATAATTACAATTGGAAACGAAGTCAATTATGATGTTAAGTTGGGTTAAGTTGAATTCGATGAACGAAAGAGTAGGAAGATTATGAAGAAAGAAAACGATTGAAGTGGTTTAATGGAAAAAGTCGACGAATTATACAGACAATCGACAAGCGAATTTGAATTTAATTGTGTTAGGAATAGCACTCTAGGAGCGGGAGCAGTTGTAACTAAGCTTTTATCGAAGGGATTTGCTAAAGAAATGTCGTATAAGAACGTTGACTTTCCCTGATGGTGTTTCTATCGTTATGTCAAGAGGAATGGTTGAAATGGATTTACATAGACAGAGGGATGAATCTTAAAAGGAATTTTCTTTAACGAAATTAGAATCAGTATTCATTCATCTTAAATTTGATTTCCAAGAAATTTGAGGAGTCATTTTATGAGGAGAATGATGTACAAAAATTGAATTGAACGGTTTTGAAGACCAAAAATGTTTGTGAGTCATTTTGAAACGAATTAACTCTGTTACCACTTGAAATTCTAATCACCCCAAACTAATAAGACTATGTCCACTAGGAAGCACTTACCATTTTTAATGTTTTCGATATTTCAAAAGTTGATTGAACATTTCTCAAAAGTCGTTTAGACCTCTAAGGAGGAAATTTCGAATTTTCCACGAAATAACGCCTGATGGTTCCGCGAAAAAGCACAACTGTTTACACTGTATCATAAACAAATCTTGGTCATGGAAATTTTGAGTAAATTCCCCAGTAAGTGAACGAGCTGACCTACACCTTCTTGCGGTGCCTCTGAGAGGTTCTTGTCAATTTATTGTCATGAACCTGCGGACGTAGGCAGCTTTAGTCTAATGGAATTGAAGGATTGAAGCAGGACGTAATAGATGAATATTATAATGAGGAAATACGATCAACGAGTATCGAATGTGGATAAAAGTTAATGAAATTAGAAGCCCTGTTGGGTGTGTTCTTGATTAGCTGGTTCATTCCTTCGATCAATGTGGATACACCTGACAGAGGGTGACCAGTGTCCCTCATCCGCCAGCTGGAAAAGCTGCGAAAACTAATAAAAGCATAACATTATAAGGTATGCAATAAATTAGTGTTATTCAAACATCACAGAAAGTAACTATAACTTAAAGAGTATACAGAAGTGATACCTCACCCAGGCTTTGGGTACCGCGAGTAGTGAGGATTCGCCACCTCACTAGTGGGATGGACCTTCGCGGGGGTTGTGATTTTCTGAGTTTGGCCTCAGCTGCTATTCGTAAATCAAGGTTGAGGGCTCTTCTTTCGGTGACTGAAAGTTGAGTGCAGTTTCCGTGACCGGACAACAGCTCTTCTTTCGGTGACTGAAAGTTGAGTGCGGTTTTCCGTGATGTTGCATGAATAGTTAGTCTAGAATCAAACCAAGATGAATAAGAGCTGGCACTAATTCAATTGGTACTGGTGTGAATCTGGATACGGGCACTCTTGCTTCTTTCTTTTCAAAAAGTTGTGACTGCTTTGTATTCTGGAGGATCATTCAGGAAGAGGTTTAGTGTCCTCTCTAATATAACATAGTGACTCAGCTGACTTTGGTTGGAATTTGTCACGCCGACAGAGTGGATAGGTCCACCGTGGGATAAGGCTTAATTGCTAGGTGCTCACGTTAAACTGCATTTACATCCACTCGAATACATTCAAAATAACTCATCGAAGTCGATACAGGATACAGCAGTTTCAGAGGAGTTCAAACACATATACACGTACACAAGAATTATACAGGGCTACATCCAAATTAATAAAAAAATACCTGTTCTACTCTTATTCCACACATTTAATAACCCATAAAATAAGAGTTAATCTATGAGTTAAGATTTCGTATTAATAAAAATTGTTCCTAGAACAGTAATGTGACGTTTACCAAAAATTCCCTTTACGAATTTTGTTGTTGTTGGTTTTCTTTGCTATTGATATTGCAATCGATTGTGGCGCCATCTAAAAAACTTGCAGAGAAGTAGTTTTTTTACCATTTCTCTTATTCCTTCGCAAAACCACCCTCCACGGTGGTGGAACAAGTTAGTTAACGTCAGTTGAGAGAAGTTTTGTCTTATTATAGCATTTTCCACAGAATAAGAGTCAGTCCTTCGTTATTCTGTGCTTATTAATGTGGCTGTAAGAGATTTTGTTCGTCTATTCCAAATTCGTGCTTACATGTCCAACACAGTCCACCCACATAATGAAACTGTCCATGTTTTGCATGTGATCAAAGGCAGTATTAAGAAGAATATGTCTAATTAAACAGATAAATTGAATGTATTAGAAACAAGGACGGAATTTCCTGCTAGCAGAGTAATCTGTCATTGCATAATACTGAAGCATAGTGTAGACCTAATGAGATTGGTATAATTTGCGTCGATTGATAGAGTTAGCAAGACAAGTGGCATGTGTTTTAATTTAAACACACTAATGACTCCCAACTCGCAAGTCCTAATTTCGGAATTCTATCGATACTAATTGACTTTGATGGACTTGAAATTGGATTAGAAAGTGGGTGGTATCAAACTTTTGCTTTGATTGTTGATTAGTCGGATTAGTTTGTATCGGACAGTTAAAAGAGAAAAAAAATCCTTTAAGTTCCTCAAAAATAGCTTAAAATAGCAGCTATCAAAAGTCAAAATCATACATTCCTTAGAGAATTTCTTGAGAACACGCTCCCATTTAAATTTTGTTTCTACTAATTAAAATGGAGGAGGAATCCTGAACCAAAGGTACAAAATGGTACCAAGAAAGGCAGAAAAACACTGAACATGTTTTTTTCTGAATTTCTGAATCGATTCCAAAAATTAATTTTCCACAAAATCAATTCTACTTCACATATCCTGATCAAATCCCAATTTCAAAATTAAGGACCCAAAGAACCCCCAAGAGCTGCAGCTTCTGATTCGGGGCAACCATAATCGATTTGTCAATTATTTTAGGTCTATATTTCATTTGTCCTGGTATAGATTAATTGAGTTTTGTGAAGAAAAGTCATCCATCAGGATATTGTGTGTGGTATTTGTACAGAATTCCATTTAAACATGACTGAAAAAGTCAATATCGTGCCCACCGTTAGTCGGCCGAATCGATGGATGGTGGCGCGGAAGCAGAAGAAGCAGCACATCTTCCACTTCCACCAGAGCTTGACACGCATCCACCAATTCTATTTGACATTCACATTCGATCTCATCTCGTCGCTTTTCGGTATGAATTTGTCATCGGCATCTGACCACACAGAGAACAGTAGTAGTTTGTCTGTTTCCGGTTCGTTTTTTGGCAATAGTTGGATGATAGCTTCCTGTCATCAACGATGGGTCCATTCTATCGGTCGCATTTCTGATGGACATTTATGGCTTTGCTTTATGTTTTATGTGCTGTACATGCCATTTTGGACGTTGTCGTCGTTGTAGTTGTCATTAATCTTCATGCCAAAGTTTGCTCATCTTCTGTTGGAATGTCTGTGGGTGACTTTTTTTTTTGTTCTATAATCGAAAAGGAAGAGGGAGGGAATGGTCATATATGAGTGTCAAATAAATCGATGGGAGAGACTTCTTTATCTGTGAAACCCACAGCACCAAAAGAACCAGACCAGACACATTCACGAAATGAAACTGCAGGAAGAAGAAAATGTACACTCAAGGGAATTATATTTGCTCGCAATGTGGCTTTGGAGTAATTTGGCTTGGTCCTGACTTTTTCACTTCATTTGGAATTCTGCCCAGTCTGCTTTTGTGCACTGGATGAAAAGAAAGAGTTGGCGGCGAAGGCGATGGTGGTGACCTAATTAAAAATTAACTGGAATGTTGGGATTCCTTGATGGTTTTTTTTTTTGTCTCAGCTTTTTAAAATATCACATTGCTAATTGAAGTTGAAGCAATTTTAAAACCCATTTCTAAGGACCAGAGCTGTTTCCTGTCTTAGTTTGGACCTGGCTAAAGAAATTAAAAGCTATAAAAATAGGTAGTCGACAGCACTGTTAAATAGATACTAAAGCAATTTAAACGAGGAGATTCATGAGAGAATAAAATAAAGAAACTATGAGTCGCTAATGAGGACAGCCAAACTCATTAGTGGAGCCATTTAATTCCCATATTTTGTATGCTTAAGCCTAGTACGCAGATCGAGCTAAATTTTAGCTCAATATTTCTCTCCAAAACATCAGCTAAATTCCAGCTAAAATTTTGTCACAAGATTATTTTCTCCACGCCACTTCCTCTATCAAATTTTCAAAAAAATCTAGCACGAACAATCTTCATTTTGGCTAGTCAGAGGCTCATTTGATTAACAATAATGTCAAAATTTAGCTCGAGAAATGTTCCGGAACATCCATTGCATTAGATTTATCTCTAATCTGCCTTCGTTCTATTTGTTGAACTCATCCCGGATTTTTATCTGAATCCAAGTCTTACCACACTTTCCATATTTATGTAGGATTTTCCAATAGGAGCGAGTTGATTTTGACGGCTCATGGCGCCCATATTATATCTTTAACTTTCTGTCATCATTATTGTCTTTTATTCATGCATTAAAGACAAATCATCATGGCAAGGTACAGCGAGGAGGAATACGTACCTTACCTACCTACAAATGATAAAACTCTACTATCAAAATGAGTGTTTTCTAAAAGCAACCATTGTTTTTTTTATGGGTTACATGTTCGTTTTCCAAGAACACTAATCAATGTTTGGTGGATAAATTGAGTCCACTGACTAAGTGAACAATCAGCCAATACCCTTACGTCAGCAGAACGCAAGATCTGCCTAAATATCTCCTCTATTCGCGGAAGTAAAAAAGATGACTGTTGGACCAAGACGAAGCCATCAATGGAATGAGTTCGCTAAATTTTTGGAAGTGAATTTTTGTATGGAAGTAAAATTTAGCTTCGGAAGAAGATCTTTTATATAAAAATTATCTGCGTACTAGGCTTTAAGTTGTAATAAAATTATGAAAGAATTTTCATTCAGTATATACAGTAAAGTCGAAATTAATTTCGAATTTTTTCCTAGAATCGAGTTCTGAACTTGAATTTTTGAACTTGATGAGTTTTGTCTTACAGATTTCGTATTTCTGAACTTTTGTTGACTCTTTCTTGTGTGGGAAGTCATAACAGTTTGCTAACTTTGTAGCCAAATTCAACATTTCATTGATCGGATTTATCCGTTGGTTATTTATATTCGTCCCGTTGATTGCTTTTTATTTTTTTTTGAAAATTGTGGAACTATACAAAACAGTTTTAATTATGATAAAACTTATTCATTTACGAACTCTCCATTTTCATTTAAATTTAATTTCTAAAAAAATATCCCAACCTTTTACATACAAATTCACCATGTGTACGACCTTTTTCCTATATGTAAAAGAGGACAAACCACAAACCACACGTTTTAACACTGTGTCGCTCTTAAAACAATAAAAACCTTTTAGCAAGTTCGACAAAAAAAAATAACAGCCTGCGGAATAACACAATGAAAGGAGTAGTTAAAACAGCAACACCAACCAACGCAAAATAAACTAAAAATACGAATAAGAGCTCCAGGCTGTTCCAGTCGTTTGTCCATGTCCGTTCTGACACAGATATTACCTGCAATTGAATTATAAATCCACTCTATCCATTTGGCACTTAAAGTTTCAATGAAATTGTTGCCCGTGTCAATCCGTTCATTGTGTCGGCCGGTCAGAACGTTTTAGTTCGGGTCAGTGCCAATGCCATGTTTTTTTTTTCTTTCCTTTAATTTTGAAGTTTATCCAAAGCCTTTTTTTTATCTGACAAAGCTGACTGTCCAATGGACAGGATACCCATATTCAAGCCTATTCAATATCCTCTTCATTTCGTCCTGTTGAACAAAGGAAAACTTTAAAACTTTTACGAGCTGTATATCGATTCAAGAGATAACAATAGCACTTTCGAATGTCTCGATTTTGTTTTTTCTTTTGGCTGGATGGAGACTTACAGTGGGGTGGCTGTTTATGTATTTTTTTAAACCTTACCACAACTTAAACACAATTTTGTATTCATGGTTTAACCCAAATAAAGGCATCTCTATCCCACTGTATGAAGCAACAAAATATCGTTAAAGGCTTTAATCTGATGGGTTTATTGGGTGGAATAGAGGGTGGTAGCTTGATTTGACAGCGGTGACTTCTCGATTGAGGGTGTGGTGAATCCGGCCCATTAAAGTGTCAACTTGTCCGTGCCTCCGGCTTGTTTGGCAAATGATTTTTCCCATTTTTCGGCAAACATTAACAACACCAAAACGATGTATACATGTGGAAACTCATGGTGCTGACAATATAATGCCTTATGGCATCAGCGATTGGTGCGACTCACGCTCGGAGACTTTTAATGCGCCACTTGCACAGACATCAGGCAGGGCGTGTAATTTAAACGCAACTCGACAAGGACATTAAACGTTTATGATGAGAGGATGTCAGCAAATATTGCGTAGGCATATAATAACATGTCCGGCACATCCATGCCAACATTCTTGTGTTATGTGGCCGCTTAAACAAGAGTCTACTTCATATCAACATAATTTCGTTTTATTTTTTTATTTTTCAATGGGAAACAAATTATACAAGCTGAGGACATGTATGCTCCCACAATTTAATGGATATTGTGCGTTTTTAATGAGTTTTACAAGGTAATTCACTTTATTTTCCGCATGTTCCTGCTGATGATAAGTAATAAGGTAGAAAAAAGGGTCTGCCTGCTGACAGGAGGCAGATTGTCAGTTGGCAAACATAATTGCATCAATTGATTGTATGATTAAAATAAGTAAAATGAAATTAGTCATTTTGAAACAATATCTAACCAAGAGGACTTACATTTTAATGGATATTAAAGGAAACGCAATTATTGTGACTATTCTCTTACTTTCATTATTCATGCATTATAAACTGTTATTATTTAAATACCCACCATCTTCAACTGCTTGATATGTACGATCAGATTCCATCAGATAAGTGTGGATCTCGTTGGACCTTTTTATCGTCTTATGCTAAATCCGAATTAAGGCGTTCTTGAAAAAAGTAAGGTGTTCCAGATAACAATTTGAAATTTCCTTTAGGATTGGGGTCTTAATACTAGAAATTAAAATCTTGAAAAACGACATCCCGGAAGTACTTTCCCGTTGTATTTTTGCTCGTGTAACGTTTGTTCTGAAAAAATCCTACCTTTTTTATGGGTGGGTTTGAGTCCTACTCGTGCGAATAGTTTTTATTTCATCTTTCACGGGCACTGCGTCTTGCGAAGAACTGACAAAACTTCCAAGAGTTTCATCTGTCATGAAAAAATGCCTCTCAACTTTGCCGTTCGGAATCGGCGCTAAATTGTAAGTCCCTTCACACGCACCTAGAGAATTGTTGATGAGAGTAAGCCACTTAGGCTTTGGCTCTTCAAGAGCTGTCGCGCCATTCTATTTATTTAATATTTTTTATGAGAACCTTCTCCAATTTAGCACTTATAGTTATGAGAATTAAGGGGATCGAAATTTGGTGCGTTTTTCGAATTGCCTTACAGCCCTGAATCAGGCAATCCCCTTTTTCAAAAACAGAAATTTTATGAGACACCAAACGTTGTGAATCATGGAGAACGAAGCATTAAAATTCTTCGTTCAAAATTCTATATAATCAATTGCTTTTTTGGGAAATAAGGCAGTTCCAGATTGTTCATGTTAGTGGGAGGACCTGCCGATTTTTACCTTACTTAACCTTAATTAATTAAATTCGTTATAAACAATTAAATAAAATACAAAGTTATAATTTAACATCGCGCGAATTTACACTTATGACTTTGTGTTATATCTAATTGCTTATTGACGCTGTGTCATCTCTTCCTGTTAAAGAAAAAATGTCCTTTTTAAAAAAGAGATATAGTCTTAAATTGTTATTATGTAATAAATAATATTTGTCCATATTGAGACAGTCTTTCTGTGAGCAATTATAAAACTATATCTCATCACTTATCTTCAAAACAGTAAGACTAGTTTTCTATAACAATTTCCAATCTCAAGTTCTCGCTTTTTGAAGGCGATGGAAAAGCTATAAAAGAATATAAAAAAAGTGCCGCAGTACCATAGTTAAAAGATCATTCTTATGTTCCTATAAAATCATTCAAGTTCAATCGTCTTTAAAATTTGGACAGATAAAGAAACTCATTCAATATTCAAATGGTGGCCAGATCAAACCAACTTGTCACGCCCACTTTCTAATAAAGTAAAAAATAGCTTAAACCATAAAATAAAACACATGGAAATTCTGTGCTAAAATGTGTTTCCATTATTTCATCTTTATTTTATTTTTTTAAATTACATACGAAATGTTAATTTATTTTTAAAATTATGTTTATACAATCTTATATGCCTACAATTTATTATTGTTATTTTACACTAAAAATCTTCCAATTCAATAATTCTATGATGTTTATTTTTTTTGTAATTAACTTATTCCTTTTACAATTGAATACCATTTAAAATGTTGTATATTTATTTATTATAAATCACGTCTTTTTTTATATTTATGTATTATGCAATACCTAAGTTATACATTTAGAAATTTCTTAAATTTTATTCAAAATTTGTTTTATTTTTACATTTATTTGTTTCTTTTTTTTCTATTTGTTGTTATAATTTCAAGGACAAAAATATTATTGAGAAAAAAGAAATAAAATTATACGTTCGAAATAAATTAGATATAATGGTTTTTATTTTTTTATATTTATGAGAATTAAGAAGCATTTATATTTCTATAAGCAAAGACTACAAGTCAAATAATTTTTTTTTTCGAAGAACTTATATTTCTTAAATATAAAAATAAATAAAAACAACTTCCTGGTATTTCTGTTTTGTTTATTGTAAATTTTAAAGATTAAAGTTAATTTAGATCTTTACACGCTTTTTCCTGTTTTGGATTCAACAATTTACATTCATTTAATTTTTGTATTAATTTTTTGTTGTTAATCGGAATAATATGTTTGATAGCTTAAACATCTAATTTATTTTCTGTTAAAATTTGTATCCACATTATTCTAGGATACAGTAAATATAATTACATTTATGTTTTGTGTTTTTTTTTTACTCCACTCAAAGCTTAAATGGATATCCTGTGTTGTATGCAGTTTGTTTTAATTATAACAATTATAATATTTTTCTGTGTTTTACTGTCAGATATGTTTTTGTGTTGTATACGTTGTGCCCTTCAATTGAATAAAAGGTGCTACACAAAGAGGGAGTCCCTGTGATACTAAGATATGCCTTGTTGTTGTTAAGTGAAAGCGAGTTTTTGTTTGGCGTGTGCGGATTCAAATGAAGCTTTGAAAAAATGTAATAAAATATGTAATTAACTTTCAGGAATTCAATGAAATCCCTGCTCCTTGATATCTTATTGTTATTGCTAGAACCCACAATTCAATGAATTGAAATGAAAATCCTTGAATGAAGAATGAACACACATAAAAAAATAAAATCAAATTCTATGAATACTCGAAAATCACAATTTTACCCCTCATTAACCGTCAAACATTCAAATAAGCTTGTCCGACCTTTTTTTTTTATATTGCTCTTATTTCAAAAAAACATAATACTCTAGCACTCAATGCTCAACCCATATTCACAATAAACTATGAAGAGTGTATAACTGTGAAATGAAAACATAAAACACACATTGAAATGGTCAATAATGACCACTAACACCCTGACCGCAAAAACCATGGCTGCCACTGAGTCGGTCGGTTGCCCCACTATCCACTTCCATTTCCAGTTCCGTTTCAAGTTTCAGTTGTTTGTAAGCGAAACGTATGTTTTTCGGTCGAAAACCGAAGGGATGAGGCTTAATTTTCATTTTGTGATGATCCTTAACCGATATATCCTGGTTTCACTTTTATGCATGTACTATTCCATTGTTTTGTATAGTTGTGTGGCTACTTGTATGTGTGTAAGGAGGGAAGTTCTCAGAGGACCTTGTCATCATATCAGTGTGTCGATTTTGTTGTTGCCCCAAAAAACCACAACTTTACTTACATTTATGTATCTATGTGTTGTCTATATTGTTAAACTGTACAGCCCATCCTGAATTCTGATCCTAATGGCCTTCTTTAGAAAAAAGTCCTTTTCACAACTCCATACTCCATAATAACAGCAACAATGGAATACTCCTTTATTCTCGTCTCTTCTAAATGTCGATAGGGCGTTTTTTGGGGGCATAATGTAAATTGGAACCTTGAATGCGGTCGGCCCTCTATACCCGATGACGAGTATTGTGATGCTATGTTCGGTTGTGAGTCCTTCGACGATTTGTGGTCGAATCGTGGTGTGAATAGCTTGTTGTGCGATTATTATTGCTTTGGTTGCAGTATTCCGCCTGGAAATATAGAAATAAGAGAGAGAGGGAGAGAGAGAGGGAGAGAGAGAGTGAGAGAGGTAGAAAAAGGATACAATTGAGTTAAACTTGAGGATATAATAATCGATATACGAAGAATAGTTAACAAACACATTCAAATATTTGTCGTGTGTTATAGCCACAAAACATTTCTGATAAATATTTATGAGAAATTAATATTTTTGCATTAGGCAATGTCGACACTGACACCAAAGGACTTTTTCTAGGGGTTTTAGTAAAACCGAAAACGGACGTACAAATCTGTTGTGGCAAATATGCGAATATTCTAGACATATGCAAGAAGATGCGGTCAGTTTTGTTGGTATAGTTTATTCATCACTTAGATTTCCATACTTCAAGCTAATACCTTTAGTCCGTCCACTACGATGGTCGTTGTAAACGTTCAACAACCTCTTTAAAAGTGTAAGGAGACTTCATCTACCTCTCAACGATTCACAAGTGAATTCAGGGTACAATTTTTGAAGTATTTTTAAAGTAGTTCAAGAGGAAACGCAGGTTTGAATCGTGGTTTCAAGATATCACTTTCAGTTAAAACGCAGATAATAACTCCCGATTCTCAGTCAGAACATCAACAAAAACAAATATAATTGTTTTATTAATGTTGTATTAAGGTCTCCAACAAATAAATCATTCACGACAGGTGAAAACATTCCACAACATTCAAACTTATCTGCACTTCCCTTAGAGATCCAGAAAAACATTTTCATATTCATAATTAATTTCTTTTAGTTGTTTTTATTTTTTGTTTAATCCCAGCTCCAGTATTATTTCAATAGCTCATCCATTTGGTATTTTTAATTAAGGAACACTGCTGCAGTTCTCCTATCCCTAGAAACACCAAACCACAAAACGCTCTAAAAGCAACTCATTAATTCCGATTCATCATCATAACAAACTCCTACCAACCAACTAACAAACCCTCTCCATAACACACAAATCCCAACCTCTAATGCGCACAGAGACCTGTCAAAGTCAAGCTGAAGGATCACTGCGAGAAATGGCGATGGCGAAGGGGTTACAGCAGGAAACCTCCTTTCCGAAGTGACCACAAAATTACTTGTGCATGATCCTTCAGAAATCGTTCGTAGTTGTGTGTGCCTTCGCACAAACAGGAAGTCCAGCCAAATGCAACAGCGAAAATATGAAATATTCATATTTTATTCACTTCTTCCCGACCCCACTGTATGCTGGCAAAAACCCCATCAAGAACTGTAATGCAATGCACTCTGGATGATTTCAAAGCAAAGAGGTGAAAATGTGGTCATGATGGAAGTAAGCGGCAACATCATCGTCTTCATAGCTTACCCATCTCGCGCTCGATCCTGTGCGAGACATCACAAAAGCAACCGGATATAGCTTCACATTAATTCCTCATAATGCAGCTGCAACTGAAACAAATATCTGTCTAATGATATAGCAAAGAGCAGCAATGAAGAACGGTATACGAGTGGTTTCTTAATGATTCCCGGCAGTCCTTCTTTAATGCTCGTCGAAAAGGATGAGGATGATAGAATAGCTTTTGACATAATAATAACAATAACACGGGTTGACGAGACGGACGAACGGATGGTGGACTCAGAAATTATAATCAATTTTCTAGAATCTGCAACATTGTCAAGCAGGTTCAAGTTGGATTTGAGCAGCTACGACAGCTATATGACATTGAAACGATACTGTTGTGCTTTGGTTGGCTATGAAATGGTTTCCCGGCATCGGTTGGTGTGGCAATTTGACAGGAACACAAATCTGACATTGGTTTTTATTAATTTTAAATCATTTCAACATGGCAACCGATTTATTGTTTTTCGTATTCGAATAGATTGAGCGGAGGACATAAAATCGAGGAGGATTATGAGATACTTTGTGAAAGGCGAAGTGGGAATTCATCTTTTTGGTTGTTTCATTTATCGTTGTGATGGGATCAATGATGGGGAGTATAAAATTTGAAATTCAAATTATTTTACTTTGGAAAAGTGTTGTTCGATGACAGTAGAGCTTGAGAAGACGGAATATCCCTGCGGATAGGAAGACTGTCATAAAAGATTTTAAACATTATTCGGTTAATAAAATCGGGAATAAGATTATATCGTCTCAGAGATTTACTTTGTAACTTTCGTTGGAGGAAGTTCAGGTTGCTGTAGCAACTTCATTTGCGAGGAAAAATTATGTATTGAGTTTTGTTTGTTTTTTTTTTTTTTATTGCAGAAGAAAGTAAGGACTTTGAGGGTTCTGAGGAAAATTAATTACTTCCACTTTAGGATCCCTTTAGGAAGATTTAACAAAGACCAAGTTTTGGACTTTCAATGGATTAAGAAAAATCATTTAAGCAGAATAAAACTTCTAAATTTTTGTGAATTTGAATTTTGTATCTACTTCTTAAAATGGAGGAGGAATCCTGAACCAAAGGAACGAAATGGTATCAAAAAAGGCAGAAAACTAGACAAAAACTAGCTTAAAACAGCAGTTATCAAATTGATTAAAATTGCAAGAGTATGTCTATTAATGCTTGCGGAAGGATTTGTAATCGGGACTAGACTCTTAAAGAACGTTTTAAATGTCACTCTCATCTGCCCTTACTTTTTTATAAAGGCACATCCACCTCTGCTGGCGATTCATGTCAGAGATCATGAACAAGAGAGTTTCACTATGCCGCCACATGTTTTAGTTTTGTTATTTAAATTGATAATCGACCTGGTATAAGCCTTTTTTTGGAATACGTAGAAGACCCAGCGATTCTCGATACGATATTCCATGACGAACTTAGAATAATTGGTTTTGTAGGTTCTCTCAATTATTCACAAGTACTCAAGAACTCAAATTCAATTTGATAAGGAATCATTGAAGCCTGATTTGAATTTTCACGCTGTTCCTTGCAATGATCTCCTCAACCAATTTTCATTAAATCCCCAATCATTCGCTTCCTATTATCAACGTGCTAATGCTACTCACAGCATTTCGAAACCATTACAAAATACACAAACATTTAATAAGTTCATTTCCAAATCGACTGTCAAAAATCTCATCATTTCCAAATTAAATTTCCCCCTAACCACAATTGCAGTTTCACATATTTTTGTTTAAACTACACAAACAACAGGATGTTAAATCTAAAATTGGATCTCATTTTCTCAATTTCCAAAACTCAATAGCTACAAAGGGAGAAAGTTCCTCCTAAACCGCACACAAAGCAAAATGAAGATTTCCCAAAATTTCTTCCTTCGACAAAATTCAATTTTCCGCCAAATTAAAATAAGCTTAATAACTTTGTGCGAAAGATTATGCAAACACACACAAACTATTATTCTCTGTGTCTGTTCTTTGCAAATGTAATTCCGTTGCCAAGGAGGGAAATTCCTGATTTCAATAATTGGAAATCGGGAAAATTGAACCACACTATAGGGTTCATCATATTGTTCAAACAAACAACGTTATTTGAAGCAATCCGGAGAAGAGGACAAATACTTGAGCGGGTGCATATCAAAGGATCACAGAGCGAACTATTAAAGACTGAGCTGCGACGTGAAGCCATTGACGTGGTTATAATCTGAGACGAGAGCAAGTGCAACCAGGAGAACAGAAAACAGAAAACAGAAAACAATGATTGCGCGTCTAATGAGTTTTAAATTGATATTTGCTATCGTTTTCCAGCCAACGCCCCCAAATTGTTGTTGTCATTCTCAAATTTAATATAGCCACCCACACCATGTCATCTGAATGCCTCACGAACAGATGATGCAATTTAAAGCAAGCAAACTAATGCCCCGAAGGATGCAGTAAGTCGAAATAAGTTCTTCGGAATGTGAGAATCCGCGAATATACGGTTTAACGAAGGAACGTGCTCACAACCGTATACCATGCACAAACACAAATTGAATGATTTCGCACAAGTGCATCAGAGCTTTGGGAAAACTATTATTTCAACCAGATGCTGACTAAGCCAAAAACACAGGATCATTACTTAAAAAAATAACGAAAAAATAGGAAGAACTTCACATAAGGAACCAGAATTGGAAAATTATTTCTGAAAATTCAGCAACGGAAGGACTCTTGAGCCAAGGACCCTTTTCCATATAAAGTACTCGTTTACTTTCATGCGGTAATCACGGTGGAAACGTCAGTAACAAAGTACCTCTTCGTTCTTCGCTGAGCCAGCGGCAGAAAAAAAGAAAAGAATCTCAAAAAAAGGACGAAACGAAGGAGGAACCGAGCGCACTCTAATAAATGTAGTTAGGAGAGTAAGTACTTACATTCGTCCTGCATTCACATTTAAGGACCCACTGAACCGCAATGAATTTATTTTCGATTTGAATTTGCCGAGATTGCAGCAGTTCCTGATCGATTGGCTCCAGTGATTCACTGTCCCATAGATCCTGTCCACTTTCAGCAAAACTAAAAGGGTCACCCGTTTTAAGTGGACATAAGACTTCAACCTTGATTTAAAATTAAAAAAAGACAGAGAGAGAGAGAGAGGGAGAAAAAAAATACATTTCAATTTGATTGCCTCAAAGGACATTCGAAAGGATGTTGGCAGTTATGCGAATATACATAAAAAGGCAAGGAATCCTTTGTAAGGTATATACTCACTTGTATTGTAGTTGACACAGAAGGCACACAACATTTGTTTGAATGATGACATCGTCCGCATGTCTTTGGACGATACAATTTTCTTGAGACACATGGTCCCAGACGGATTCTCGCAGGACCTAATCTTTGTATACTTCGGCACTCGTGTCCTTTCTGAAAGCCAAAATAAAAACAATTGAAAACCAAAATCAGAGAAAGGATGAAAACAAATAGAATTTCAAATTGATTTAGTTTTCTGTTATTGAATTTACATTTTTATTGCTCGAACTTTTATGTATCTATGTCCTTACTCAATAAGGAATATCTCTAGAGGCTAGAGACAGATAGAGAAAGAAAAAATAGAGGTTTTGCTTACCCTTATCCTATGCTCGTGCGTTGTCAGTGCAGCAAAACTACTATCGACTAAATTACTAAATTTATTGTCATCACATTTGCGGTTCTCGCAGAGGCGGATATTGCTCAACTTGTGGCATCCGGTTGTTGTGCTTGTCACTCGAGTTGATATACCAATGCCGCAAGTCTCCGAGCATGGTGTCCACGGACTTGATGATGTGTTGTGGCATGTTGCGGTAACTGAGAAAGACGATAATGAAGAAAAATTGATTTTTGTTTGAACTTTGAAGGGGAAGTGATAGATGAGATTTAAGAATGAAACGGACTTTTTGCTTTGCAAGCTTGAAATGAAATTTAATATACGGAGGAGTAGAAGCTCGTGTTATTTCAAAGGTTCCACATAACTAAGCACATCTGCATTCCTAAAAGATTTCTACTAAGAAAATTATTTTCCGCCTTTCCTTTCCTTTAAAATATTACAGCAATTTCAATTTGCTTCACTGCCACGTTCAACAGATTAAAGGCCATTTGCTACGTCCCATCTTTAATCGTAAACAAAATTTATTTCTTGAACATCCTTTCATGCTTCTTTCCAAACCATAATTGAGTCATCCTTCTTAACACTAACCATCACACCCATATCGTCCAGCCACAGTAGAAAAGAAAATCTCTTGGATATTTCAGAAATTACTTAAATCTCATCCAACAAAATTTGACGTTGAGGTTATGTAAATAGAGGTTAGGGCACACCTCAAATCATCTCGTCTCTAACTACACATGTGTATACTTTAAATCATAAAATGCAGACCGTATGCCAGTTTTTCTAGGTCTTGGAGCTGCAGCACGTTCCTTGATGGGAACAGCAAACTAACCATTGTTATTTTATGTTACGCCATCTGAAGCCATAGCAGAGAGACCATTTTACCGAGCGTGCATGCATTCAACATTTTAGCACCTCCCTCTCAATTTTCTGGGTTCGTATCTCTCCAGGGAAAAGGAACGAAAAAAAAAACATATTACTTTTTTCTTACCATCAGCTGTTGGATTCTCACAGAGCCACATTTTACAACAATGGCCAGGCACTTCGACAAGACGTGGTGATCTGCATGAAATTGTATCCTCTGGCGCTGGCAGTTGCTCCTTTGGACATAGCGACGAGCAAGCATGTCGTCCATTCTGTAAAATATACACTTTAGAAATACACACATACATATATGCTCGCAGGAGATGAAATAATGAAAGCAACAAATTACAGTAAAGGACTAAAATAAGGAATAATATCTGGATGGATGTAAAGAAGTACATAGCAGTAGAATGACATTTATGTAACAACGATCGCAAGCTTTTACGAATGTGAAAACAGACGTTGTTTTAACTGCTTTCTGGCTTCTCATCTCATTCAGCTGTTCGAAAGGATTTCAGAAGAGGGATAGCGGACAAGTAGTCCAAAATGTGTAGTCAATCGAGGGAAGGTACTTGGAATGCTCCCACTCGGAAGAACACAAATTCAGGGACTATCATATTGTGATCCAGAGGAGCGGGAATTGATGGGAGGGACATTAGACGACTCTTTGGCTTTGTCGTTTGTGGAATTGGCTGCATAAATCTTACCTCGCAGACACATTGTGTTTTACAATCCAATTTGAATGTCTGTCCATGTGAATAGGTGATGCTTCCGACTGTGCAGTTCGCTGTTTTTTTTTATTCAGTGTTGTTGTATCAGCAGCCAGCGACGATGCAACATGGAAAATGAGAAAGAGACAGAAAACCATACAATAATAAAACATTTACCATGTGAAGTGGAAAGGTACTGTTAAGGACGGTAATATGTAAATTTTTTGGTGCATTCATTTCTTTTTTTTACACGAAAAAGATTGGACTAGAGGACACGATAATTTAGCAGTAAATTGGCCAACACCACAGGATGAAATGTGGATTTAAAAAAAAAAAAGAAAAAGAAAAAGTACAAAATGTTTTCTTGTGGAGTTTTGTCCTGGTAATTCTGTTGTTTCGTGGGAGACGAGAGATTTTTGTGATTGTGGCCAGCCAAATGGGTATGCATCCTGGAAGCTGAGTTAAAATTGTTTTTTGTATTTCTATTTCGTTTTTTTTTTTTTTGGGCTTTTAATTAAAAGAGCTAATGTTTTAGGGTTGGGGTCAAAATACCGAAAAACTGCTACTACAACTTTCCTTAACTATTTTTGCTCGAATGTCATTTGACCGCAAAAATCCTACCTTTTTTTCATGAGAATCTACTCCTGTTCGGATATCGAAATCTGATACCTTTTTCCATTTTTCTTAATACCCTGAATAAAGTGACCCCCTTTTTCTAAAACAGAAACTTTAGGGTATACCAAATGCTGAGAATCATGGAGAACGAAGCATTATAATTCTTTGTTCAAATAATTCCTTAGTAGCAATTGCTATTTTGTAGTGAAATTAGTTTGTATTATATTTAATTGTTTATAAACGCTGTAAATTTGTCCTTTTCCCTTTTCAGGATGAAAAATAATTCAAAAAGAAATATGGCCTAAAATTGTTATTGAATAACTGTCCATAGTGAGACAGCTTCTCTAATACTCATTCAAAAGGAAAGACACTTTTCCAATAATACATGTACAGTACATAGCAATAATCTGATTTTATTTTTCTCAAACTACAAAATCTGAGTCAAAGGAACTATTCACAAGAGAATTAGAGAGCCCCATATCAAAAGGAATACCGAGTAAATATCATCAAAAGAATACATTATAGCGGAGTCTCTGTCCGAGTTCCCTTAACACAAAGTCACTAAGTCCTTGTTGCACTTTTTTCTTCAAAAAATCATATAAATTTGCCTTTTCTCTCAAAGACTTTCTATTTTCTTTCTCTCACGTGAATTCCATTTTCTCACGTGAATACTATTTAGTTTCCTTTTTATGTAAAGTACACAACGTATATCATATCAGGACATAAGATCTGCTTTGCCGTATAGAGTGAAAGGATTTCTTCTCAATGAAACTCAAAGGATGTCTGGGTTTTCATCTGTAGGTATAGTAAGTGTGTGTGTGTGAACAAAAAAGGCCTATCACTACATCAACTGGGGGTCTGAGGTGTAATAAGAAAAGAAGAGAAAAAAATCAAAACAAAAAGAAGGAATCTCTATCCTGGTCATGCAGGGAATATATTCACTGTGCATGTCCTGAATACCGGATGCCAGTCAATTTTTATTAAAGCCTCATCTCATTCGTGTATTCTGTCTTGTTCTCCAAGGATCTCAACATGAAGGTACATACCGCACCTATGCTCTTTTTTACAATGTCTACACAGCAACTTATCATCTTATGTATTATGACCTATACCGACCAAAGCTTCGATGTAAAAAGTTTAGTGAAGTGATGACCTAGCCCGCATATCAAATATGCGAAGGAAACGCTTTGGAACAACAAAAATCAAGTAAAAGGATCAAAATTACATGGCGATGATGATGACATGGAGAGGCATGACCTGGAAGACGATTTACACACATTTTGCCCTTCTTAATCTTTTCCCATACTCTCCGGGCATATGCGAATACTCTTGGGCATAGTTAGGTTGGGTTCGCTCTAACTGATGGGTTTATGTATGTTTCTTGGGAACGTGCAACGCAGGACATCAATGGCTAAAGTTTTATGGCAAAATCTTATGGCCATCATTCACATAAACAACAAATCAACGTACAAATTTGTGTTTGCCTTGGCTGAGATCTTTCTGTAGGGCCATTGAGCTGGACCTTTTTTTATATGTTGAACTAAGTATTCGACTGTGATTTGCAGTTTAGCACTTTAATAAACTTCCCTACATACTGTGTAAACTCGGCTGCGGAAAAAGGACCAACCAATCGACCGACGTACGAATCAGAAAAAAATTGGTGTGATTTTTCTTTTCTTTTTCGTCCTTCATTCGGGATGAAACTCGATAATTAAATTAGAATAAAAATAAATTTTTAATTTTTATTGCAAAAGTTGTTTAAAAGTTTATTTTAGAAGTTATTCCAAGAAAATTCAAAATATCAGATTCTCAAAAACATCAACATAAAGAAAAACGGAGAATATCTTCACTTTTTCATCTCTTCTGTTCATTATTATGAAGGTTTTATGAGAAAAGGGTTAATGAATGCTGTGGCTGGACTCTCGCTACCTCTGTGGGAAATTGTGATTTCTTTTATGACCTTACTGGCAGGAGGACCGACGTTTTCATTATTCGTTTTTTTTTATTATGGCGGAAGCTTTAAAGTAGGAAGGAGTGACGGTTTTTCAAGTTCAGGAATTCGGCTTAAAATATGCGCATAATTTTTAAATGAAGCATTTGTGGCCAAGATTTATGAGAGCTCTAACTAAACATCTGTCTTTTACTTCTTTTGATTATATATTTTGTTAATTGTTGTCAGAAAGCAGCAAAAGCAACAGCCCTGAAAAGTTGCACAAAAAGGTATTAACAAATAACGACATCAATGTCGTTGCGCCGAGATCATAATTGCTGTTTCTTTGGGCTAAGAAAGCAATTGAGTGGAAAAGCCCTCCCTCAAGCAACTAAGGTAAAACTGTACAACACCTTCATCATCCCAGTCTTGCTGTACCGTGCAGAGGCATGCACTTTGACAAAATCCGATGAGTATGCCTTAGGCTGTTTCGAGAAGAAAGTTCTTCGGATCATCTTTGGCGCCGTGTGTATTGAAGGGAATTGGCGAAGAAGAAACAACAGCGAATTTTACGGGTTGTACAACGACCTAGATAAAAAGATCAAGGTCAAGAGACTCAGATGGCTCGGTCATTTAGAACGGATGGATAGCCCAGAAAGCCTTCGATACTATTCCCGAGGGACGTAGAAGGAGAGGAAGACCGTGACTCAGTTGGAGTACACAAGTGGAAAAGGACCTCAATCATGGATGGTGGAGACTTTTGATTGAGGCCCAAGTCCACAACAGACTGTAGCGCCAACTTGAGTAATTAATGTGGGCAGATATGAGCCCTATTTTAATATTTATAATGCACTTTAAAAACTGGAGGAAAACATGTTAGTTCAACAAAGCCTGTTTTACGCAAGTAAGTATTGTCCAAAGATTAAGTGAGACTTTTTGCTAGTAGACACTCATTGCCATTGAACAAAAAAGGGGATGTGCAGAAAGTATCAATTTCAATTGACAAACATACACTCGCAATCGATCTCGAGATGCAAGGACAGACAGGTAGACAGGCGTGCCAGATAAGAAAACTTTTAATTGGTCATTTTGATTCGAATGACTTGAAAGAATATTATTTTCCACAAACAAGACCCAACTTAGCTTTTATTTCCTACCATATTATCAATGCTCTCGAATTACATTCATTAACTTAAAAAAACACAACTTTAATCTTACGATCCCAAAAACAAACAAAACCCAATAACCAAAATAAAAACCGGCGTTTTTTCTAAATAACCTCCTTTCGGTTCATTTCCATCTACAACTTTTATACGAACACAATAAGTATAACAAGAAAGACAAAAAATAAACTGAAAACAAAAATTCCATTAAATCCCTAAATAAGGCAACAACTCCAAAACAACCGAACCTCATCCCAAAAAAGCTTAGGCACAACCTCCAGAGAATTACTAGGGATATGATGAAAGGAAAATACCAGTACAGAGAGTTGAAGTGAAAAAGAAGAAGAAGACAAAAAAAGGAAGTGAAAACCCGCCCGCACATACAGTGACCCGTCTCCTAAAACTAACGCTACCTTCGACTCCGACACAAGCCCCAATTCTAGTCTCTACACAAAGGGATAATCCTTAAGAACACACAAGGTGGAGATTATACCAATCTATATGTATTTTTATCTATACTCCTATATGTGTAACCGAATTCATTTGATCCTTTATTTTTTTTCTCTACTCTTGTTGCAAAATATCTACAACCTTAGATATGGGCTAGAGATAGTGCCGTTTGGCAAATAGTGGCTTGTAAAGGTTGTGATTTAAAAACCATCTACACACCAAAATCTCATGACACGCAAATGAACACAAAACACAAAAAAAACCATAGTTGGTCTGTGGGTAAACCTATAGACCTGGCCATGGCACTTTGACTACGTCAAAGTATAAAGAGACGTGTTTCCTATGTAAATTGAGTTTTAGTCCTTTTTGCAGTTAACTTAGAATCTAAAAGGCGTCTTTGTAGTCGTCGTCGGTTGTCTTTGTCATCGTTTCCTTTTCAAACCATTGGCTTATCGGCGTAATACACAATCAACATTATCATTAGCCCTGTACTGTGACTAGGTGTGGTGGGTTTTTTGGCTTTTCGTTTGATGGCAACACGAGGGACCAGGGAAAAAAGTGCTTGCAATATTATATTAAATTGCTTTCTCTTTGTGCTGATTATGGCTGTTTTTCAAGGCCTGAAAGATTCAGAACTGTATTTTTGGAGGATATCAGCAATTGCTTCGTAAGTAACTTCGAAACAATGCGAGTAAAGAAAATGGTTTAATATCCATCGATTGCGAGAGGAAAAGGAATTCCCTGACGGAAGGATGTTCAATGAACGAAAACTAACTAGCTTTCCTTCTTTTCTAATTCAAGGACAGGAAATTTGATTTTTCAATTTGATGACAAAGTGAATAAGGTTCGCTTATATTCTGATTGATCCTGTTAGACGAGATCTATTCTACTTAACTGTATGAATCAGTCGAAAAGTGTCTGATGCTTGGAAGAATAAATGAAAATTGAATTTAAAAGTTACAAAAACAAAACTGAAATATATCTCGTTCTTATCTTTGGCTCATAAAAAAGGACGACAAATAGTAATGGTCTTTGGAAAATGTGTTTTAAGCCCTGACGGGGATTAAAGGATTCTCTTAAGCGACAGTATCTTTCGAATTTATGCGACTCGAAGAAACTGTGGATTATTTTCTATTTTATTGCTCTGTTTGTTGCTTTTGAGAATGCTTTAGACACACGTTCACTTAAAAAATGATTTAAATCCTATTAAGACATTTTAATGGTTCTTTATTTTTTAAGGAGCAACAAAGGATTGGTATTGTGAAGATGTGGTAGGGTAAATAAGTAATGCCACAGATAAATAAATAAATGAAATACCTTCTTTTATTATTAAGTGGAACGAACACTTTACTAAGTGACAGAAATGTGATTTATGTTCCGAGATAAGGATAAGAAGGGAAGAAAAAACAAAGGACAGGAAAAAAATCAATTAAGGATAAAATGGAAGTTTATTTTCTTTAAAGAAGAGGTTAAGTGAAATTAGGGAAAACCTTAAAACCCAAAACAAAGAATAAATATTTCCCTGTAGAAGGAAAAATATTTATTTTGTCACGAGATTAGGAAGCTTTCTAACAATTCATTCCTGGATTAAAAGGACAGGACAACAAGTCCTTTTAGTTTCATTTGAAAGCCTGTCTTTATTCTATCAGCAGATGTGATTTACTAAGACATTTAACTGTTAGATATCTGACAATATGAGCACATGCAATATTTCGTTTATAGTTTTGAAAAAATCTTTGTTTGAGCAGCTTTCTCCTCGGTGGCAGCGAGAACGATGGAACAAATAGACCTCAGCAATAACAGAATACGCAACACTAAAATTCGTCCTCGAAAAAGGATGAGGAGACTCTGTCTGTCAGTCAATGGGTATCAAAAATGCTTCAAGAACATAAGACTGCTTCTGCTCCTCCCTATCCTGTCTTCTGACTCAAAATCTTAAATTCTAGTTCATATACCTTTTCGTATAAACATTTTCTACAAAATTTACTGATCGAAGGAATTTTTTTTTTTGAACAAGAAGAACCGTGATTTTGGTACGTCGTGGTTAAGGTACGCTGACTTGCTTTCCACTTGACATCGTTAGTAAAATTTCAGAATTACAGTAACTGTTTCACTTTCTGATTGCTACTATCTGAAAAAAAAACTCTCATTTTCTTTCATAAACAGCCATGATTTGAATCACTCATATTCAAGAGAAAGCTGAATTAGCAATTAGGAGACTCGATACGATGAGAATCATGGAGAACGAAGCATCAAAAATTCTTCATTCAATTGTTCCCAATCGATTGCTTTATTGAATAATAAACAATTTTATAAACAAATGCATAAAATACAAAGTGCACCATCATGGTAACCGTTACATTTTCAGGCAGAAGATTATGCCGCTTTTATAAGTGATACGGGTTTAAATTACACTGGCATTGAAATAAATATACAATAATTTTGGAAAAAGATCTTGTTTCGAGACCGACGAAATGAGTAAAAGCCTTAACAATATTAGCAAAAGAATAGTTATAAATAGTTCTTTTGATATTTTCCAAAACTTAGTGCAAACCGGAGTAAAACATCGGCTGGTAATTGCCTTCTATCATTTTGCTTATACGCCAATCAACTCCGAAAAAACTCCCTTTTTTGTGAGTTTCGTGTTTAAGTGTAACAAAGTCTTAAGCACTTAAGCACATAAAAAGGACAAAAACTCCTTTGATAACTTTTTTTTCAAGAAATGTAATTTACATCTTCAACAAACAAAAGATTACCTCACTAGAAAGTTTTCCTGTTTTTAATATTCTATGAGTATGTTAAAAATTATTTTTCTTTTTAGTTTCCCTACACCATCACTTTCGAAAGGGATACAAGTTTTTACACAATGCCTTTTTACTCCTTATGGCAATATCCTTTCAATAAAACCCTTAGCTGTTCTTAGCTGAACATTGTATCCTTTTTTGCCTTAATTTTGTGTTGTTCTTTTGTTTTCTTTTTGCTTCTTCTACATATTGACAAAAAGGTAATTTCCGGATTGTTAAAGACATGTAAGCGGGGATTCAAGGAGAATTCTTACTACACAAAGGAATTTTTCATAAGACCGAAACAGAGGAGGTATACGGCATTTTTATATAGAAAACTTAAGACACATATGTGTATTGTTGTGTCATAAAAACTGAATAAACAGTTGAGGGATATTAGGAGTCTTAGCAAAACTTTAGTGTCCTTAAACTATTTTTGGAAAAGATGGGCTTGGCAGCTGCCATTTACGGAATGAGTTTTTTTTACCTAGGGAAAAGGTTTAAACATTTTATGTCACTTTTTTCAATAAATTTTCGGTGACCTTTTGTGGACACTCAAAAACATATAAATTGTGTATGAACTCCTTTCGTAAAATTATATGCTGTTTGTTTTATTTCCTTTTTGTTAACTATTTTATCGAGACTTGTTTAAACTTACTGCCTTCAAAAATATTTTTATGTGTGAAAGTCCAAACGGTTAACAAATCTACTTAATCAGTACCTATAGTTGACTCGATCCGATGAGAATCATGGAGAACAAAGCATACGAATTCTTCATTCAATTGTTTCTATTTAATCAATTGCTTCTTTAATTGGGATTTTGTACAGAAAGATTCAGCTATTCACGTTTTTTATAAATGTTCTGACTGCGGAGTCTTCTTAAGTAGCGGTTCCAAATCATCAGTTCAAAAACCAGTTCTTTAAAAACTGTGTGTTTTTGAACCTGTGCGTTCCTTATATGTTTGTCAATAAATTTCTTAAACTTATAAAAATGAACACGTACACGGTCACATGTGCATTCTCTCTTCTGTTAATTTACTTTCTTGAGCCAAAAAAAAAAAAAACAATCCTCTTCTGTCCAACCTTTTAATATTAAAGAGTGTGTAAGTAGGCTATTTCAATAATTGCAAACACCTTACCAGGATAATATCTTCCATCTGGGTGCTGAAAAAAAGTCGAAAATACAAGAAACTATTTTTATTCCGAAATCAAATCATAAAAATAAATTGTACAATTTTTTGTCGAACACCCATATGTTCCCAGAATGCAATAAAAACACAATCTTACCTTAATGTCCTTGCCGCTTATCACATTTGCCTCAGCCCAATTCAGCAAACTGTTGAAAAGTATTCCAATCAGTGGCAGGAGTATCAGCATTTTCTGCAATCAAAAAAGGGATATATTTGAGAATAAAACCTTTTTTTACAAAAAAATAAACTCAAACATGGATGTTAGAATCGTTGCCAAAAACGTGTTAAAAGATACAAACAACTTCAATCCTACTCTGGTCTGTCCTCTTAATTTATTATTGCAAAACGAGTCACAAAAGAGCTGAAGCTCCTTTTTATGTATCGTTTCGTTCGTTACTTCTTTCAAATGGCATAGAACGCTCTAACTATCCCTCAGGGAGAACAGGAGACAGCATCAGACCCATTACCAGTACGAAAAATGGCAAAAAATAAATTGCTTACGTATAAGAAAAAGAAAAATCTGAAGTCATGGTGGGAAAAAGAGGATATTCACTTGGTTTGGGATTAACCCCTGCGGAAATTCCAGTCCAGCGCCAGCCACACCATTCCCTTTCCATCCCAATTCAATTCACTCTCCAATCCACTTACAATCCAACGAAAAAAAGGAAACTTCTTGAATGAAATTGAAGTTTCTGGTCGAACGCCCGCCCCGGTCTGTCGTATAGTTTGCCGGCTGATGTTTGCCTTGTAATTTCTAAGAAGACATTGAGGAGGAAACTATTATGTGCCTTGAGGAAATTTTCTGAATACCTTCGGTCACGGGAGGAATGTGACTTGTAGCAAAGGGTGTTTCCAAAAAGTACCAGCCTTTTTTTTGCATGGCCTGAATACTTGACGAAAGGGAAGCCACCCTGTATTCAGACTCACGTGCTGCATGAATGCCCCATTATAATATTGGTTTTATTAGCTCTGCTCAAGCCCATCACATCAACTCGCAGCCCCTTCTTTCCCAAAAAAAAGAAACGTTGACGTTAAGAAGCCTTTGAGTAGGAGTCGACAAAGATGATGGCCCAAGGGTTATAAGAGTTTGTTATGGCTTTCATTGAATTCAATGTATTCCCTGTCGATTAATGAAAACATCCTTTGGAGCAACGTTGGTTGGAAGAAAATGTTTTATAGTAGTCAGCAATGGGCGAGCATTTTTTCGTCATGCTTCAAGTTGTCGTGCGTCGCGTCGTGTCGTCGTCAGCGTCGCGGTCCCAATTCCGACAAACCACAGAAATTGAAAGACTACGAGATCGTGTTATTATTGAGGAAGTCGATGTCGTCCTTGGAACTACTACGTGACGTTGTGTGAAATTTTTGATTGATTGCCTGAACTTTTCTCATTTTGACAGACAAGCTAATGGAAATATTCATGACCATGTCCGATTTGGCAACAATGATTGGCTTTCAACCAGATCGCAGGTAGAAATAAGGAAGAATATGAAGTTTCCGATTGATGCTCTATAATGGTTATGCCAAAATCCTTCAATCTAAAAATAGGCTCAAGAGAGGCGAACAAATTTGCAAGTAACTAATGAGACTATTTTGTTATTGATTTCTATCTGTTTCTCCATTTCTCTAAGTCTCTGTCAGTCATAAAAGATTTCTAATGATGGATCGTTATACCTTACCTGAGAGATAAACATGCCAACGTGGAATTAAGATTAAGAGTGCGTAAGGCTTTTTGGTTTTTTGGTGTGTGAAATGAAATGTACTTAAAGTTGAGTGTATCTATTAAGGAGCGTGTTACTTGAGGCTTATTTTAAATTAGTTAACATTACGGAACATCGAGAACACATCGGTTACGACACCTTTGCAAACATATAAACTTGCTGATGTTTCGTCAGCAAAAACTTTCTTCAATGGTGTAGTAATGAGAAAAGTTTATCCAGCTATTCTCAGATGATGATGGAAGGGGAATGAGGTGAATTTTCTGTTACACTGATAATATTTTAATGCCCTTATATTCAGTTTGTTAATAAGTAAATGTTTGTGTATGAAAACATCATCCTGGCTCGTATGTTCTTGTATTCCAACCGAAGAAGTGGAGCTGGAGGGGTTATTTTCGTTAAGTAATGAATGTTGGTTTTTCGAAAATAGCTTTCATGATATGCCAAAAGATATAGAAGGATAGACATGAGCATTCTATAGGGTTGGAGAATATGAGATTTTGATGAAATTAAATCATAATATGTTTTCTGTTAAATACATTAACTTTTAAGTAGGGCTTAAAATATGAAACTTTTAAATCTCCATATTGATGCTTACCAACTTAAATGTTAGTCGAGTTTTTGGATTTATTGGAAACTGGAAGCATAAAATTAAATGTGGAATTTTCGCTTTTAAAATTGGCGAAAGTTAAATTCTAATCAAACCACAGAAAAATGTTATTTGGATTTGGATCAAAAGTTTGAGACTGAAAACTTTTTTGAGATGTATGGTAGGTAAGAACCCTTTGTTATGATACTTTTGAAAAATTTATAGTACCACTCTTGATAGACGTTTAAAAATGTTTGAAACTTTATGGTAACTTGAATATTGTATTTAGCTTAAACAACAATTGAAGTACATGACTGACGTAAGGTAATTGTTTTGTTTAAAAAAAAACGCATTTCAGTGTCCTCCCTATTGTGTAAACAAATTGGAACTGATTGCTATAAACTTATTTGAACGAAGAATTATAATGCCTCGTTCTCCATGATTCTCAGCATTTGGTATCTCCTAAAGTTTCTGTTTTAAGAAAAAGAAAGTATCCTAATTCTTTTCTGTTAGAAAAATCCAAAATGGTACCAAATTTCGATCTCCTAATTCTCATAACTTTCAGTGACGAAAAGGAGTGAATTTCCATTCGGGGAAAAGTGCTGCGTTTGCGGTCAAATGGTTTAAGGTCTTTTGGTATGCGAGATTTTGGTTTACGACCCCAACCCCTTGTAACTTCAATATTTTTTGACGAGTTTCTATTACGATGATGCAGAGACTTGCATTATATCAGTGCAGTAGCCACTATCTCGAAATTTCTTCGCGTTTTAATGGATTTACTACTTAGTCGAACGATTATTGAGACCATAATCATCACGTAATGATATGTGAAAAGTGACGTTTGATTGGGAAAAAGAGCTTTAAATTTACTTTCGATTGCTATTAAAATGGAATCTTCAGTTCATAAATCCGACCCTTAGGTCATCTCTACCGCTTTTGCTACCTTATGAAATGATAGAAACAAAATACTTCCTGGCATGAAATACAGGTGAAATATATTTTCCTGGAAAAATATATCTTATATTTTATTTCTTTTTATACTCTACTCTACTTCCGTAAATTTAAATTTCGACAGTTATCCGACTCTTGTTTCTCATGTGAAGAGTTTGAGTTGAAGGTATTTGACATTTTTGTCCATTTTGGAAGCCAAACTTGTGAATGAACTGGATTTTCCTATTAATTTGTCAACATTATTTACTTGTGAGAGTCAAAAAGCTTATATCCTTCCTTTAGAAACTTTTATTGAAATTCAAAGAGAGCACACTTACTTTTACTTATCAACCCTTTTCCAAGAAAATTCCTCCAAGCTCTTTTGTTTGAATGAAGTTGGATAGTAAAACCCTAAGGACACTTAAAAAGTTTCAAGAACACACTTCAAATCCCTTATTTCAACTACCAGAATTAAACACAAAGTCTCCAAATTGAAAATTAAATGACTCTTAAAGGCATCCCAAATGTGTTTGACATTATTCTCGGTACATCAGTTTTTCATTCATTATTTTTAATATTTAACATTTTAATTGTCATTAACAAAGCCACACTTAACAACGCTCATTTATTAAATCAATGACACTAAACACCCAATTCTCTTAGTTTAAACAATAATCCCACATCCCAATATTTGTGGTATTTAATGGTAGTATTTTATTTATTTGTCGGTATAAGTGAATCATCGAATTTTGATTCTCCCCTCCTCGAATCCAATTTTATTTCATTCATAAACTACCATCACGTCTTTGTGCTCTTCAACAGTCTACACACATTCAAGCATCATCTCATCTCATCAAAGTGATTCATAATTGAATTACTACACAATTAAAAGCATTCATCCGTGTTTTTGCACAAAAATTTGAAATGGATAAATTAAATTTATTGTTGTTGAATAGACGAGTTCATATAGACATTGTAAGTATTCTAATTGGAAAGATAGACACAAGCGAAAATAATTGTTTGATATGTGAACATGAATATCAGGAAATCCGGTTTCAATATGGATTACATTTATTTTTTAATTAAATCCGTTAACAGCAGTTTACGCTGTTGAGGGATTTCAAATTGCTCAATATATCAATTTTCAGTGTAATATTTAAATATCATAGGGTGGCCGTTAAAAATTTCAATAGGAACATTTCATTTGAACATTTCATTTGTTTGGAATCAAACACGGATAGAACCTTATGGGAGACCACGTTGCCGAAATGTTGCAATGTCGTTTTTCTACGATACACAATTTGTTTAAAATGAATTACCGATTTATTTTCCTAAGCATTCCTAAAATGAAGATCTGGACGTCGTATTTCAGCCTATGAAAGCAAGACTCATTTTATAGTTCTGGTTTCCGAGCTGTAAATTCTAAAGTGAAGATCGTACATTTTTGCGCTCAACACTCTTGTAGATATATTTTTTTTTAATTAAAATTGGGCAACCAGAATTCACATTGTAAATGTTTCCAGTTAATATCGAATATCGGTCAATACCTTGAGATAATAATCCTGAACCAATGGGCTTATGTGAAGATAAATCTCCTCAAACCTATCATGTGGTATATCAAAAAAAAGTCTTCTTATGCTCTATCAAAAAATGAAAAGGTTTTTTTTCCAGTGGCTGGTTTTGATGTTCGAAGGATAGACACGTGCATTCAAGTGGACACAAGCGTCGGGGTGACTGCCCGGCCACATAAAGAAACTATAGTTACGAACCACCAACAAGCCTGGGATATACAGACGGAATTAATAATATTCTTGAAAAGATTGTGCAAGGCTCCATATCAACACCAGGCAATCTTCAAAGTCCGTCAGCTACTAGGATACGCAGACGACATTGACATATTGGAAGAACACAGCGTGATGTCAGTGGACGTTTGTAGCTTGAGACGAGGCAGGAGATGGTCAGCGGTTACGAGGGCAAGACCAAGTTAATGCTGTCGACAAGAAAGGACAACCAACATCGACTTCTTGGAGCAAACGTCAGCATAGACAGATTTAACTTCGAGGTAGTTAAGGACTTCGTCAACCTGGGATCCGCCATCAACTCAGACAACAACACCAGTGCTGAAATCAAACGAAGAATCACTCTTGCCAATCGCTGCTTCTTTGGACTTAGAAGGCTCTCCCAAGCAACTAAAGTGACACTCTACAAAACCCTCATCATCCCGGTCCTCATGTATGGTGCAGAGACATGGACTATGACAACATCTGATGAAAACGCTTTGGGCTGCTTTGAGAGAAAAATTCTTCGAGTGATTTTTGGTCCTGTCTGCATTAATGGAGAATGGAGACGAAGATTCAACCAAGAACTGTACGAGCTGTACAGCAACACTGACCTAGCCAGAAAAGTTAAGGTCCAAAGACTTAGATGGTTGGGTCATGTTGAGGAAATGGAAAATAATGCTCCGGCTTGTAGAGTCTTCGAATCCAACCCGGAAGGACGTCGCAGAAGAGGAAGACCGCGACTCCGGTGGACCCCACAGGTGGTAGAGAGCCTGAACCAACTTGGCGTGCGAAACTGGAGACAGCTAACCAGGGACCGAGCTGTCTGGAGAAGTTTGTTGGGTGAGGCCCTGATCCGACCTGGACTGTAGCGCCACCATAAGTAAGTTAGTAAGGCTGGTTCTGCAGAATATCTTCGAGACTATTTTTATATTATTCGAGACACCCTGCCTGCGACTTATAGAAAAAAGTGAATCCCTTACCAAACTCGCAATCAATCCTTGTACACGAGCACCATACAAAACTTAGCGCACTGTTAATTTAAACACACGAGAATAAATTTTCTAAATTGTAAATCCCTTGCTTTCTGGTATCTCTGTTACACACAATGCTGACATAATACCAATTAATGTGGAATTAATTCCACCCAAAGCCACGTATTATCCAATTATATATGCCGCAGGACATATATCCAACCTTTTCATCATATTCCAGAGTCGAGCAAGGATACTCGCTCACACACACTCAAATTGAAACCAAAAACATGAAATTTAACCTGAATGTGTAATTAAGTGTCACTTTGATTCATCGTCATATAAATCAACAAATTTTAATTTCAACACATATTGCGGCCATCATACACACACTTACTCACCGACATCTTCAAGACAAGCACAATATGTCTGAGCCGCCTGATTCAATGATGCCAAGGTGTTGTCCTTAATTGCAAAGATATAATCTTCACACGATTAATTTCTCAAAGAACACCAAGAGATCATATAGAGAGAAAGAGCGATTCCTTTTAACCTTTAAACAGGACCTCTACGGTCTTCGGTCTTTGGTGTCGTAAACAACTTACACTCTAGGCCAATAAATTGCCATCTCTTTGGCTTCCAATGGGCATAATTAAGGCCCACATTGTTTATACAGTGAGCCTTTTTATAGCAGAATTAAGTGACTGCGTTTTATTATACTCGCAACATTTTTCCTAGAAGGAACCTCAATTTGCCCTTTTCACCTTTCTTTTTGATACACTTATTGCCTGTTCTGGGCTAGTTAAAAGGACATTTTGATTTATATGCCACATCAAAATTTGCAAAACCTTCGTTTCGCTTGTTCGACCAGAAGAAATATTCTCTGGACCTGGTCTTGCCAGCCAGCGCAGCGTTGCCATCAGAGTCGGTGGAAGGCCAGATTTATTGCTCCCAATTGAGGAACTATAGCCGAAGAGTAACGGTAACTGTGCGTAGGCTTTTGATGAATGCGTCAAGGATTTGCCCACAACACAGAAAAACAACTACGAAAAAAAGAAAAAGAAGAATAAGGTTGTTTGTTGGATGTTCGATGAGTTTAATGAAAAACACACACATGAGTTGCTGCTGGTATGTTATTAAGGACATTTATAGTGATTGGTAGAGAGGATGCTACACGGACCGGGACTATTATATTGTGTCAGATTTGTGTCTATGGCCCTTATCGGAAAAAAAGGGTAACCATGACGAGGACACGACAAGATGAATTCGCATAGATAACTCAAACAGAAGAAAGGAACACTCAAATCAAATATTCGCCAAACATGGAGGAAAGTTCTCCAGAAAAATCAAACAAATCATTCCGAACGACACAAAAGGATACACACGAAAATCGATGAAGAAAACATTCAAGTTTTCTTTTTTTTCGATAAAGATGACAATTTTGTTTGTATTCTGTAGAGAGTCAACAAGGATGTTGAAAACAGGAAAGAAACGATAATAATGTGAAGGCGACACGGACGTGCAGCAGCCAAATAATTCTTACTCGTATAAGACAGCATCGACGACCATTGACGATGACGACGATGACGACGCACGAGGAGATATTGAATTGAAATATTGAAGACATCCGTATTTTTTAATAATTGAGAGGTTAACTTGTGTTGGAGTTCAAATTCGATTATTTTGAACGTTTTTGAAAAATTTTTATTCAACACGAGACACGAAGTTCCGTGTCGGATTCTTGTAAGTTCCACTTGGATGAAAAGTGTCCTTAAATTATTTATATTGCTTACAGTCCAAAACTCGTGTTTCAGTTTATAAAATCATGTTTTGTTTAACTGTTACCTTCTAAATGGTTTACCACAAGAGTTGGTATTAGGACCTATTTTATTTATTAAATATTTCGTTTATTTAGAGTTCCTTAACTTTGTGTAGTGCAAGAACCGAACTCAACTGACTTGGATATATGAGTTTTCCAGTTCTATTTTGAAGCAGCAGATGGCGCTAGTGAAGTTGTTAATTCAACTTGAATTTGCTCAATATTCTTATATACCTTTCTGAAATTGTACTTGACCCACAAAAACGTATACAGAGTACAAACGCTTTCTATTCGGTGGCTTATATTGGTCTCTGACTGTTGACTCTTGTATTTTGTTATATTTTGTTTAACTCCTTCAACAAGGATTTTCTACTTAAGTGCCGACCAGATGAAAATATATACATGCAAACACGTTTTATTTGTTTTAAACAAGTAGGTATAGATATATCCGTTTAATAATCCTTGAGAAATTCAACAAGAAGGAGATCGCTTTAAAAGGGATTGAGTTCAGGTTCAGCCGTGTATTGTCATGGAGAAAGGATTGAAAAAAAAATGAAAACAACTTTCTCATACATTATCATATTTTGCTCGCAACCAAGTATGAACGACCTAAAAAAAAAATGATGCTGTGCCACTTTGTTGTCGTCGTGTCTTGTTATCCTTACGAACAATTCGCTCCTTGACATATGCAAAGCAGAATGCCAATATTTGGTTTTTGTCTGTGTTAAAATTTCGTTATTTAAATGTCCCTTCCTCCCTTCCCCTATTCTCAAGTTCTCTGTCTTTCGTCCTCTCTGGAATGAAGATATATGTTTTCTTATTCGTTTTGCTCTTGATTGATGATATCATACCCGATGCGATGATGCAGTAGAAAATTCCTTAGGATAGGTATCCTTATCGATGTGAAAAATATTTGAAGTGAGGTTATGTTATGCACAATTTGTTTTGTGAATTCTGTCGAATGATTTCATTTGAAAATAATGAAAGTGAATTTCAAGAACCAAAAAGGTGAACAATCGAGATTAATGTTAAATGGGTTCTTAGGATTCAAGTCGAGCATATATCGGCAGCTATGGAGCTAACCTTTACCTGTACCATAAGATATATGTATTTTCCTTTTTATTATTCTCTCGAAGTAAACACAGGAATCAAACCATTGAAATTTTGCGGTATGAAAAAGGGCTTTTATGAGGTTGTTTTTATTTTCTTTTTTTCGTTTTTCTAATATATGAAAATAAAGAGGCTATAGAGAACCTATATATCCTATCGCTGCGTATGGGTTTGTTGTTCTTTTCTGTTCTGACTTATTTCTTCTAGAACGCTGAATCACGTTTAATCTTCTATTTTTCAATTGATTGAATACCAAAATCCAAAGCAACGAACTTAAGGTTAAACGATTACTTCCGCCACACCACCGATGAGATTGGCATGTGAGTGTAGAATAAGTTTATGGTCTTTTTTCGGAACAACAGACGAAAAAAAAAACAGGTACCTATTGTGTTTTTCCTTGGATGAAAAGTATTTTTGGTATTTTGAACAAAAGTCTTAGAATTTTGTGGGTTTTTTGTTCATTTAGAAAATCTGTGAATTTGAAGGATTTGTTTTGACATAAAAGCTTTTAGACAGAATTTATATCCGTTTTTTCTTCATTTTTTTGGAAGATTAAAAGGGCCTGATGTCAATGGCTAGGAAATTTCAGTTAATGATTTATAGATTTTAAAGTATAAAATCCATTTAAATTGCACACCTAATTTATTGCAGTAAAACGGATATAGGAACAATTCATACTTTTTGGACGAAAATGAAGTTTAAGCAAATCGAGGAAAGATATAGAATTCGAAAGTCAGAAACAAGGACGTGGATATTAAAGACCGAAATCTTTTAATGGAAAACTGGAAACAGGAAATAGTTAACCGGAAACAGAAAACCGGAAACTATAATTTCACTTTTGAGAATTTTGGAAATAATGAATCATTCAAAAATACGTTAATTCTCTCTGACGTCTCATCTCTCACCAAATTTCCATTAAAAAAAGGTATACCTATAAATTTTACTCAGTTAAAAATGTAAAGTCGCCTTTCGAGACAATATGGCGTCAATCATAGTGTGAAAAATATCTTTGAGACGCAGCACGATGACACCGACAAAAAAAACCTTGATAACAGCTTTGTCTACCGTAAAACAAAATGGTTTGTCTGTTTTTGCTTTGTTTATCTACTTCCTTGTATACTAAATCTTCTTTATAAATCGTTTATTTTTTGATGGTGAAAGCCTTGGAAATAATTTATTTTACATTTTTTTTTTCATCATCACCAAGTTGAACCGAGAGCAATTTGTCATTGTAGAAGTAGAAAAAGAAGAAAAAACACAAATATACATTCGTAAGACCAACAAACAAGTTAATGTATTTTCAAGCTCAAAGTTTATTCTTTCGGCCACCATTCCCCCCGTTTGCCAAGTCGATTACCCACCATGATTGTACTTCCACCTTCCTTCAACTACAACATAATATAAATGCTCTTTATCCAACGAAATTACATTGGGGGTAAAAAATATATTAGTACCATTCTGCTGGAAGGACATAACTCCGCAACTCCCTTGTGTTTAATGGTCTGTGGGTTGTGGATATAGCGAGCGTTACGCTGGGCTATCAGTCACTCAGTCATTTTGTAAATTACAAATATAACAACAACATGCGCGACCAATCCCACACCACCTCCACTCCAAGCACAATAACAAAAACAAAAAAATGTCCTTGATAACACTGTGTTGTGTCTATTATTTTTTTTTTTTTTATGTTCTCCAATTCATATGAAGCGAACCATCACTATGGAAACTCAACGTATCGCACTTTTTCATTAACGTTAATATAATTACACGCTCAACTTGCCATTTAACAAGCATAGTGTATCTGTATATGCAACAAAACTATGTAATTAAAGGATATTCTGTGAAAGCTTCCATTCACATACACGACTCAGTTTTCCTGTTGTAATTTTTGTTGTGACAAAAAGTTTGTGACTCCTTTCGTATTTTTGTTTTCTTGTTTTGTTTTTTTTTTTTGTGCCAACAAAAGCCACAAGGACACTGTAACTGTAACCCCTGGTTCAAAATGTTCCTCCCACGTTGCAGGTCGAGTGCGGTAGTGCGATGGTGTAATATTTGATGTAAACATACTACCTCCAAGTCGGGGTCTGCTTGTTATTTAAGTATCATTCATCCGTGGTACTGTTTTTATATTTTTGGTAAGGTATTCTATTTGGCACTTTCCCTTCACTTCTGATGCCGCACGAGGATATGGTGTCGCATTAAATTGCATCACAAATAAAGGACCAGTAACAAGAGGAAGAAGATGGAGGGGGATGGACTTTGCTTTCAAAATAATAACGAATTTCATTTTATGTAAATCTCTGGAGGAGTTTTGTATATTTTTGAGCCTATTTCGTGTATAAATGTGTATATTTTGTTTATCCTTAGCAGAATGAAGAGCCTCATTAAAAATGATGATTCGACACTTAGTTAAATTCTTTTGAATGGCGTTTTGTGTTTGGCTCTTGGTTGGATGCTTTTCTTTTATGTGAAGGCGAAAAAGGTTACACAACCAGAGCCCCATAGTTTGACAGAAAGAAAAAAAAACTGTGTATAAAATATTTAATGAGGATAACCATAAGGACGATGGTTCAATAATAATAAAATATACTTCAATCTTTTTTGTTTCTGTTTTTTTTTTCTTAGTTTAAACAGAAAGAGTGGGGCGAAACGTTTTGTGAATAAAAATGCTAAACTAAAAGGCGAGGTCCTTTATGAATGGCTGTGTGGTGGCACTTCATGACAAAAACTGTATATGAAGCATGAAATTCATATTTCTGAATAGCATGTATAGGCAAGGCATGTGCTGTAGCGTCAACTTCTGTCCCCTTTTAGCCTTATTTTGACTGCCTTAAGAGGTACTCGAGAGCTTGGAGTGTAGAGAGGATATTATGATTCCTAAAAATAAACTTTTAAGGCAGAATTATTATTATTATTACATTTTTTTGTGATGATGCTGTATAATATTGTACAGTTGTAATTATGTTAAATTTATTTAAGGGGTTGGCCTTTTTTTTGAGTTCAAGTATTCATGCACGTACAACCAAAATGACCTGTTTTGTGGGGACTTCATTTGCGGCGAGGTAAAATGTATCTTAATGTAATTAAAATTTGAACTTTTTTTCTGGTTTTGTTTTGTGGCTGCTTTTCAGGAATGGATGTAATGGAATTAATGTTAGGAAGCAATTATAAATTTTAATTAAGTTATTGCTAAAAATAATAATGATTTTTGTATTTTGATTAAAAATAAATTCGAACTGTTGATGGGTAGTAATAGTTATTTCATAGTAATTGGAAGTACGGTTGGTGGGTTGCTATTAAAGGATTAATTTAGAACACGTGTTGATGAACGACTTAGATGGTTGGGTCATGTTGAGCGAATGGAAAATACTGCTCCGGCTTGTAGAGTCTTCGAATCCAACCCGGAAGGACGTCGCAGAAGAGGAAGACCGTGACTTCAGTGGAGCACACAGGTGGTAGAGGACCTGAACCAACTCGGCGTGTGAAACTGGAGACAGCTATAGCCAGGGACCGAGCTGGCTGGAGGAGTTTGTTGGGTGAGGCCCTAGTCCGACCTGGACTGTAGCGCCACCATAAGTAAGTAAGTAAGTTGATGAACACATTGCTTGTAACGAGCAAAACATTCAAGCCTAATTTTTGAATTTTGATAAAGGGTCAAATAAACGTTTCTCCGAACGCTTTCATTTCACGCCAAAGCTGCGTTGTTAATTTTCGCGTAGTGCGGTAAGAAAACAAATCTTTATTCTGAACGGTACGACTGAAGTTGGGCTTGAGGTCATGCTGGACGAATTATGCTGTTTTCCTACTCGTTACTAAACCAGTTGAGTTGAAGAGATAGAAAAACCTACGGAGGCTTACAGAGACTGTAAAACATCTCTTCAGAATAGTGAATTTGACATAATCAAAGGCAACAAAATTCGACTACCAAATCCAACAATTTTTTATGTTTCGATTTTTCGATTTGAATATTCAAATCTGATAATGTTTTGAAGTTCAACAACAAACGAGTAAAAGTCTGCACAAGAAACTCTTTGAAAAACCAACGAACAGGCCTGTGTCAAATTGGAAACAAATAAGCCACAGTAAGTTCTCTTTCAATTATTAATACCAACAAGACAAAATAATTAAATTGTGTCTTCATCCTACAACAACAAAAGGCTTAAAAAGTTTCGAAAGTCAAAAACATTGCGCCTTCCCAATTTCGACCACAAAATGGCGACAACACAGTAATCCAATATTTACTTTAACTGTCAATTTAAAATCAGCCATCTTGTTTTGCCTTTTGATAAGACTTAAATAAACACAAATCGAATCACAAGATAAACAACCACCATCAAAGTGGTATTGGTAAACATAATCGCCTTTGTAACAAGATACTTTTTCACTTCAACAATCAGCTTACAGATTCGTTTTTAAATATAGACTTGGATTAAAATTCAAAAAGGAACACCCCTTTTCTACTTGCCTAACTTTTGCCAATGTCTATTTTAGACTTGAAAACCAAAAATTAACTTCTGCACAATAAAAGCTGAAACAAAGTTCCTAATGTGCTTGGCCATGCTTGAAAATAGAAAATTATCTTATTCCTGTTTCAATTCATAACCACTTTATCTAATTTATCATCCCACCGGTTTCCTTTTCCCCAAAAAACACACCCATACACAAAAGCAGAGCTAAAAGAAAAAAACCTTTTAATATTTTTCATCCCTAACCCTATTATGCCTCTCTAAAAAGTGTCATCTTCAAGTTTGATTTCAATATAGCCCCAACTCGGTCCCCGAATTCGAGACAGACTGGAGTTCCATGAGGGTTGTGAATTTCTGGCATTATGACAAGCCGGGGAGAGCAAAAATATTTTGTCTTTGGCAATTTAATCCTTTTGAAATTGGACAAAGCGAAGAAAAATCCCAAGGGTATGATTTGTTAATTTAAATCCACAGAAATCAAAGAGAATAGGCTAAGCGATTGAACCCTTCAAACGACAGAGACAGAAACCAGCATGAATCACGAATTAAATTCAATCTTTCTCAACACGGAAGTAATTTCGTATCATAAGAATCTCAATGAATACATTAAACTGACATCTCGGTGTTTGAGGGCCGGACTGAAGAGATGACAAAAACTCGATTTCCATTTGGTATTCCAATCAGGTGGCCACAATGGGAAGGCCAGAGAAACCACCGCCGTCGCTCGTCCCTTAAAAGCTAATATCACGTATCTCTGAATTTCAATAAGCCAATTTTAATGTAATTCTCTTCAAGCCCAAAGGTGGCGCTAGATTGGACGAGTTAGCTAAGGCAAGGCACGAGCACAACCTGGCAAAACGATGTTCATTTTTCTGCAATTCCCTCTCCAACCGCACCGTGAATCGGATCACCCGTCGCTTCTCGAAAACTTTTTTCTATTCAATATTCTGTATTGTTGTGATGTCCTGTGCAGTGATGGGGTTATAGCGTAGCGGCGATGGTGGTGAAGCAAAAGTAACTACATCTTTCTACTTAGAATTTTTTAATGCTTGCAGAGAGATGGTACTTGAACCTTTTATAGTTACTCAGCTTCGCCGTCGATGTGCTCAGTTATGTGTACGTGACACAGAAAATTACATTCACCAACCTCCGGAAGCGAGAAGCACTGTAAGAGTAGGACTTACATAGTTTGGTGGTGTTAAAACAACATGGGCGTTGTTTGTGGTGTCACTGGGTGCAACAGCAAGTAGCTCTTGCCTACCTCAAGCTGCCTGAACAGGTCATACTGAAACAGGATCAATGCCAATAGAGTGAGTTGGGGATGTGGTAAGCAAAATCTACTAAAACGTGAATTCGCAGCTGGCTTCTGTGTTTGCTAAATCGTTTGATTGGATGTCGGTCTGCTTTGACCGATGAGAGGCTCAAAGTGGGGGCTGTTCCTGAGTAAATGCGGTCAGAGATATCAATGTTTAAAAATAACTCAAATTGAACATACATACCTGATTTTTTGTTCTCGTGTTCTGTAATCGAACGACTCAAAAGTGAGGGATACACGGTTTGTGTTGGTATAACTAATATACATCGACATCGAGATAAGAAGAACTCATGTGGAATCTGATGGTTTTAAATGAACGAGACAGCAGTCTAGAAGATGTAACTTATATGAACATTGAGCGAACAATTGATTTTCTTAAAACAAGGAGTAGAAAGGCTAGACTATTCCCATTAAAATGATTTCTCTTTTTGGCACCAATTGCTTGGTTAACTTAACACGTCTGACTGTCTGTTAATGGTATAAATTAAAGTCAAAAACACTTAAGACCGAATTTGCTGAAAGTCACTTTCCGAGTCGCGTTACAAAGAGAAACTTATTTTTTTCGGACGGAAGTAACATTCATTTTAAAACGGAAATGTATTCATTGTTAGTTCTAGTTTTTGTTATAAAAATTCGAAAGTCACAATTTGAAAACCAGAATTTGAAAAAAAAAACAACATCGAAAACAGGAAACCGGAAACAGGTAACCGGAAACCGAAAAATTGAAACTGAAAGTTTTACCAAATTCTCTTTAAAAAAATGTTAAGCAAGTTATCACTGCTCAGTGAAGCATTTAATTTGTTCACCAACATCGTAGCTTTCCAAGTTCCACAAATAATATCTTCTTCCACATTTCCACTAATGTTCTCATTGTGTTTAAATCAGTATTCGTTCAATGGACAGCGAATTGAGTGAAAATTATGAGACACTAAAAGCATCCAGACACTATAAAGTCCATGTCCGCTTTTAACCTCTTATATATCAATACAATACCGACAACACAATTCCTCATCACACCCCTCCCCCTCCTCACCAAAATAAAAAGATAAGTTAAGCAATAAAAATGATGCATAGCTCGGTCAGGGACTTAATGATGCTCTGTCTCTCTATAATATTCCTTATACGACCATTTGTATGAGTGCTACCTTAAGGGGATTCTGACAACTTTACCATAAAAATGGGTCATAAAGCATCGGATTGGTGTGAAGGGGAAGGGGGATGTAGTTCCAATCGATATAATGTCTGTTGTCCGGAGGGCACAATTATTTATCACTCTGACCTATTTTTCAATAACTCCTTTTGTTGCTCTTGCTGTTCTGGCTATTATGTTCGAGATGAAAATTGCGTGTTATGGTTTATTGCTCATACAAGTGGGATGTTAAGTTCTATTCGGAATTAGAAGGAATGGTGCGGTGTGGCACTGTCAGTGATTAATCATATTACAAAAACTTGAACACATTAACACGAAACTTAAACACCATCAGTCATATTTTGTTTACACTTGCCGCAAGGGATTAAATAAACACGTTTAAATTATGATGAACCTTTCAGGTTTTGTGTGCGGGTAAATGAAACATTGAGATATCAGAAGTGCGATTGAATAAATCATTTTGATAAAATCATACAAATCCAAACAAAAAAACAAATTCTAAATAAACTATAATTAAGTGAATTGATCTTCGTGGAGTTTTCATCACTCGTGCTGTGGTTGGTGATGATTTATAATAGAAATTCATTAAACAATTCTCACTTATCATTCAACCGAAAAGCAATATTAACTGGCGTCTAAATTGAAGTTAATTCAGTTCAATAATAGACATTCATTAATTTTTAATTAAATAATCAAACTCCATCCGACCCATGATGAAATGCTTTATTTTAATTAATTACAACACGGTTTATTCGATTAGGTTCATATTTCTATTTGTTGAAAGTTATATTTATATAATAATAAACCGGTCTTATCAAATCAACCGCACTGTAAACACTTTTAGTCCTCGGAGGATAATGAAAAGCTTTATGAAGTGAATAAGAAAATTAACAATGATGGCATTCATTGTATTCCACAGTATTCACACCGGGAGAAAGTGAATAATTGAAGTAAATAAAAAAGGGATATAAAGGACCTTTCCTGGAATTGAAGATATATTCTCGTTGTTGGTTGAATTTGAATTAAATAAATCAATATGATAAACGAAAATGATTCATTGAAGCGGCGGAAAAGTAAATTATTTGATTGAGTGGGTGAATTTCAGTTGAAGACTTTTAATGGATCAATCTGTATGTAGGGTTCTTATAGTCTCGTTTTTATTTGATTTTATCGTTATTCAAAATTTATATTTTTAATCTTTTGGAGAGTGAAACAGAAGTTTTCTAACACAATATCGATTTCTTATATTTTTACAAAAATTTGAGAATATGCAGTTGTTTTATTATTTTGTTATCATTTAATTATTCTTATCTATATTAACTGATTACTGAATTATTCATACTTGTTATTTCACTACTTGTTATTTAAGTTTTTAAAGAAATCATATTTATTTTTCAAAGAGAAAAATATGAACTTTAAAATGTATATTCATTCAATAAATCTTTTTGAACGATAAACACCTATTATAATATCAGAAGTGGGCCAAACCCAAAATTGCGTAACCTTTACAAAATGAAAAAAAGAAGAAATAATTGCTTGGCTTGTATCACAAAAAATTGAATTTTAGCAAAATGCAAAAATTGCTATATAACAACGCTGTGTTTATTGAGGGTTGTATAATAAGAGAAGTATATTATATAGGGTTTATTAGAACATAAGGGAGGAAGCCAATAAATATAGTAGAATGAAACTGTCCGTAGTGTTATCCTGGGATTTATACTCTTTAAGCCTTGAAATATTTAATAGCGCTATGGTTCGAATTTCCAATTTTTCTCAGAACTCAAGGTTGATTAAATTATGTCTTACTCAAAAATTAAAGGATGGGAATGAATATTTAGACCCCACAAATTTCTCTGTTCTGTGAGTGTGTGTGTTATTGAAAACCACTGAACCGATTTCGATGACATTTTTCGTGTGAGTTTCACTGGATTTGGAAATATTTTGCTCACAATCGGAGTTTGGCCGATATGAAAAGAAATTGAGATATTGAGAGTGAGAGTGATTGAAGCAAGTCGAACTGTAGGCTCTTGCAAGAAGACGAAGTTTTAAGTGTTTTCGTTTGAATCTAAAGTTAATAACACATTTTAACCCTTAAAAAGAAATTGAAGTGCTATTCAGATTCACTCAAGCGTGATTTCACGATTCTGCTTACTAGCGGACCCGACGGCTGGTTTCGCATTGAAGAATGCTTTTGAATTTATGTTGGTAGTTAATTGAGCTAGTAGATGTCCTAGGTTTATACTTTTTTTATTCAGGATACTTGCGGACTCGACAAACATTTACGTAAAGGAAAGCTAAGAAATACAGCTTCATATTTCTCCAACATACTAGTAGCGGACCCGGTATCCATTTTCCTGAAATAGTTTTTTGGGGAAAACTATGTCTGTTATCGATTGGAGCATGTCACTGATTTGAAATTCAGAATACTTTTAATAACAAAGAATTAAAATTTTAACATAACAGTTGTATTTGATGGAAAGATGACTGAAGGGTCAGCTAGTAAAAATCTAAAATTTCAAATCACTTTTCCGTAATTAGTCAATAGTTTTTCGTTTTATTAGTCAATGATTTTTTTTTTTGTGTTTACATATTAAATCATATCTTTCAGTTGGTATATAAGGTGCCGTAAAACCGTTGTGAACGAGACCACTGCACCGGCCTTCAATACCTTCTCTCTAACTGGGTTAAATAATTTTTATCTTATGAAAATCTTGGATTCGAAAAGCTAAAAAGCTTCATAAGTCACCAAAAACATGTTTAGGGAAGATGATCTAGGATTATTTTCATTGAAATCATTTCATTTTTTTTTCAGTTAATTCAACTAAGAAAAAAATTATTCACTGTGGCGTATACTTACTTTTTTCAGATATTTTTAAGAAATATGAAGGAAATATGAAGGAAATATTCATTTTTTTCAGAAAAAAAAAAAAACTGTGAAGTACATTTCAATTCTGTGTCCTTGCGATGAATTACAAAAAATAATGTTCCGTCATTGATCAACTCCACCGCCAGTTTATTTACTCTCTTTTTTTCTCATTTTAATTTCGCATCGTCAAAGGCGATTTCATTTGAATGGATAATACACACTCTACTCAGCAACTCGTAGATATGGAGTTGAAGTAGCATCTGTACACAGACAGTAATTAGGATATCAAGAGATATTCATTTCAACAGAAATCTCCCCCAATATCCAAGCTGGGCAATTAAGTTATGAACCAAAAAAAAAACCCAAACGAACAAAAATAAATAAATAAAATGAAATAATCTTCTACGAATGAAGTCAACCAAATTAAAGAGAATCCTAGAGGACCTCTATTGAAAATGAGGAAAAAACGAAAGCAAACATTTAGCCATGAACCAGAACCAAATTCAGGACCAGAGCAAAAAAACGTTTGAAATAGAAAGAGAAAGAAGAAGGAAAAACCTAAATAACAAATGTGAAATTAGATTGGGTACAATTTTTTTTTAGATTTAGGCCAGCCAGGATTTCATGTGGCAATGAGTAAATGAAGGTTAAAGGTTCTGAGGTTGATTCTCTGTTGAAAGCAGGCTTTCTGTACACACAAACACACACGTTTGTCAATTTAATTTCGCAAGTGTAGGACCAATAAAAACAAAAGTGCTTCATTAAGATTCTAATGAAATTAAGAAAGAGCACACGTTCGACATGACAGGATACACGCGTAAGCGTATGGTTGGGTTCTTACAAAAGGATTGTTCAGAAGGATAAAATGTATAAATGAGGAGGTAAAAAAGAAGAATTACACTTTACTACCACCACACGACTGAAGGATCAAAAACAACATACACGCAGACGATATCTGTCATTAAAAGGAAGCGGAATGGGATTATGGAGATGAGAGGTCCTTTCGTTGGTGCCAAAGACAAAAGAATGATTCACGTTGTCAGCTTAAGCTTCCACATAACTTCTGGGTTGGGTGACTGGAAACACCAAGCAAAGAAAATGTGCGGCGTGAAGCACTCATTTGAAAACTTCGTTTCTGAAGGAATTAGGCCTCAGGGAAATCTTCTTTCGCCATTTGCTGGGTCTTTCGTTTTTCTTTTTCTCGTGGTAAAATTTTTGGTAAAACCAAAAATATATTTAATTTTCCTTAAAAACCAACAGAGACATTTGGCTCGTCTGTGTGTGCTTTTATTATTTCTTTTCAACGTCCACACGTGCCAATAAGATTGAATTATTTTTCGATCTATGCTGTTAATTTTTGTTTGTGTAACTCTCTCCCTCAGTTTTACAAAAAAAGCAAATCAAGGACTTTACTTGTAGGAAGCGAGGATAAAAGGATAAAAACAAATGTGTAGAAGCTTAATGAACTTGTCCCAAAACACAGACTTGCTGACAATGGTAAAGTTGAAAATCCACTTTTCAACCTAATCAGTTTTCATAATGGACAAAATTCGATCGATATTGTTCGTTCATTAGAAACTTTTCCCTCAAGGACGACAGGTAAAATTATAACGATTATGATGACAATGATGATGGAAAAATAATGATGGACACAATCCTATCACTCTGTCGACTCGATGCAGTCGGTATAATTCTATATAGTTTATCGATTATATGTTAACACTGTGACGAGCTTGTTGTATTGGAAAATTATGGTAGTAAAGTTATTTTTGGAAATTTCAAGGATGCTTTTGTTTATCCTTGAAGAGTATTATGGTTTTATTTTTCAGCGTAAATGCAATTTCGTTTGAACAAAAGCCAATAGCCACATTCTTAAGCAATAATTTGCTTTGAAAAGCGAAAACTTTGAAAACACACAAATTCAAAAAGCTTCAAAGAGTCCTTGAACGTTTTCGTTTTGCATCAAGAACATTTTTGGTAGAATTAAATAAGAAAAGAAATATGAAAGAATTCTCTTCAACCATAGACCAAAAAAAAAAGATTTAAATTATAGGTGACACCATAAACAAACGGAAAACAGTCAGGATTTGTGGTGAAAAGCTCTTTCGGGGGATTTCAATGTTAAAACCGAATTCCGCGAAATGCATTGATATTTTTCGTTCCTCAAAAACCAAACATTAACGTACACCTACACTTCTACACACAAACAAAGATTACCATATCCCTCGTGGTTAATTTTTTTTTTTTTTTTCGGAAAACAATAAAAATCGCAATTGATGGGGTGGAATCCCGGATTTGTTGGTTTACTTTTTTGTTCGCAGGCAATAAGGACAGGAAAATTAGGAGAAGTTGGGGTTTCGATTTCGTGGTTTTCCATACAAGAAACAAACAAATAAACAAGAACAAAAAAACAAAAAAAAAACAACGAACTGGGTTAAAGGAGGATCAATGTTATGGTTACACAAGATTATTTCGTTGTGAGCGTGACAAACCGCTAAAGTATTTTCAAACTGAAGTTAATTTTTTCTGTTTTTTATTCATTTTTGTGTGATGCTTTGTGAGGGTTTTTTTTTACTGTAAGCCCGACTGGGAGAAAAAAGCTTTTTGGAAAATAAATGGAAGCAGATTATCTGCGATTTGACGTGTATGCATTACTTTTAGAGAGTATAAGCAAAAAGTTCTAGGACCAAACAAACAAAAACAAAAAAATTTAAAATAAAGGAACAAAATTGGAAATGACAGCTAGCGTTAGGTGCTTTGAAGGCTAATCCATTTCTAAATTGTTTATTTACACGTGTCGTTGTGACGGTTGGAAAAAAGTTGGAGGGATACTTTTCTACGAAAAAAGGGTCTTTGAATTTGAATAGTTTGTTCTTTGAAAAATGATATGTTAGGAGACTTTGATGTTTATCGTTGTTTGGGTTCCTTTTAGTCGTTTAGTAAGGATGTCGAAAAAGAGGATAAAGCATCCCTCTTAGCTCTTACAAATTCCTTAACAAAGTTGACAAAATTTAATTCTATTCAATTCAATTCAATTCTAGAATGGATAATGTCAATTTTTGACATAAGACTTTGGAGGTTGAACAACCAGCCAATTTCTGAAAAGCGGCCATAACCAGTACAAGCTGTTGATCGTAAATTACAGTTTGAATGACCAAACAGACTATTACAGAAAGCGAAAGCTGTTTCCAGTTTGATCCTTCAAAACAAGGAATTTCAGAAAATTTAAGGACACAATTGCAAATCCCAAATAATCCTTAATTAATTAAAAACCAAATATTTTTCTCCTCGCAAGAAGTGACTGATGTACAGCATCAATCAATTCATCGCCATATAAAAATCAACCAAAATTATGAAAGGCCTACAATCAACAAACTCACAGAGAAACATTCTTCCCCTAATTTCCCCCAATTTATACATATTTATGAGCAAGAGCGTGGATCACCCTACCCACAACATTATATTCTTCATAGTCATTACACTTTTTCTATACATTATATTCGTGCAGCTCAAACTTAATTGAGTTTTACCCTCTAAAAAGAAACTTCTCCAAAGACCATACAGCCCGCTACTTAAATCAAAACAAATTCTCAAGAAAATGAATATTTTATTTATGATGAATAGCAAACCAAGAACGTGAACAAAATTATACGTCGTCGGCTTATGCTTCCATTTCTATAGAAAAGAAATATAAATAAATCAATTTGGCCTAATATCATCTCGAATAAATCAAAATTCAAAAACCCCTGACGCGAAAAATCCGCCTTGCGTAGATATTGTTCATTCATACAAATAGCAATATTTATTTAACAGTTTCCTCCCTTATGCATGTCCATAATCACCCGATGATCAATTTCACATATTTTTTTTTTCAATCATCAATCTCCCCTCTGTGTAGGTTGCTTTTTTATTTGTTCAAATAAATTTCACTCTCAAATAACATCATCACCGTCAAAAGCTATCAATCCCCACAACCGCTGTCGAACGTGCTTCTTCGCTCGCTCGAAAAAAATCCGCCCCCTAAATCGCAAACGTTCACTTACCTAATAAAATTCCCATTCTAACAACATACTAAGCTACCAGATGCCCCCCTCAATTTCATTTTCCTGTGTGAATAGAAAATTGGATACTTGTTTATCTACTCCCTCAGAGGCTTCAGAGGCAGCATCAGAGACAAGAGTATATCTTACGGTAGCTTTAAAATGTGTCTCAAAAAAGGAAAACATTATTTTTACCTTGCTCATTATCCAATTACTAATTTAACAGAACGTGTCTTATCTCCACTAAATGTCTGGCAGAAAATCGAAATACCGTGAGGCTCCAGAAGAAAAAAAACCCCTCCGAGAATTGTGGGATTATTTAAAACCCCAACGCCAACACCTTGTGTAAAGAATGTTGTAAGCTTTTTGTTTGCTGAATTCCTATCACTTTCCATTCGGTGACAGTGACAACATCATCACCGTAGTCATCAGCCTTCAGAACACTCAAGTGCGTATTTCTTAACACCAGCACTCTGTCGTCGTCACTTCGTTGCGTTGCGTCGCGTCGTTCGTCGTCCTAACAAAACAGTCATCCAACCTAACAAATAGGATAACAAAGTTGAATCCAACAATCGCACCCATCCCTCAAAAATTATGTTGGAGGGGCATGAAAATATCAAATTAAAGTCTGCGTAATTTTCATTTGATTTCGTTGCCTAACATCATTTGCCAACTTGAGCGACATTCCACCCACAACTACATAGGGAAACCGCGAGACAGGATGTGATGAAAGAAGGCAAAGGTCCCGACTCGCAATCTCTTTCCTTGCTCCTTCTCATAAAAATGGAATAAAAACGTTTCACGAAGGCAGCTTGTTGAAGTGCCACCAACAAGCATTGTCTCAATGTCCAATTGTTTTCAGCTTTTTTTCACTTTTTGAATCCTTACCATAATCCTGGGGTGATTTTTTTCTGTGTCTTACAATAGAACCCGAGGGAACTGTCAATAGCGACAGAAGTTGGAGAAATGTAAAATAAACGACGAACAAAATCGCAAAGAATGAAGAACAACGTCGAATTAGTGTGACCATTTGGTTTATTTATTTACATATTTTTTATCAGAAGGAAATTGGTATTTATTTTTAACTCCTTAAACATCGTTACTAATATTTTTTTAAACAATTTTGTTTTATGTGTTTTTTTGATTTTCAAAAGAAAATCTAATCTGGTCAGCCTATTAGTTCCTCAAAAAAAAAAAAAAAACAGAGAACACGATCTAAAATACCATCCAACACGAAAGGAAACATTCTTCTTCAAGCTAAATATTTACCAAGAGTATTTTAATTCCTTGTATATTCCTTCTATTGCTGCTAACAGGTCCTTTATGATATTTTGTATTTTTTCTGTTTCCCTATTTAAGAAATAAACCTTAAGTGGGTATACTTTGCCTAAGAAAAAATAATCTTAGAGAATGAAAAGTTCTCATTTCTATACTCCTATCCGCCTATACCTTTACTCTTGACTGAGGTGGTATTGGTATATATTAAGTAAGAGAAATTTTGAAGAAGCAAAAAAAAGGAAAAACAAGTCCTTAAAAAGGATTGCTTTGCAATGAAAACTAACTTTTTTTTTCTTTAATTTGGGGTCAAGTCATTTTGATGATGGAATTCGGGTCAGACGAGAGAAAGGTGTGCGGATGGAACGAACATTTGAACGAGAAAAAGACCTTCGTCAAACTTATTTTATAAGAAGAATGTGGTGGCTTTTTTTAAATTTGATTAGATGCAATTTAAGTTAGGTAACTAAATTGATGTTTCGAGACTCGACAGAAAATATGGGTATGAAAACTTTTAATTTATTCATAGAATCGCTTAAATTTAAGTGGATTTTTTTTCTGTCTTTCGTACTTAGAGTCTGAGAGGTGATTTAATATCTCGTCGTTTAACTAGGACTGGGAAGGTCCTTCGGAGAGAAGTTTTATATATTTGTTTGTCCATTGAATCTTTTCGTTTTGTGGTTTATGATTTTTAGAAGCTTTTCGTAGGAGTAGAATATTTTTTTTTTAGAGAAAACGTTTTCACGTTTAAAACGTAAACTTTCAATTCTTGGCGAATGAATTTTGTTGTTTCCAGCTATTTGTGCATGAAAAAATTGATGACATTTGCCTTTCTTTTCATTTTTTATGAGAAATAAACTAAAAAAGCTCGAGCTTCTCTTTTTAATTAAATTGCCTACAAAATTGAAACAAATCACACATGATGTATGACAAATCGACCATATCGGTGCTATAGCTAAAAATTCATTTTGATTCACCCCCATACGAAATTTTGCCCTCTTCTTCTGTTTTTGTCAAAGAGGAGCATATGCATATCATCAGCATCCGTCATGGTCCATGTCATCAAGCTGTTCTAATAAATTTCAAAACCTCTCTAAAACATCCCATCATGTCATCACATAAAATATATGAACTCTCTGAAGTTTCACCGCCATCGTCGAAATGTACAAAAACAAAATACCTATTAAAACCAAAAAAAATCCTTTCACATCATCATCATCATCATCATCAGTAGCTGTAGCAGAAGCCAGACGCATGAGATGCAACCAAATAAAAAAAAAAAACAACAAATTCATATAAAAACTCATCATCCACACAGATGGAGCAGCACACAGCAGGACGAAACAGAAAAAAAAAATACAACTCTGAAGGTATTTATTTATTTATTTTTTTTTTTGCCTGCGCTGAAAATCTCTTAATTAAACGCATGAGTGGCTTCACTGGAAGCCTTAAGGGTTAACATTTTTAGTGAATGTATATTTTATAAAAATATATATATGCACAAGAACATATTTTTTTATATCCTAACCATCATTGTCCTCGCACTGGCTTGATGGTTGGGTGGCACTACAACACTCTGTTTCAGTTGGAAAGAAAAAAAGTAAGAGTAATGCGTGTGGGGGCGAGCGTTTATAAAATATTTCATGTTGATGGCAAAACGAGGATAGCACAAAATGAAAACCAGAAAATCCTCAACACCAAACAGGGACAAAGTAAAAGGACCAACAAAAAAAATACAACATAGACAAATCAACGTTTTTTCTAGTCTTTACCCTTTTTTGAGGGTATATAGCGCGGTTGATGCTCCTAGTGCGGTTAACCATTTAAGTTTGCTGATTTTCCGGCGTTGACAAAAGACTAAACAGAAAAAAAAGAAAATAGAGAGACGCCTTTAGGGGCCGGGCGGGTTGGACATATTTTTCACACAAAATCAAACACAAGTTGTGGGTTGGTTCGGGTTTGGTAGATGAAAAATCGGATTTTGTTTCTTTTTTTCAAACATTTTTTTTTTTGCTGTTGAGGAAAAGATGTATATGTAGGATATGCTTTTACAAGTGGCTTTGAGTTTTCAAGGATTAAAGTTTAAATTAGTTTTGGTTTGGTGTAGATAAGTGCAGGGAGACGTTCTTTTTGCTAGTTTTTGAAATGCTAAACGTTGGATAAACTGTTTTGATATACATAAACTGTTAATTTAGTTCAAGTTCTCTCATATTTTTTTTATAAAGCAACAGCTTGTAAACTTAAAGGAAAAGAGATTAAAAATGTTTGAATATGAAAAAAGTTTTGAGGCAATGATGGTTTGCATCAGAAAATTAGACATCTTAGGGTAAACGATTGAAGGGATCGATAAAATCGCTGCACTGCAATCACGGACCTGGAGAGGTATGCTGCTATTATAAGCTTAACATTTCATATGTGAGAAGAGAGGATGATGGTTAAATATGCTTTGCAACTGGAGTGTGTTCTGTTTGCTTTACACTGTCCTACGCCAAGGCGCGCCTTAAGGGATTTGAAAAAAAAATAAAGAATGTTTTTACATTTGTGTAGGTGCCAACTTAAATCCACGAAAAATAGGCCATTTTCTTACAGCACATCCATCTTGAAGCTATCGTTCTCCAGCCAAAAACAGAGGTACAACACTTTTAATTCAATTCAACTGTAAGAAATTGATATAATCGGGAGAACAAAGGGTTTTGTCTGCAACACGTTTTGAAATATCCAGACGGAAGGGGGGTAGGTATTAGCTATCATCAAAAAAGGACACCAGTGATTGACAAGGTTTCTGTATCAGCACAGACCACTTCAACTTCTCCAGTAGTGAGACTATTCTTGCCAGTCACTGTCTCCCTGAGCTAAAAAGGCAATTGGTTAAGATCAACCATAGAGTATTACTAAAACGCCCACATCATCCCATTACGCCCTTATGGAGCAAAACATGAACTCTGCGAAAAAATTGATCAACAGCTTTGGCAAGCTTTAAAGTGTTTCGCAGGTTTGACATCGAACGCTACGAGCTGTATAAGGACAGAATAGTTAAGATCCTAAAACTACGATAGTAGGTTAACCGAATTGACCACGTCTTTAATACTGAAGCCATAACCGAGAAATCTGTCAACACAAGCGAAAATAAGAACGCAGCTTACAAACCAAACAACCCCTGTTTCGCTCAATCTTAAGACCTTTGGTGCTATGCGATTGTTACACTTGTAAAGTGTTACAAAGAATTTAATTTTGGTCATACTTGTGGTGTTCTTTTCATCCTTGTTCAACCTTTTACACATAGACGCTCAAAAATGCTGCTGAAATTGTTGAAAGGGCACCTTTGGTCTTAATAGAACTAAGAAGATAAGGGTCATGACAGTATTTATAACCATTATTCGGTCGCAAGAAATCAATGCTTGAAAAAAATTAATACCTAATGAAGACGAATTCCCATTTCACCTTTCACCAAGAAAACACCTCCAACAACTCAATTTCCAACCAACTTAGCCGTCCAACACCACCTAAATAGGCCCTTTGATATATTATATCACTCCAAAATGTATTCATAAATTCCTTCCTTCTTTATTACTAAAAAATTTGTTAATAGCTGCTCATAAGCAAAACGTGAACAAAACTAAACCACAAAATATATATCAAGAGTTCAAACATGAATACAAATGCCCAACTTTCGCCTTATGCTTTATCGTCTAGATACGCCCCATATATAATAATGTCCCCAACAACAAGCTCTCAATGACGGCATATCGTGCCTGTTGGCTCTTCATCATACTTAAAGGCTAAAGCCTAGCCTAGAACAAATTGTGAAAACAATTTCATGCAAGGATGTGCCTTACACTTGACCCCCGCCAATTCCCCAAAAACAATATTTAAAAGTACGTGGCAGTAATATTGCCATTATTAAGTTTGTTTCTCTTCATTTTATTTTGTAACGGAATACTGCGCAACCCACCTAGCGGCACCCATAAAATGTCATTAACCGCATAATTTTGAAAAGAATATAATTCCGTGTTGGTTTATGTTTATTTTATCCAAACAGCTATACCAGCGCCCGCCCGACCCCAGTCAGCAACAACTGGCTTACATAAAATAAAATTAAACCAACAACAAGCAAAAGTTTAAGTTAAACTCTCAACAAATGACCCGGCGCTGTACAGTTTACAAGCGGGAAATAGGAGAACGAAGAAAAACAATTTCACTTTTTTTTCTTTGTTCTCTTTGTTTTATGTTGCCGAATAACAAGATGGAGGTTGATATAAAAATCAACCAACCCCAAACTCATAATTTTTTGACAAAAAAAAAAAACAAAACTTTTCCTTTTTTTTTGCATTATTGCAGAAGGACATTAAACATTTGTTATTCAAATTGCCTGCCATCTGATTTATAATCATTCGTCTCGCTATAAATACATTAACAAGCTTAACATTTATGATTTACTTCCTGATGTTTTATTTTCGGTTTGCTTTCACAATTTTGGTGGGTTTGGATAAATTTCTATAAATTAACCTTCAAACTGGAGCTCAATAAAAGTGCAAGCCGAAAACAGAAACCAACTGAACCAAAACCAACAAGGAGCAGGGTGGAGATATATAAATACACAAATAAGCAGAAAATTCCATTATCCTTGTTTGTTATGGATTTCTCCCTGGCGTGTGGTTTAGTATGGATCTTTGAAGTGTAGGCGCGCCTTTAATAAACTTCAACTCAAGCGTAAATAACACAAGAAAAAGGGAAATCTTTTTTATTCTTTTAACAAAAGGAAAACAAGATTGGAATCCTCCGACTGTGTGTACATATATTTTCTTGTTGATGTCCCCAAGTTACTCTTCGATTTGTTTGTGTTCTCTCCCTTCGAATCCAAATACAATACTATTAGCAGACAAAAAAAATGAAAGAAAGAAATAGCACCCCAAACATCAGTTAATACAATAGATTTTCGTTTCGTTTTTTTTTTTTTGTCCTTACAGCAGGAAGCATGATGCTGGTAGAGTCGGAAGTCACAGTTATAGTCACAGCTCACAGCTCACAGAAGCACATCCTTTCTTTTTTGCCTGCACAGTGTTATTTCATTCAAAGGACAACAATATTCCCGAAATGGTAAATTCCCTTTCGACTCCTCCTTAAACCTACTCATGTTGCCCGTTCCACGCCATTCGACAGATACTTTTTCTTTTGTGGATTTCGTTCGTCCTGCTGTTACGAAAAGGACGCTCAATGTAATCCTCGTAGATACTTGTTACGACAGGCAATAATTTCCCATTTAACTCGGTATGGATATGGAATGCAATTGGTGTTGTAGTGTTGTATAGGACGTGGCAAATAGCAGACCTAAATTCAGAGTTATGTGCTCCGAGTGGACTGAATTTTGATTCTTTAATCCTTCAAGAATTCCAAATGTTAACAGATTGGACATTAAGGTCAACAATCGCAATGTGCTCGCGATTGCACATGAAGTGGCTTTTCAGGACTTTAATTGAACTTATTTGGCCTTTAACAATATTGATCTCCATCGATTTTGAATTTCTCTTCCAATAAACGATTAAGGAGAAGAAAAATGTCCAGCGGGCATCGAAGATCTTGGCCAAAGGATTATTGGGGGGTAATTGTTTTCGTAAGGTCTTCTTCCTTTTCAGACATTGTTCTCCTATGAAATTGTATTATTTCTATTGTCCTTTGGCCAGCTGTCTGAGAGTCCTTTTTTGTTTATCTCTCAAGCAAAATCGTCTTCTTTATTACTTATCCAAGATAATAATTTTATCTAAAGCAATCGAGCAGCAACATTCAGGTTAATCGGAACTAATGGTTTGAATAGTTTGTTTTGTTTTTGCCTTCCGGCCTGTTTGATTCCAATTTTTGTACAATAGGACTACAGATGGTGTCTAAATGATGTCATTTAACTGAACAAATGCGAGAACCCATCGATTACAATACTTTCTGTCTTAGTCTGGTGTTGGTGTCTCAATGGAGCTGAGCCATAAAACCCTCTAGGTGCTGTTTTGTTTTGTAACTGTTACGTGTGTTTATGTGGGTGTTTAGTCATTAATTGATTAGTTAGATAGTTGTTGTTTTGTTTTGAAACTAAACTATTATGTGTAACTTATTAGGGGACCATCTGTGACATAACACATGATTGTGTTTATTGGCTTTGTCTGGTCAGAGAGCAGCCAAGGACGTGGAATAATTTAATTTTGTTGGCAGTTATAATAATTGTGTATAATAGTTGAAAAGTGGCTATTAGATGCCGTGTTGAAATGAGATAAGAGAGATTGTTATTTTTGTAATCACTCCAATTTTTGAAGTTTTCTATATATATATCTATACATATGTATTTCACTGTACGTACTAAAAATTGTTAAAGTGCTTTTATATCTTGATGAAAGAACACATGAATTTTCAGTTTTTTTTTTTCTGAACACACAACACACTTATCCAGGTGCCGTGTAATAACGCCAATAAGGCCAACGAAATAAGACCAACTTTAAGAAATTCGCGCGAATTTTTTTATTTTCACACCCCAAATTGATTCTCTTTTGGGCAAATTTTTTTCAGCTCGTTTCGCTCGCTTGCAATTGCACCTACTATATTTTTTTTGTTTCAAGATCCGAATCCTTAATCATTTTTATTTGATCAAATTTTAAAAAAAAACTTTAATGTTAGCTGAAATTTAAAATCTTTTATAAAAATTCTTTAGTCAAAAACTTGTTTCGCGTGAATTACTTAACTTTTCACTATCTTTCTACAAAAGAAAAGTTTGCAGTATCGAGTTGGGGCTTCTATTTTTTATTTTCTTCAAACATAATTTCGGAATGTGGGGAAAGACTTTTACAAACTAAATCTTACATCAGATGACCAAAACGACAAATAAAACTTTTATTGACAAAATGTCATTTAAAGAGAGAATAGAAGAGGGGTCAAAACGATTTAAGTCACACTGTGAGCATATTGTGATATATGTCATAAATCACGTACAACCGTTATGCAGCTATGCCACTACTTTTAACTTTGTTTAAATTGTTTTACCATAAGGTAACAATTTGCAGGCAAATTATCAAAAAGTAATCGTATGTACATAAACACATCTGTTAAAAGTGAAATAAGGCCAACTTGGCAAACTTGGGTCCACACTCTAAATGTAGGAAAAGGGAAACCTAAATTAACTGTCAAGCGAATCATTGCGGACAGTGCCATTTACTATCCAAATGGTATTGTGAAATGTGCAATGTTACATAGTGCATAAATAATGACTGTTTTAAGAACTTTCACCTGATCTTGACTTTACAACCTACATTTTTCTTATTTTTTTTTTTAATATTCTTATTTTAACCTATGAACATAAAGGGAAAACCATATAAATATGACTTTTCCAATTTTAAATACATTTGAAAGTTATTGGGCTCGAAGTACCTACAAGGAAAAAAATGTTCCACATACGCCCAAGTGTACCGCAAAATGCTCTTTACCGAAAAGAAACATTAGAGAAGACTTTGGATATTAATTTAAAATGAGATGTTAAGCAACACTCATTGATTCGAAATATTAATGTTTCCTTTTTCTTAATGCAAGCCACATGTTCACTTTTTCATCAATGCAAATTTAATTGAATGGGGTCCTTAAAATGATCTCAGTTAAAAAATTCATGACATTTTAACAAACAAATATTATGTAACTTTTCTCGTTTTCTCAAAAATCAATAATGTATGAATATTCATTCATTTAATTTGTGAAAATGCAGTTTATTTGTATTCAATTTGATTTTGTCCAAACTTTGCTTAAAAAGATCATAATTCCCTTCTCAAGCATGAAATGCAAAACAATATCCTTGATTGTTGAAAACAGAAGAGGAAACATCCATTCAAGGCCACAATAACAAACTGTCTTCTTTTTAATTTTTGCTTTTTGTATATTCTAATTTTTTTGTTTATTTTTCCTGAATGTCTCTTTTTATTTAAAGTTTCAATGTTATCCTTAGGAAGAAAAACTTTTTGATTTGCATTCCGGAATCCTTCAAGATTCATGACAATTTTTTAACCTTTGTGAATTTTGTGAATCTAGCATATTGTCCCCTGCATAAGAAAATAAATTATCTTTTTTTTTCAGAATTATTCTCAAATTTATATTGTGTCCTTGACATAAGAGGCGACGACGACAGAAAAAAGGAAAAAAAAAATAATTTAACAAACGAACCTCCAATTGAAAGTCGCAAATGGAATGAAATTCCATATCATTAAATGTGAATTTCCTTCGTCATAATGTTTCCTTTGAAATAAGATACCTACCTAGTTATTTGGGTTCCGGTGGTGACACGCGGTGGCAGCGGTGTTGAGCTGATTTGGTCGGCGGTGTGGCGTTAACAGTGATGGCAGAGCGTGTGCCAGCTCTGTCAGATATATCTTTAATATGAGCATGTATGTAGTTAAAAGCGAAATAAATGCTCTTTCACTTAAGTTATTCACACACTCTTGACATCTTGATGAAAGAACACATGAATTTTTCTGTGTTTTTTCTGTAAAATGAGAACACACATAAAGCGAAGTACCTACCTACCGACAACATTAAAAAAACAAGACAAAAAAATGTTCCACATACGCCCGAGTGTGCCGAAAAAAGCTCTTTATTTAATTGTTTGTGTGCCTTTTCCTTGCTGCTATTGTGTTTTGTAGGTTGGTTTGTTCTTTTCACTGTTGGTTTTTTTTTTAATATTTTCACACAATTTAATTTTTTTGTACTTATATCGTTTGGTAAAACACAGGAGAAAATCAACATATATCGCCTTATTCTTTCATTAAAGTAACAAAAAAAAAACAGAAACACACTGACAGGAGAGTGCTCGAAGGTATTTACAAATGGAAATGCATGAATAAATTATTTTCGAAAGTGGGTAAAAGCAAGAACCAAAAAAAAGGTGCGGTGTTTCACATTTTGGGATGTTGCTGATTGCTTCCGTAGAATGATGATTGTGTCTTTTGTTTTTATCTTCGGATCAAAAAAAAAAAAAAACGAAGAGGAATATAAGATACTTTGCTGTAATGGGACTCCGGTTTAATTTTGCTGAGACTGGTGTTCCTTGTTGGGGGAAATTAATGCAAAAGTAGGTTTTTTGAAATTATTTTCAATTCCTTGTTGGGTGTTCTTTTTTCAGGCTTTTAATTAGAAGGGACATTTTTAAAGATAATTTTAGAGAAATTTATGCTTGAAATTAATTTTGTTTATTTTTTAAATGGTTGTAAGTTAATTAGAAACATGGAAATCGGGTACTTCTTGTTTTGAAAAAAATAAGATAAGAAGATTAGGTATAGATAGGTGTTTGTAAGCAAAATTTAGCATATATTAAGCTTATGGAACGCAAATTTAAAATTGGATACAATTATCTTACATTCAGTTATTCAGGTATCTTTATAACATATTTGCATGAATCGATTGGGGTATAAAATGAATAAAAAAACAAGTTGTTTTTTTTTTAATTTATACGAAGTTACAATGAGGTTTGCATTGGCAGCAAGCTTCTTACAAGTGCATTACAGTAGTACTAAAATAATGAATGTATTAACACTTTTAAGCCAATTAATTTATTTATTTATTCGTGAATGCTTAACAAACTGTAAGATATATAATCTTATTAGGTAGTAGTAGTAGAAAGCTAGTTTTACAAATCAGGGAAAATATTGAAGTAACAAATTAATAAATTTGAAGCTATTTACGAAAATTAAAATAAACATAAATTTTATAAAGTTTAATAATGACGTTACCAAGTTAGCAGAAAAATGAGATTTTAATACTTTTCTGAAATGTATTGCGTTTAGATTGTCTTTAATATTACGAGGCAATGAGTTCAAGAGACGGACCGAATTAACAAAAAATTGACGTTCGGATGTTAAGAACGAAAAACGAGGGACAATTAATTGACGAGATCTATGCGAAGATGTGGGTGTTATTTTTTCATAACAGTATTGTGTTTGGCGTGAAAATATTATATTAGCAAGCAAAATCAAACTGCGAAATTTGACATATTTGTCAATAGACACATCCAGTAGCTGTGTTGCAAGACCGGAGACCCTATCGTATCTACGTAACCGATATACATACCTTACGGTTGAATAGAATGCGACATTAAGCTTTCGCTTACTTATATAATTACAATTACAGTAAATTTCGCAACCATAAATTAAGATAGGAATTATTAAATCTTAGCAAGAAGCAATTGCGTTTCAACTGGTGTAAAACCATGAGTTATCCATAAGGTGCGAAGTACGCCATATACCTTGCCGACGAGTAAATTGAAATGGTTATCCCAAGAAAACAAAAGGGGCCAAAGAATAGAGCCCTCAGGCACACCAGTAACGTTTGGCAGAAAGTTGGACAGGCTATCACTTACTAGTACTGCTTGCTTTCGGTTAGACAAGTAAGAGAAGATTAATTTGGTTGACCAGAGGAAAAATTAAAGTTTTCGAAAAGCTTTCTTCATAATTTGACGTGGTTGACTGTATCAAAAGCCTTCGAGATGTCCAGCAAAACCAAAAACGATACCTCATCCTTATTCAATGCTTGCCTTAAGTCATCAGTGACTTTCAGAAGCGTTGTAATAAGACTGTGTTTCTAACGAAAACCAGATTTTTTTGAGTAAGCATTGAGTTCACAGTGAGATAACGGTTTATTCGTTTTTGTAGTACCTTTTCAAAGACTTTAGACAAGAATGGCAAAATGGATATGGGTCTGAATTGATCACCTTTAGCAGTTTTTGGGAATGGTATAATTTTGGCTGCCGTCCATAAGTCATGGTACACACCAGTCATAAGAATGGTATTAAAAGCGAATAATGAATTAACTTCGAGACCAGCTCATAGTGTTGTTTGACATACTTATCTCCTCTCTCTTGGGACTGATTAAAAAAAAATATTTTCAACGCACAATTTTTTTCAATGTTCTAAGAAGAGTTAGAGAATTAAAACAAAGGGCTGCTACGAAGAACGCGTGAGTTCGTATCCTTTGCATGTCCATAAAGTTTTTATTTCATCTTTAACGGGTACTGCCTCTTGCAAAGAAACTTCATCGGTGATGAAAAGAATGCTTCTCAACTTTGCCGTTCGGAATCGGCATTAAATTGTAGTTCCCCTCAATTTTTCACACGCACTCAGAGAATTGTTGATGAGTGTAAGCCAGTTATGCCTAGGCTCTTCAAGAGCTGTCGCGTCGGCAAGTTTTGCATTCGTAAACAAATGCAAATTAATCGAATATGAACAACGACAGAGAAATCAAAATGATCCGTCCATCTTTCAGTCTGTATTCGTATCGCACCCACAGCCTTAACCACTGGGTAAGCTGACTTTGTTATGAACATACAGTGATTTGAGCAAATTCGATTGATGATAATTTTATTTTTATTATTGCGATATAAACACACACATTTTTACCGAATATTTCAATTTTTTTCACAAACTGTTCTATTTGTCTGATTTACTAACGAAGAATTAAGAATTTCGTAAAAAGACTTCCTTCTTATTCTTATTTTTGAATGACTGCTTTAGGACCCCTTGTTCTGAACAAATATACATTATGTTAAAAAAAAATGTCTCTGGATTTAATTAAGTTCCTGATATTTGCAATTGCGATAAATGTAAGATCCGCAACGCAATTAACTTTAAAATTAAATTCCCTGCAACCCATACAAGCAAGTACTGAAATTTGTTTTCTCCTGTAACTACCTATAATTGTTTTTGTTTTCTTTAAAGCTTTGTTTATGCAAAAATCAAATTAACATTTAAATAGCAATATTCACGCAAAGGGCTTATTATTTTCGATTTCCTCCCCAGAAGCTTAGTTTATGGTTGCGAGAATTGAAAACTCAACACATTTTCGATTCAATTTAAAACCAATTGAATTGAGTATTTTTTTTTTTTATCTGAAAAACCCCACCCGGTAAGCTCTTCATATCACAAAACACCTTAAAGAGGAAAAAAAAGAACATCGAGTTATGAAATGTGTTGAAACCTACCAAAACTTCATAAGAACCTCTAACACCCCAAGGCATTCAACGATATAAATTTCATCCCCAAATCAGACATGTATTTCCCGTAAAAAAAAAAAAAAAAAAAAACATAAAATCCCTGAATAGTCTCTCGAAAATTCGACTTCCTTAAATCTCTTTCGTGTTTTCAATGAAAAGAAACTTTTTTGCCCAACAAAACAAGCAGTGACAATCACAAGAGAAAGATGACAAGCAACAAAAAAAATTGAAACAAAAATAAAAACTGTCAAACCCTGCAATTTAATCCCCGCAATAAACAAAGAAAAACTTGTTCTACAAAACAATAAAATTAAATTGGCCTAAGGAGAATCTTATAAAGGAAATTCATCCATATAGCACAGGTACACCCTGCTACAACCAAAGAACAAAAAACTAACATAGAAACAAAATGTCATGGCGCACAAGAAAAAAAAACTGAAATCATAATTCATATCCTTGACACTTGAAAACTCCACTCTGTCTCAAAACCATCTCTCACCTGAAACAACAACAACCAAACGAATCAACCTCCAACTGACTTCGGCTGAAAACCTGAATCCTGGATTCACAACACAATCAGCTAAGAAGAAAAATCCACTCACCGAATGGTTTATCCTTGTGCTTCGCTGTACACGTTCGTATATCTGTGTGATGTCCCCAGGGCTGATACATAAGTTAGTTTTGTATATTCTCTATTATTTTATAGTCATTGTTTGCTCTATTTGCTCGAGCAAGGACTCAGACATGGATGAGGTATCTACTGCTGCTGCAGATGAAGATGACGATGATGGCGGGTTAGGGTGATGGTGGGTATAGGCGCATTGCACTTAAAATACCCGTGTCATGTCGTATGTAGCATTACGTACATGCATTTGATGAGAGAAGAGAAAAAAATGTTAAAGGACAACACGACCGCAGTTACCCCGCGTCATGGTCCTTTTGAATAATTCAAAATAAAACTTCATCCACAACGACATGACGACTACGACCCAACGAACGGATTTAACCCCAAACACAGAAGGAAAATATACATAAAAGACACACCAAGGACCTACGCGAGACTAATGCGGATTGGTATTGCGGCAACCTCTTCTTCTGACAATGGCCTTTCCTTCTCGCCGTATAATGACAAGTCCTTCTTTCCGTTAACAAAAGAAACAAAAACAACAAAAAGAGGATTTTTCAAACTTACATTAAATTTCTTGTTGTGCTCCACTTTGGTATCCTTTTTTCTGCTGAATGATTCCGCCGGCAACACTTCAAATCTGAACATTAAATTTCCATAACGTTTTGAATAATTGACAATTGACTAATAACTGTCAACATTGGCACAAATTTCCAACGTTGCCGACGTTTCCGACGTGCGTCGCGACGTCGTCGTCGGTCGTGTTGTTCGGTAGTGCAGTTGTTTGATTGTGTCAGTGATACAAAAAGGGCAAGTCTATTTTTAACACAGGCTCACTTTAATGGTTGTTCATGTAGTTACTAGCTTTCAAGGACCTTTGATGTCCTTTTAGTTATTTTCGTGCTGCACTAACGATTGGATTTTGTGGTCTGTTAAGTTCACTTTGGGTACTTTTTTTTTGTATTACTATGCCAGGGCACAGGATTAGGTTAGTGACGAGAAATAGATAGAGATGGTGTAAGAGAAACAAAAAGGTCAAACAGGAAAAAAATTAAAACTAACCGTGTTAATTATTCACTGTATACATTTCTATTTAATGCAGTGTGCAAGTTCGTGTATGTAGCTTTAAGGGATTTCCTGTAAGACGATAAAATTACGTCGGTCCTGTTTGTTTATTAAAATTTCATATGTCAAGGACTTTAGATTTTCATAAAATTAGCATAAACTACGTTGAGCAGATATTATGCCATTCAAGGACTTTGTTGTAATTTATTCGAATTTTTTAAGGACACACACATTTTTATTGGATTTTATAATACAAACAAAAATCCCCTTCCTGACAGGTATCCACAATAAAATTCGGGCAGCAGAGAAAAAGAACAACTTGCCTCAACTTTAAGTCATTGAGGATTTATAACTTTTGCTCCTTCTACCACTCTGTTGAATTCAAGAGGATAGTTAAAGATATTTCGTAAAGCCGGTTTATTATGCTGTTTCACTTCCTTTCGGAGATTTCTATTACCGTTATATTAAACCGTACAATTTCAACTAAATGATGAGAAGGTAGTCGCAACAGTCCATGGCACATCAAATTTTCAATGGGAAAGCTTTTCCTTGAATGTCCTTTTTGGTGGGTAAATAAATATCCCATAGAACAGAAAAGTCCTTACGGGTTTTTTCTTCTCTTAAATTCCGGATAAAATCAAATCAGCTGTTGGTGTATTTTCGGAGTAGGATATTTGATGGAAAAAGAGCTTTGGAAAGTCAAATACAAGCTCTTGAGGGAAGAATGAAAATTTGCTTAGGAATGGAATCAACAATCTTTGTTTTTTTTTTAGGTAAATAGTGTAAACGAGGGATATTATTAATGTCCTTTGAGTTTTGTATTTATTTAAAAATAATTTTCTTAAAAACTAATGTAAAATGTAAGCATCATGAAAATATTCAAGTTAAAGGGATATTCGTAAAGCAGTTTTTACTTACTGTTTAATGTTTATTACCTACATTGATGTAAATAGCTTAAGATCTTTCCTTTATTAAGAAAAGGCTATGATTTTTTTTTATAATTTGCACCCACTTAAGGGATTTTTATACCTTCTTTATTCCAGAGCCAATGAGTGCATTAAGAAGAAGGGAAGGGGTTGGAAAGGAGGTGTCGGTGTACATTGGTCTTAAATTCTTGAACATTGTAATGATTGAGGAAGACAGAGTGTGGAAGAGAGTTCCACATTCGCGTAGTACGGCCAAAATTTGATTTCCTATACTTGAGAGTTTGTCAGAAGTTGGGCTCGAGGGTAAACCGATGGGCATTCCTAGAAGCGCGAGTATTACGGGCGAAAAGTTTGAGGAGAGGAATGCAACTGGCTATTTCACTAGAGCAATTACCGTAAAAGTAGCGATAGAACAAGGAGAGACACGCTACGTTACGACGGTGGTCTAAAGGAGTGAATGTGTCAGTGATCTCTCTATCACCAATCATTCTTACAGCTCTTTTTTGTATTCCATCCAAGAGACTTAAGTAAGTAATTGGAGCACCAGCCCAGAGATGTGAATTGTACTGAAGCTTTGGACGGATATAGGTTTTATAGATAATAGCCATATCAGACGGGGAGAAAAATGTCTTGCATATTTGTAAGGGTTTTCCAATAAGAGGTGTTATTTTGAATAGCCTGCTATTTTGGTAGTTGTCACTTTTGAAGCTGTCATTTTTTGACATTTGACAAGTAGAAACTACGCCGTTAATAAACGATACACGCTTCAACAATGCATTGAAAATATTAGGTAAAATTCACTATAAAAATGGTGAAAATTTGGCAGAGACGGTTCGTAAACGGGAAAAATTTCGAGGTGATCACAATTGGCCACCGAGATCTAGTGATTTAACACCTTGCGCCTTCTTCCTTTGGAGCCACGTGAAAGATAATGTCCACGCCAACCGCCCAGCGTCGATTCAAGACCTCAAAGATGGAATTCGTGAGGCTATCGAGGACATAGGGCAGCCACTTTGCGATTTGGTTATGGAAAATTTCAAGAAAAGGATATGGTCCTAAGCGTGGTCGTGGCGGCCATTTGGCTGATGATGTGTTCCATTTTTAACGGCATACGTCCTCCTCTTCATAATGAAATAAACATTCGATCATTTATCTCAAAAAATGCCATTTTTCTTTGAAGACCAAAATAACACCTCCTATTGAAAAACCCTATATTTTTTAAACCAAATTCATTAAATTCAAATGCAATAACATCTCCTCCTCCGTTAAAGCATTGCAATTTTAGAACGATCTTCTTATTTCCTTCAAAACCGGGCATCTTTCCAAAAAATGCAGCACGTCTTTTCTTTCCCAATTACTACACTTAATTTCTGTGTGTATTGGCGCAACAATGCTCAACGTAGTCTGCACACCAACTGCTTCTTTTTCAATGATTTGAATGGCCGCCTTCTTTAGTCTGTATGAAGTGTGTGTATGAATTTATTCTGGAGAATAAGAAAATAAAACTATGACATCTGCAAAAATAGGTCCTTGAATAGTCTCCGTGAGTACTCTACTCCTCCAGATAAACAGTCAGCAAGGTCTTCGATGAAAGAAGCGAATAGCAGAGGACTTAATGCACCTCCCTGATGAACCCCTGATTCGCTTTGAAAACAATCAGACAATTTTACTCTATTCCATACTGCCGATTTAGATTCTCCATAGAGATTTTGCAGACCTTCCAAACTTAGTGGTCATTCCTAACCCGTACAGTTTGTATATTAAGGCTTGCCTTGGGGATTGGCAACCCTGACGTTGAATCGACAAGTTGTTCAAAAGGCGAACTCTAAAATAGTCGCAAAATTAAAGAAAACTGTCATTCAAAACTTTAATTAAAAATGCAGTTTATATGGCACCTGAATTTTAATTTCTAAAAATATTGAACTTACATCGAAAAACGAAACAAAAGGGAAAAGCGGAATACCCAACCCGCATTTTTTCCAATTGTCTACAACATCACAAAAATAATTAATTTATTATTTTTACCTTTCCCATCATTTTGCATCACAGTTTAAATACTAATCCTGAATAGTTTGGACGTCTTTCCTTATGGTTTCTTCTTATCAAAATCGCTTAATCCGTTTTTAGTAGAGAAATTATGAAAAATTTGTGTTCACTACTAATCAACGAAAGAATTCATAAGAATAGTGAAACCTAGTGAGTTAGAACTAAAAAGTCTTCAATTTCAATCAATCTTTAAACTAACTTAAGGACTAACCTCAAATCAAACGTTTACATAAGAATAAATTAAAATTCCTTGTTTTCTCCGAACAAATTCCAATTAAAGTGTAAAAATATAAACCCAGAAGAATTTCCTGCCAAACACCAGATGTCAAATCTTTAAATGGTTTTTTTGCCCCTTGAAATGTTATTGTTGAACATGACTGCTCAGTTTTTTTCTTCCAAGTACATAATTATTTTGACAAGTCAACATTGAAGTCACCCAGAATCTACAAAACGTAAAGAAAAAAAAAACCATCTAAGAAAAAAAATTGAACTTGTTGATGATGGTGTGAGAAGGAAAAGTTTTTCCTTTATTTTTGTGCTCAAGTGAACAAAATTTTGAACTCGAGAAAACTTGAAGATTTTATTTTTTTTTGTGTTATCGTTGTACTTTTTCTGTTTGCTTCATTCAATAATGGAGGTGGATTATTTCCTGTTTTCGACAGAGAAAATACACTCCCAAAAGGATAGTTGTCGACACATCATTATCCTTAAACTTCACAAGTCTTCAACTTCGATTTCAGCAACGTAACGCTTGGTACCCTTGTGGTGTGCCCTCGAATTGGTTATCGTATTACATTGGATGTGACTTTTTTGACACAACACCATCGTATGTGTGACCGTTGCCGGATCACATCGTTACACTTATTTTTATTTTGTCATAGAATCTGGTGTACACAGATGGAAAGGAGTAATCATGATATGTTTCAGTTTATTAAGTTGATGAGAGTTGTTATCAGAAGAATACGAATCCAATCCTTTTTTCGATTGGCAAAATACTCGAATTTACTTTTATTGCTGCAAAGACAATACGCATAAGTACAAGTGACAGAAAAACAACAACAGAACAGAGTATACTTTTATGATAAGGTGTGCTTTTGTTCGGAGCGAGCATTGTCTCAATCTGACAATGATACTTGACATATCGGAAGATCCATTATTCTAAGAGAGAATCGGGCACTTGATTAATGCGAGGAATGGGTGTAGATGAAGACATTTATCATCATTGCCTGTCAAATCGGTCTTGTAGATAGTTTTGTTACTTGGGCGAGATTGAGTTTGACAAGATATTGGTTTTGTTCTATGATATGATGTAGATGGTGATGATGAAGAAGTTGTTGTCTGTGTTCTTATGATCTTTTTGGCTGAGCTGTGCATTACTTGGGAGGTTTTATTTTTCCCATAAATGAACAATCGATGAGGATTTAAGATAGAGTGACAGTATCGTAATTTAAGGTATTTGGTTTTAAGGGGACCTGTCCTCCACAGTTAAATAAATAGCAGACAAATAAAGATGCTTTAGTGTTCGCCTTAAACTCATCTCTCATAATACTTCTTAAGAGAAAGTTGCAGCAAGAATTTTCATTTTTTGGGGCCTGCGGCGTATACTTGTTTTTTTTATTTTAAATAAATAAACACACATAACTGTTCTCTGAAAAATAGTTGACCATGTTTCTTTCCTTTGTGATTCTTCGTCTACTTGTTCTTCTCCGAAAGGAAAAACAAATTAATGAATTCTACCTTCAATTAATTTTCCAAATGATAACAACAGCGCATTCCCTTTTAGTTTTTCTTTCCTTAATCACGAAATCAAAAAGTTATTTAATTAAAGATACACAATCAGAACTATTTGTTCACTCCTCATTTGAGAAAAACAGATGTCGCTAATTTAACATAATAATCCAATCTGCAGTTTGTTCATAGGAATGAATTTCATTGTGATATTAATCGCAAGGAAAAAAAACAAAAGAAATTCTCTTCTCACAAAGGGAAAAACTTAAGAATCTGGCAAAAGAGGAAAAACCAGAAAAGAAAAGAAGAAGAAAAAACAAATTAATTCCGTCTTCCTTCATTGGCTTGCTCGCTCAGTGCCATTGTTCTTCCTTCAGAATACAGAGAAATTCTCAAAGGAGAAACAAAAAAAAAATAGAAACTAAAGTGGCACTATCATCAAGGAAGAAAATGCCATTGGACTTGTAAGTGTTGAATCTTTAGGCATTAAAAACGAGAAGGTGGGTTGAAGAAGGACACAATTGCCTGACTCGGCTAGACAATGTCGCTTCCTACCAACTGAGTATCCGGCAACATCTGATACTGTTCCGAAACGAGACGGCTACTAGCTCACCCTCCCAACCATTTTGCAACTATAGACTATCAAGTGAGAAAATCTATTCCTGACTAATTCCAAAGGTATTGTTCACGGTGAAGATGGCAAATTGCAAAAGTGGTTCAGGAAGTTGTAAGTTTCGTTTTGTCTCGTGTCGGTCCTCGTGTCGACAAAGGCAAAGTATGCCATTTGCATTTCTTCGATTAGAATCATAGATATATTAGAATGTGTACGAAAGTGTTTTCGTTTTTTTTTCCATTGAGTTTGCCACTTTGTGGGTGTTGAGATAAAGGCTTTGTTTTAATGTTTTGTTGAAAATTTGTCTGTCTTTCGTTTTTTGCTTTCTGTCAAAGTTTAATGCGCTGGAATCATTGAGACTTTATAATTTGTGTTCTTTTTTTCTGCAAGAATGCTGTTAAAAAGAGAAATGAGCTGACTTGGGATTCATCAAGTTTGCTTTAAAGAGATAAGGCATACAATTGTATTTTTTTTTTTAATTTGTCAACAACCAGAATATCCTACAAGATTGTTTTATCAATTCTCAATTTCATTTATCAACAACGTCTTCCAGAAGCGATTCTAAGTTTTGGTATCCTACGGCGTATACTTACCTTTTTACAATTAGTGTGGATATTGCTTCAAAACAAACATAACAGCTACCAGGAGCTCGAAATATTTTACCACCTCTCTATTTAAGTTTTGGCAAAGTGTTTTTCAGCTAATCACCGAAGGGCCACTGAATTATTCAACGTTTCCAAGCCGAACCGAACCGCCCCGTCATTTAATTTGTTTCCATCATGTGGGCGTGCATGTCATAAAATTATGCCATACGCAACAACAAGGGAAACATTTTTCTATTCAATATTTTGTTTTTCTAAGCCGAAGTGTTATGACTAGCAGGGATAACCCTTGGCAAACCACTTGGTGGCAATTCAAAGTGCTAATTCTTAAATACAATAGAGTGTGGCAAGTAAAAGGCCACTAACCAAAATGAAGAGAAAAAGGATATGGACTTGTAAGCCTGAAAGAAATGTTTTAACTTTGGGATTATTATTATCGCCGCAGGAACGTTTTTTTAAGGTAAGGTGAGAATAAGAGACCTGGAAGTGGAAAAAGTTCGACATCATTCCTAGCTGCTGGTGTCCTATTAAACCCCAAAGCTATAGAAGTTATAGGTGTAATGGAGTGGGGTTAGGTGTGTGTGTGTTTTTGTATTGTGTTTCATCGGAAATGGTGTCAAAAGTTTAGCAAATAAATGAGTCACAAGGTTTAAAGGTTTTGTTTGGAAAATCCTCAAGTGAGTAATGACTGGTCGGAAAGTACGTTCCTGTTGTTTTCATTTTTGAGGTTGGATGTGTATTTTGACTACATTTGAGGGAAAAGTTGGTTACACTCTAGGGGTCCTCTTTTTGGTTTAAAGGAGGAGATCCTCTTAGATTGTTGTTATTGTTGTTAATTTCTAAATGGATTATGAATTATTTTGTTTTCATTGTAGACTTTTTTGTGTGAGGGCTACTTGAAGTTTAAGCAAAGAGAAACCGAATTAAGACAATACCATCTGATTGTTGGGAAAGTAGGCCTTAATGACTTTGTTTTGGCATAAAGTGAGTTTAAATAGACAAAGGAAAAGGTGGATTTATTTATTATTAATGATGACCAGAATTTAATGATTGATGAAACTTTTACAGATAATTACATGACATAGACATTTGTAGTAGTTGTCTTTGTTGGCTTGTAAATGAATATCCTTTTAACAATTCAGCAGTGGATGTTGATTATGCTGTTAAAGGTATTTTTGGAGGAATAGGGCGTTGAGAGACTTAATTATACATAGTTAATATTTAAGTTCAAAATGTTGGGCTGATGTTGGATATTTGAGCTTAAAATTGAGGCTTTCAACGGTAGTGTCTACAAGGTTCACTTAACTGAACGTCTTTTGGATCTTAGGGGTTTAAGGACTTAGCAACTATATGATGCTGTTAATCTTCTGCAAGTCACATGAAACAAACATCCAAGCAATGCCATGTGGAAGGGGTCCATAAAATTGTTTTTACTAATATTCGTCTAAAAGTCAACAAGAAGGGATTAATGATGAAATAAGATTATTACCCAAAGTGAGAATAAAATTACAAAATTTACTGCCAACCTGTTTGATTTTAGTCTCTTTTTTGATCTTTTATAATAATCTTCAACTTTTTAACATTAATCCCAAGAAAACATATGCCTCGCGGTCCCTTTTTTCCACCCCCTCTTCATGTCAATTAAACCCCAAACAAAATTAATGTAAAATAAAATTTAAGATCCTAAGCTTGTTAATCACTAAATAAAATTCAAAAGAAGACTTCCAAGGCACACACAAGAGAAAAGGGTAAATAATATTAAACCTCCATGGAAATTAATCTATTTCCGTCACGCACGTAGCATAAATAAAGTCATTGCAGCTTCTAAAGTCATGGCAATTAAACCGTTTACACGAAAACATAAAAAAAATCTTTACAAAAAGAAGATTGCTATTTCCGTTCCCATCTCCTTACAATGACTCAAATTCATTCGCAAAGCCTTAAAACACTGAAAAAGTAGCATAAAGGCCCATAAAAGTTAATCATAACGAATTAAACCCCTAAACTTCTACATCAGACATACAAGCTTGAGACACACACAAAAGACAAATATCCCCAACATATTCGCAATTTACCTTGTTCGAAGAGAAGAGCAAACAATCTTATAAGGAAGTCCCTTTTTGCCCATACCAATTCTCAAAACCTTGTTGATCCTTTCATGACAGCATCCACAACATCATTCTACCGCCGCGCCGAAACTCCACAGCCGACGCCATGCCATCCCGTTTTAACGTGTGCTATCACAGAGTGTTACTTTGAAATAGAACGGAAATGAATGCCTTCAAGGAAAATTAAAAACGAAATGGCGTAGCAGCATCATTTTTGTACAAAAAAGAAGCATTAAAATGAAAGATGATCCAATAAATTTCATTATGTCGTCATTCAAGGTTGAGCGGAAGCATAGCAAGATACCTCTCCCGAGGGTTTCGCAATCGCATTCGCATTCGTTGACTTGGACTGAGTGCAGAGAGATAATCAGAAAGGTAATAGCCTTAGCCTGGATGAAAAAAAAAGAAAGGAATTACTTTGAAGACCAAATGAGCGCTGATAGAATGTGGAAATGACTTATGCATCTATTATGGACGTGTTGGGGGATAGTTGTATCATTTCCGCACGTCATTTTTTTTTTATGAGAATGCAGACGCATACAATCTGACAAATAACCTAGCGGGAAAAAAGTGAATGATGAAGAAAAAACTCGTTTTCTATTTTGAATTCTTTTTCAGAATTGAAACACTTAAGTTGTGGGGGTCGCTTTTGGTGTTGGCGTCTGTCGTTTCACGTCACGTCCCACATGTTTTTTTTTTTTTAAATAATAAATCATCGTGCAATTTACAAGTTCTCTAACAGATTATATTCGCTTTTACGATGGAATGCGAAAAGGTGAAGCTTTTAAGGAGATATATCTTGTCTGCAGTGACTAGATATATAGTAATTCACTTTCATGAATATGAGGCTTGTCATCATCGTTGTCGGTCGTTCAGAATGAAGACTCGGCATATCTTTGTAATGGTTCGGAAGCGTGGAATCTGTGAGACTTAACAGCAGTGCATGACGTGTATGTGTATAGGTTGGCTGGCAGAGTTAAGTGAAGATGACTTACTTGAGGTGTGGCGAAATAAATGTATGAGTTCTGCCTTTGAGAGGAAGTGCATCTGACGATGAAAAACGATATGGGAATTAGCATAGCTGGGGTTTATTTTGTTCGTTGGTTTTTTTTTTTAATATTTGCATGAAACTTTGCCTTCACTTACTCTCCCTGTGCTTACGTCAGTATGTCATAATATGATTGAAGACGGCAAGTAAGAGAAGTTGAATTATTGGATTTTAATAAAAATGGAATGATCGTTCAGTAAAAAGAATTTTGGTTCGAGCAAAAAATCGTGCTTTACAAGAAATCAATAACAACGTATTTTTATGAACAAACGCCATCAAGTTTAAGTGCCATTAAAAGTACGTAGCTGAGGGTCTGTCTGTTGTTTTTCTACTATTTACAGACTATTTAAGGCCAGATTTTGTGAAGACTGAAGATAAAAAACTGTTCTCAAACAGACAGCTAGATGACAGTTCATGTTTCAAAAGTGGAAAATTATTATTGACGAAAAATGGTTGAACACTTCCCAGCTCATTTTTATTTTTGTTTTGTCTGATTAATTGATTGAATTTTACTCCCTAAAACTGCCATGTTCTCCCACTTTTCCGTTCTTTAACTTTCAATTTTTGTAAGTTCTGTCACTTTTGAAGGAGAAAAATATTTCCCCTATCTGCCACAAAATTTCGGCCACAAAAATTTCTTGTGGCAGTTTTTGTAAGTTCTGTCAAACCATAAGAAGTACATTGAATTTTGTTGACATTTGATATAATTTTTTTGCATTAAGCTGTCAAGCGTTCTTTAATGGCGTTTTTAATTGGCAATCTGGAAGTAAAAAAAAGCATTCTGAATGCGTTCAATTGGGCAAAAGTGACAGTTCTGATTCCGAAAAGAAGAGAATTGCCTTCTGATTTTAAAACCAGATTGTTTTTTTCAGATTCCAAATTGCCAATTAAAAACGGTATAACTTTTTGGGAAAATCAAAAAAATCTCCTCCCCACTCCTCGATTTTTGACAATTTTTACATATGGCGTTTTTAATTGGCAATCTGGAATCTAAAAAGAAGCATTCTGGTTTTAAAATCAGAAGGGAATTCTCTTCTTTTCAGAATCAGAATTGTAACTTTTGCCCAATTGAACGCTCTTCAGATATGCATTTTTTTTCTTAGATCTCCCAGATTCGCCAAATTAAAAAACGCCATATGTAAAAATTGTCAAAAACTCGAGGAGTGGGTAGGAGCATTTTTTGAATTTTCCCAAAAAGTTATACCGTTTTTTAATTGGCAATTTGGAATCTGAAAAAAACAATTCTGGTTCTTAATAATCAGAAGGTCATATGGAAGTCAAAAAAAAACGCATTCTGAACAGCGTTTAACCAATTGGGCAAAAGTGTTCTAAGTATAATTGTGTTTTGGCCCTAACATTCGAGACTCGACAATTCAACGAACTGACAGTTGTCACACGAGGAAACTTCCTTTTGAAAACGTAAATAAAACCAAACAAATGTTTTGTTTCAATAGAAATATTTTTAATTGTGTTTAAAAAAATAAATAGGTGTGATATTATTCCACAACAAAACAAGTTTTAACGAATTACATCTTTTAGATCATCTCCTAACAATGGGCAAACTCAACAAGACGAAAGCACTGAAGCAAAAACTTTCCAAGCGAATTGATGCCACAAAAAAGACCGTCACATCAATCACCTCCAAAGTATCGTTCAAAGCCAAGGATAAGTCCGATACCAAACTACTCCTATCGCAAACACCCTCCGGACTTACCCCAAAGAAGCACAAAAACAAGAAAGAAAAATTCATTCTGAAACACAAAAATCTGCTCACTAAATTTGCCCAGCAAAAGAAGCAGAAAAAAGAAGAAATCGCAAGAAAGAACCGTGAAAAGACTGCCGTTGTCGGAGACATGAAAAAGCTCAAAGACGCACTACCATCTTTGGATGAGCTATTCAAACTGAGTAAAGAGAAGAAAGCTGCCAAGGAAGTTGAGGAGCCAACGAAGAAACTCAACGTCCGCGACAAGATCAAAAAGAAAAAGAAGGAATACGTCAATCGTATTAGTTCATTGGAAACTCTACTTAAAGATCCTGAATTCAAAAAGAATCCCCGAGAACTTATAGCAAACCATATAAAATACAAGAATGGTTTGATTGAATAAAAGAGACTTTATTAGATTATAAATAAAACATAAAACGCATAATATGCTTTGCTACTAGTAGTATTGTTTAAAGCTTCGATTTCTTCTGATTGAACTGTGCAATGGCGTTAAAGAAGTCCTCCGAATAGAACCTCTTTTTCAGTTCTGCCAATTCGTCGTTCATGGCTCTTTCCAAGTTAGCTTGATTGGCTTTCCTTAGCAGCAACTTTCCCGCCATCAGCGATCCCAAAGGCAGTTTAGCTATTTCCATCACTTTGGGCCAGATTTTTGTTTCTAATTCATCAGATTTTACAACTGCAGCCACAAAATTCAGACGAAAAGCTTCTTCCGCTGTCAATTTCTGATTCAAAAGCAAAACTTCAATTGATTTAGCCTTGCCAAGCAGACGAGGGAATGTGTACGATGAGCACCCTTCAGGACAAAGTCCAAGTTTAGTAAACGGGGTCATAAAATAGGTCTGTAATTATAAATTATAATGAGTTCTTTCTACATGACCAATGAGAATGTTTTTACCTTATCAGTGCAATAGATGATGTCACAGAGCGCAGCTGTCGTCATTCCAATGCCAATGCACGGCCCATTGACAACAGCAATGAGGATCTTTGGGAATTCAAAAAACGCTCGAAACAAGTTCCTTAGAACTATATCGTTTGCTGCTAAGTGTTTATCATAATCCCCAATTGTTTGCGATAGATCATTGCCTGAAGTGTATATATCCCCAGTTCCCGTAATTGCCACAATCGACACAGATTCGTCTTCACCTGCTAACTGGAGCACTTGCGTGAGTTCAGTGTAGGCTGCAATGGTTAGGGAATTTCTTTTGCGGGGGTTGTTTATTTTGACTATCAGGAGCTTATCTCGTTTTTCGAAAAGAAACTCTTTGAATTTGTCGTAAGGTTGTGGTACGTTTGGCATTTTAGTTGTTCTTGACGTTTGGTTCTGTGAAAGTGATAGAGTTCAAGTACTATTAAAGAATACCCAAAGTCGATAACAACAGAAGATTTGCAACCTACCTATAAAAATTAAAACAAAACAATACGAATTTCATATCAACCTTTGTACTGTAAAGTGTAGACTTATTCTACAACAGGTCTGTTTGTTATCTTTTCGTAGAACATGCTGAACTCCCTCTTCGAATTAATGTTTCAAAAAATATCAAGTCTGTGCATTAGGTCTTGCATCAACAAACCCAAGCATTTTATTTACGAATTGCGATGGTAAACGGGTTTTGAGTTTTGTATAACCTTTCGTTTTTAGAGAATGGTAAATCACTCGCCCGCGAGAGTTCTAAAGTGGAAACTATTTAAAACTCTCGCGGGATCTTACTGAGATAATTCGGTTCGGTTTATTCTGAGTGCATTTGCTGGAACAGGCCCATTGTTTCGAGAATCGACATCCAACTCGATGACCAAAGAACTGTCAAGCAGTACAGTAATCAAAAATTTGTTTGTTTACAACTTTTGTGGAATATTAAATTACATTTTGTGCAGAAATTACGGAAACGGAATTATTATCCAAAACGAAGAGAACGAGTCTACTTGATTGCAAATGAAAGTTGATCAACAGAAGTAAGGTAAGATATAGACTAGCTCTTCATAAAAAAATTCAAAGATATCAAGACGGAATGCTCAACGTGAGCTTTTACCTCCCTCACAAAATCAAACACTCAAGTAGCGGGAGCTAGACATTTATTTAAGATAAACTCTGATCATCATCAACAGAAACCTCATAAAAGTGAACAAATGCAAAAACAAAATATACAAAACACAATTAGCAATTTCAACCTCTAAGGCCAATAAACTTTGAGGTAGAGCTGTCTGAGGAGTTTACTAAACATTTTCAACAATTTATGTGATAACAGTTGGTGCATTGCGTCCGGTGAATTTAGGAAGTTGAGAGATTTCCAGTGCAATATCAATAAGGGGCTTCAACATTTCACTGGCTTTGCCCAAAACATTGTCCTTTTCATAAGAATCAATATACAAACTAGAATAAAAAGAACAAAATTATTCGATGTTCAGTCAATTCAAAAGAAGATTCAACTTACCGAACAGTTGCACCAGAGCTGCCGGTTCCACTCAAACGCATCACAATCCGACTGCCATCCTCAAATACAATCCTCAAGCCTTGTTTCGTTGACACCGACTTATCAACGGGGTCGGTGTAGCTGAAGTTATCAGCAACCTTAACTTTATAGGTCTTGCCACCACTAGAGTAAGGTTTACCCACAAATGCCGGATCGGTAATGGTTTTTTCCATTGTTGCCATCATTTGATTACATGGATCCAAATCGCATTCTTCGTAATCGTAACGGGTGAAATAGTTACGTCCATAGATCGACCAGTGGTTCTTACAGATCTCTTCGATGCCCTTTCCGGTGTGTTGCATAACCGACAACCAAGCCAAAACAGCCCAGATGCCATCTTTTTCTCGGATGTGGTTCGATCCAGTGCCGAAACTCTCCTCGCCACACAGACACAAGCGACCGGCATCCATCAAATTGCCAAAGTACTTCCATCCAGTCGGCACTTCGAATACTTCCTTGCCCAATTTTGCTCCGACTAAATCAACAGCTGAAGCGGTCGGCATGCTGCGAGCAAAGCCCTGAATACCATTCTTCTGGAAATATGGGATGCACTCGAGGTAGTGAGCGATGACGGCTAACGAGTCGCTAGGCGTAACAAAGAAGGCCTTATTGCCGATTATCATGTTGCGGTCCTAAGAGAAAACCAATCGAAATGAACAAAGTTTTGATTGAAAGAAACTAAACGTCAACTTACACCATCACCATCAAACGCGGCTCCAATGTCGTAGTCGCCTTTCGACACCGTTTCCACCAAATCCTTGGCATAAGTCAAATTTGGATCGGGATGCAGACCACCGAAATCTTCCAGCGGTGTTGTGTGCACAACACAATCTTCCGATGCTCCCAAATTGGTGAGGAAGATTTCACGCACATAGGATCCGGTCACACCGTTCATTGAGTCAATGCGCATTTTAAGAGGTTTACCCGTTGTCTTGCCGCTGACGTAGTCGCGGAGTTTGGCGAAATCGAAGATTTCTTTCATGTGATTGACGTAGTTTGAGACGGAATCAATGACATCCACAACGAATGGTTTTCCATTGATCTAAAATGGTCCTCATCAATAAAAGGAATGTTTATGGTTTTAAATATTTACATCAAAAGTGGTGGATCCGGTTTTGCTGATGTCGATTTGGAGGTCAGCGACAATTTTGTACTCTTTTATGGCAGTTGAAAGATCGTAGATCTTGTTGGTGAAGGCATCAGGCGCTGGTCCTCCATTCTCACAGTTGAATTTGATGCCAAAATCATTGTCCGGGCCACCAGGGTTGTGGGAAGCAGTGAGCACAATACCGCCTGAGGATTAAATCAAATTGATTTATACGTTGGAATCACGAGTAAACAATGATATAACAAAAACTATTAAACAAATAAAATTAATGTGTCTTATCGACCTTAAGGAAAAAATTATCATCTGAATTGCCCTCTATTCGCTCTATTTGTCCAACTTAAAATGATAAGCCAACACGTAACAAGAGATACGCAGTGAGTTTTCTAATCTTATACTCTTTGGAGTGTCATGAATTCTCTTTAAAATTTAAGTACTTACCCAAAGCCTTGTTATTGCGAATAAGACTTGAAACGGCTGGTGTGGATAGAATTCCATTCTGGCCAACTAGCAACTTTGAAACCTAACAAGATATTCGTTTTAGAAATCATCGTAAGTAATGAATTTTGATGTTACAACTTACTCCATTGGCGGCACACATGCGAACAATGATTTCCGTTGCCTTTTTGCAATAGTAACGGCCATCGCCTCCGACAACCAGCAGAGATCCATTGATGGCACTTCCATTGGCATCAAGAATACACTGGATGAAGTTCTCTGTGTAATTCGGTTCAACGAATACTTTAACCTTTCAAGAAAATTATGCATATGGTTTCAATTTTTATATACATGAAAAATAGAATTTTGTACTTTTTTACGAAGACCACTGGTTCCAGGTTTTTGACCTTCAAACGGGGTGGTTTTTACAGTTGAAGCACTCAAAGCCATTCTCCGTCCAAATAATAATACTCTCGCTTTATCGACTAACAGTAGAATGACTGTTAAATTTACTAAAGTGATTCTCTGACCTGAGAGAGATTAGGAAAAGAAATCTACCGAACAATTGTCCAAGCAAACTCCCACTGCTCCACTAAAAAGTACTGATAAGTTTTTGTCCTCAATGTCGCTTAAAGGTCATTCTGTGAGTTGTCATTTGAGATTTATTTGTTATGACAGGCCGGCCCGGTCAATTGTTTGTTTTCAATTTTCATGAGAATGCTCATTGAAATACCGAAAATAAAATCCAGGATTATCATTTGGTTTATGCATTGGTTGAAAAGACATTTTACAATTTTATTGATAACAAGGATTTGCTTCTGAAAAACAAATTCAAAGTTTCAAAACAAATTTACTGAAATCAACAAAGCAAATTGTACCCGTCAAAGTGTGTGGTAGGGATGTGTTCGTAAGAATTCTTGTCTTTCAAAATCGTGCAAAGGTTTCTGTCTACATACAACGACTCTACAACGTTTCTACAAAAACATTTTTTAATGAGTTTTGCATTAGAAAAAGTAAGAATTAAAAACAAAAAATCCAATGCATGTCTTTTCCAACTGAAACTCAGTTAATGGAAAAGGCATGCATTAAGTATTAAGTAAAAAAAAAAAATATGATGGATACTCAAACTCAAAGCTTTCTACTCTTGGAAATGCACAATGTAAATGCACGTCGAAAGTATACCTACATCTCATTTTTCAGTTCGAAACCATAGATGGCACTCCGCGTGAATGTCAAACAAAACTTGACACTTTTCTTTCACGTCACGTCTCATCAGCCAACGGCAAGCGAAAACTTTTTCCACTTTTGCTCTTCAAGAAGTTTGGTTTTCACACATCCGAACTCCAAGTAGACGTCGTGTCATCACCACTCTCTCGCTATTGCTGCCGAAAAGAAATCGCCAAAGTAATATTTTCCAAACTCTTAATTACCTCTCAATAAATTAAAGTAAGTCTGAAAGTGAATTCACTGTGAAAACAACTTGCTTTTGTGTAAAGATTTTCATTGATAAAAGTAAAGAAAAGCGTGCTTGTAGTGTCCACGTCAACACTGAATTTCTCTATTTCATCTCATTTTAGAATGTACAAATTTGGTCTCGTTTGCATCGCCCTCTTGGGCATGATCAACTGCTGTCTATCGTCAGAAGATGAGACCAGCGCCAGACTATTGGTCTCCAAACAAATCATGAACAAATACCTGGTTGAGAAGAGCGATTTGGTTGTCAAGTACACCGTTTACAATGTTGGCAATGGAGCTGCAGTCAATGTGAAATTGGTCGACAATGGCTTCCATCCAGAAGCTTTCGAAATTGTCGGAGGTCAATTGAGTGCCAGCGTGGATCGTATTGCTCCACAAACAAACTACACTCATGTTGTTGTCGTTCGTCCAAAGTCCTATGGATACTTCAACTTCACAGCCGCTGAAGTCAGCTACAAACCAATCGAAGAAGCTGAGAAGGTAATGGGAGAATCATTTGGATTGGAAAAGATCATCAATTAATGTATTTTGTATCTTTTCAGGTTCAATTGGCCATCAGCTCTGAACCCGGTGAGGGTGGAATTGTCAACTTGACCGAATTCAACAAACGTTTCTCTTCACACTTCTTCGACTGGGTTGCTTTTGCCATCATGACTCTGCCATCGTTGGCTATTCCCTTGGGATTGTGGCACTCATCGAAAAGCAAATACGAGAAATACAACAAAAATAAGAAGCACTAAGTTAACGAGCTTAAGAATTTAGTTATCCATTAATTTTCAATTCAAAAACCATCAAGACTCGTAATGAGGGAGGAAACTCTTCTCACGTTTTTTTTGCTTTGTTCTTTGTTTCTTTTGAATAGAGGAGCAACATCTTAGAATCGTTTTAGATTTGTCCTAAGACGCTGCGTCGAAGTATGATTTCTTAAGTCTTTTTTTTTACATGAAAATGAAATTTAAATTATTTCGATGGCGTAAGAGCTTTTGTATTAAAAAAATAAAAAAACGTAAATTGAAAATACAAATTTTAAATTGTTTGATTAAATAAAAGGAAGTTAATGGCCAGCCGCTGTTATGGTAGGGTTGAAGATTTAGGAAGCCCGATTAAGGATCTCAGCCTGAGACATTGCAGACTTCGGAAAAGCGAGAATATTTTCAACCAAATTCTGCATTTAATCGCATGATTTAATGATTCGGACTATGAAGCTTGGAATAATTCATATGCAGGCCTGGTAGCTGAGAAAACATTTTCCACCAAATTCAAATCGTTATTTCTTTTAATTTTCGGAGGTATCCACTATCAAATGATACACGAAAGCAAAGGTCTTTGCATTCTATCAGTTACTGGAAACCAAAACTATCTACGCGGTCTGGTTACCGAGCAATCATCACAAAACCGTTATTCTTGGTTTTTGTACTCAGCTACTTGAAATCCCATATAAGGAACATATAATGCAAATATCTCCACGACCAGAGCTCGGAATTGAGTTTTGTTTCAGGATAAGGAATTAACGGAATCGATTTCTTCATGACAGACAAACAAATCTTCAAAGACCCGTCGAATATCAAAAGAAAGGTCAGCTCGAAATCTATTTATCAAAATGGCTTACAAGTTTTTTGAAGGTCTGGAAGCCGAGATATTGACAAAAATGCAAATTATTGGCAAACATTTTCCCGCAAATTCAAATCAATATTTCTCACAATTTTCCTCGACAACAACTGTTATATAATTGTACACTATAATGAGGGCCTACAAGTATTCTATCAGTCATTGAAAGCAACTCGGTTTTAGAGTTATACAGGTGTATGATCAATTTATCACATTATACAATTGCTATGAATAGCCATGCATTTTTATAAGCTCCTCAAAGTATGTTATCTTGTTCCGCTTTCTTTTTTTTTTCTATTCTATTCTAGACAGCACCATCATAATAAGGCATTGGTGAAGCACCTCTAAGTTGATGTTGTTGTTCAAATACAAAAAAATTGAATTAACGGACGCAGCCTAACTGCGGTGTTGAAATAACACAAACACTAATTTTTCATCTGAACGAGCCTGAACTGCCAATCTCAAAATTGTGTTTATTTTTTGGTTCGGTGTTTTCAGAGCATCAAAGATGTGTTAACTTTTTTGTTCAGAGCACTGATTCTGAGTGTTAACAGTTCGACCGACGGGCTCGAAAAAAAAACGACCATTGTGAGCAAAATGCATGTGAGATTGTGATAAAATGAAGAGAAATGTTTAAAATAATTAAAATGGTGAAGGAAGCAAGTTATATCAACAGATATGGCAGGGAATATCAATTTTGTGATAAAAATAGTCCAGAATATAATTTATTAATATAAAAATATACAAATACAAAAATTCCAGAATATTAGTAAACTAAATCAGAACGTAAAATGTTCAGAACTAACTTTGTTCAGAGTCTGTTCAGTAAGCTCAGAGCACTGAACAATATAGAAAAGCGCCTTATATAAAGTTATACAGCCCTATTCTGCTATCCACGCGTATCGAAGGTGCGAATCCCTTTCACACTGCTTTTACATACTGCTATCCATCGGGTGAACTACATTATCCAAACCAATTTGAAACTACAACTACAAGTTAACACCTGTTCATGCGCTGTATATTAAAAGCTACTTCCTTTTTCACAGTTAACTTTGGTTTTCTCGCAAATCTACTTCGGTTCCCTTTTTTAAACTGTTAACGCTGCGTGAGAAGTGTACGTGGCTTAGTGGTAAAGTGCGCTAAGCAGACAGTCATGGGTTCGAGCCCTACTCGTGCGAATAACTGACGAAAATTCCAAGAGCATCAATCTGTCATGAAAAAGTGCTGCTCAACTTTGCCGTTCGGAATCGGCGTGAAATTTTAGGTCCCCTCAATTCTTCCCACGCACCCAGAGAATTGTTGAAAAGAGTAAGCCACTTAGGCTTTGGCTCTTCAAGAGCTGTCGCGCCACTCATTTTGTAACGCTGCGTGAGGAACGGAATGATAATTAAACTTTAGTAAGTCGAGAACGAACCTCACTACTCAGTTGCCTTCTTAGTTCAGGGAGACAGTTGGCCTCTACCCAAAAACTCACAAGCGTTCCACTGACATCACGGTGGCGGCGTACCCTTGTAATTGGACGGACTTTCGAAGGATTGTGCCTCCGGTGTTGACTCGTGAGTTTTGGACAAAGAATAATGTTTAAGAAATCACATTTTCGAAGATAATTCACGTTAGCAAAGTTCTCAAATTAGAAAAAACAAACTCCGAGGATAATAATCCGATATAAAGGGACGAAAACACGGATTTGTACATTTTTTTAAAATAATTTTTCTTTTATTAATTGCTTAAGTTCCTTTATAATACAGAAATTAATCATTTCATTTGTTTTTGTTTGTTTTGTTCATTTTGTTATTGATTCTCTCTTAAATTTCTCATTAAAATCATTTGTTTTCTTTTAAATTAGAATATAATATATATTTTTATATAATTTAGATTCATTAGTTTCATTTTACATGTTAATAATAATAATTCACATTGAATTATTTGTATTGAATTGTATTTTCCTTTGTTATTATTATTATTCATACCCTCACGAAACTTTTTTTTTTGCATGAATTTTATACAACATGATGTGTGTTTTTGTGTGTGTTTAAATGTGTATGTATAAGATCACTCTAAAAAATATAACTCGCCTTACATTTCTAATTAGAATATTCATAAATGGTTTTTAAATTAAAATAAAGTCACCACTTAAATACACTTGAAGTAGCTCTTAAAATCGAATTAACTAGACAAAAATGAGCAGTTTCCTTATTTTTTTCTTCAACTTAAAAAAGAAATTAAATTTAAATAGTGAGACATGATACGAAATTAAACTAAAACAAAAAAAAAAGCTAAAATAAAAGTAAAATATTGGTTATTTAATATTTGCTTTCATTGTGATCACAAAAAAATTTAATAGAAAACAAAAATAATATAATACAATTGTATTTGTACAAATAAAAAGAGTAAAAAAATAACCACCAATAAATTTGGGAACTACAACTTAAAGGAATTAAAAAAAAAATGGTTGATTTTTCTGTTGTTTAAAGCCCTTAAGAAGTGTGTAGGTTTGTTTGTTATAAAAAAAAATATAATATTGTTTATTTTTCTTTTAATTTATTTACATGTTCGTGAATTGGCTTGTTATAAGATTATAATTAACATTTGTGTTGTTGTTCTCTTGTTTATTGTAAACTACATTTATGAAAAAAAAGAAAAGAAAAAGAAAAGAACACACGTAAATAGACTTTAAATTGATTTATCATTTTTGTCTTTGAAAATAATAAATAATTTTGTTTGTACTTCATTTAGTAGCAAATCGTCAAATTATGATTGATTTTCTTTTTTTGTTGAATTTTTAACGAAACGCAGTCTAAAGGGCTAACTATAATGAACGGAATGGAGCGCACGGAGCCGTCTGTAACTGAGAGAATACAAGGAATTCCTATATTGTGCCCGCAACAGCGGATTGCTCCGCTTCGTCAATTTTCGTTCAGTTTTGCTTACGGACGTAAACGCGCTGCCCTTCGCTTTTTACGGACGAAAATTTGACAGCTGGCTGGTTTTGTTGATTTTTCTGAAGAGGATTTGTTGTTGATTTTAAGAAATTAATATCTTGAAATTGCTTGTTTGTTACATGGCAACCGAAATTCACCAATTATTGGAAATAAAAAATAAATATTTTATTTTGAAAGATACTTCCGTACACATCCGTTCATTATGGGTAATGTGTTCACATGGCAGTTCGGAAGCGAGCGTTTCGTTCAGTTCTGACACTAGCCCTTAAAGGGCTAACTCATTGACATAATATATATGGATTGCTAGTCATTTGTCACTTCCATACATTCCATGCGAAGAAAAAAGGTACAAGCTACAGCAGCGCCATTGGTTCCCAAGAAATGTGTTTGAATTCAAATAATTGAAAAACAACGAACGTTATATGCTACATTTGAGGGTTCTATAAAAACAAAACAAATTTATGTATTTAACACTGTTCACCTTTGATTATTTTGTATATTTTCTTAAGCCAAAAAAATCAAGAAAACAGCGACATCTTGTTTATGTTTTTGTTTTCGTTGATTTTTTACAGCTCGAATCGTTCTATTTTTGGCCACCAAAAACCAATAGCTCTCTTTGCTCTGGAACACGCGTGAAGTTGGTAATTAGCAGTCCCTATATAATATGTCAATGGGCTAACTATAATGAGCGGAAGCAAGTGTCAGAACCGAACGAAACGCTCTCTTCCGAATTGCCATTTAAATACTTTGAGCTGCTTTTCTGTTAGCGCTTCATATTGAACTTTGACTGACATCTGTCATTTAACTAAATTTATTTTATGCTCTTCGAACATTTTCTCTCAAAAATTTAATTTTTTTCCATACAAACAAACAACAAAACATGTCGCTGAGCAAATACAAATCAAAAAGTAGAACATTTTTCAACTTTTGCTTCAGCTCTTGACACGTTACGTTTACGTTACGGCGTTCCACAATATGTCAAATTGAAGCTTGAATCCAAAGCTACTTTGGGATAGGTTGTTAGCAATACCTATGCTTATACGTCACTCTACGCTAACAGCAAAGCAGCTTTGTGTTTTCCGCTTTACACATAATGAACGAATGTGAACGGAAGTATCTTTCAAAATAAAATATATTTATGTTTATTAGGTCCGTTCGCGTACCCTCCTAAAACAGTCAAATTTAACGAAAAATTACGAAATTTAACCAAATCCTGTTCGCGTACTCAAAAATTTGGTAATTTCTCGTAAAAGAGAGCGCTCACGAGAGAGTAAAATAATTCCCCAACCTACGAATTTTAGCCCAAGAAATTTCTTTGGGCTGATTTGTGAAAAGTGTCAAATTTGTTTGAAAATAGCAAATAAATAAATAAATTCAAATTCAAAGTTTCAATTCTTCATACAAAAAAACTTGACAATTTAAATGTGGGTAAAATTTGTTGTTTTCCCGTTCGCTTACTTTTTTGTAGTTTTGTTTTTCTGTGAGAGAATTTTACCCCCACTCCTTAAAATGTCTCGTTTTACGAATTTTAGTGCAGAAAGTACTCCAATAATTTGTGAAGTTCGGTTGCTATGCAACTGACAAGCAAAATGAATTTCCTGAAATCAACAACAAATCGAATTCATCTTCAGAAAAATCAATAAAACCGTCCGTAAAAAGCGAAGGGGAGCGCAGTTTACGTCCGTAAGCAAAAATGAACAAAAATTGACGAAACGGAGCAATCCGCTATTTACGAATTTTTTGTATTCGCTCAGTTACGGACGGCTCCGCCCGCTCCGTTCCATTCATTATAGTTAGCCCTTAATTAAAAAAAAAAAAAATAAGCAATTATTAAATTATAGGTTAAAAATTCTCGTTTTCCGTTAAATATTTGTAATTCTTAATTTTGTTCAAAGAGATAATATTTTCAACTTAACATTAGTATAAGTTAATTCTTGTTTGTCATAAGTCAACTGTTTTCTTTTTGTTAAATAACTTTTTAAAAATAATGTAATCTATTTAAATCTAGATTGTTTAAGTTTTGTGTTTCTTTTTGTTTATGTTTTTAAATAAAATGTTAATAGTTCTGTCATTGTGAAACTTTTTTCTTGTCCCCGCTTGTTTATTCTTTTTTTTTTTGTTTTGTTATAAATATGATATTTAATGTTCTTCTATATATTTCGGTTTATTTTTTTTTATAGCTAATAATTTGTTTATGGAAACATTCATTTGATTGAAATAATTTAACTATTCACAAAGATACAATAAATAATTACTTTTTATTATTATTTTAGTTAAGTTTAGGTTTTGTTTTGTTTTTTTTTTTTGTTTTTCAAATTTTATCTAATAATACAGATTTTCTTTATGTGTTTATATATATGTAGATTATTTCAGTGTGTTTGTGTATTTCTTTATTTAAAATTTCAAATCACCATTGCTATAAATGTTGTTGCTGTTGAAAGTTCAAAAACTGCTCAACGCAATTGATTTCTGCAATAAGAGAAAATTAAATGAAACAAATGGGTTAGTGGGTGTTCACCGCAATAGGAAATGACCAGGATTGTATCGTTCAGTTCGTCTGTTTTATAGAATTTAAGCATTTTGGAATTTTGTTGACCTTTTGCCAGAGCTATAAATTTTTGTATTGCAATGCAAATTAAGGAGCCGTTTTTCAGAAAGTACCGTTATTTAAAGATAGGAAAAAAACTGCTCACTGCTAACTTTGGAGACTAGCTGTTTAGGCACAATTTTGTATTGGACAAGGAATGGACTTTAAGTGAAAGCAGGACCAAGTAAATGCTGTTAAATGGAAATACACTCAGTCAGTTAAAGTGGATGCTTTCCGTGAAATAGTGATCCAATACTTTAATTTGAAAGGCCTTGATCCAACCAATATCAAAGAAGAGCTTAATTCTACTCTGGAGTCTGCACATTCATTAACAACGATAAAATATTGGGTGGCGGAGTTCAAACGAGGCCGTACCAGCTGCGAAGATGTGCACCGTAGTGGACGGTCAAATGAGGTGACAACACCAGAAATGGTGACAAAAATTCATAAAATGGTATTCGATGACCGCCGACTAAAAAAGCGCGACTTGGTACGCATAACAAAAAGCGATGTACACCGGATACTTACCGAAAATTTGGACATGAGAAAGCTGTGCGCAAGGTAGGTGCTGCGATTACTGACAATGGCACACGAACGGCGTCGGAAGGATGTTGCAATTGAGTGTTTGGCAAAATGTCGTAGCAACATAGCCGAGTTCCTGCGTCGATTTATAACCATGGATGAAACATGGGTCCATCATTTCACAACTGAGGCAAAAGAACATTCAAAACAATGGACTGCAAGGGGAAAATTGGCTCCAATGAAAGCAAAGACAGTTCCATCAGCAGGCAAGGTCATGGCGTCAGTTTTTTGAGATGCTCGAGGTGTGATCTTCATCGATTATCTTTAAAAGAGAAAAACCATCAACGGCGAGTATTGTGCGAATTTGTTGCAGCGTTTGGGTGATGAAATAAAAAAAAATCGGCCCCATTTGGCGAAAAAGAAAAATTTGTTTCATCCTGCACTTGTTCACACATCCGGCATTGCTTTGGCCAAAATTAATGAGTTGAAGTTTGAATTGCTTCCTCACGCACCATATTCGCCAGATTTAGACCCTCGGATTATTTTCTGTTCCCCAACTTGAAGAAATGGCTCGATGGAAAGAGATTTTCCAACAACGAAGAGGTGGAGTCTGCAGTTGATGGATATTTTATGGAGCTCGACAATTCTTAATGCAAACATGGTATCGAAGCTTTTGAGCATCGCTGGGAAAAGTGTACCGAACTAAATGGAGACTACGTAAAGAAATAAATGTTTGTGTTTTCTTTGTTAGGTCGTATACTTTTGGGACCACCCTCGTACAATCAAGAACTGTATGAGCTGTAAAGCGACACAGGCCAAGCCAGGGGAGTTAAGGTCCAACGATTTAGATGGTTGGGTCTTGAAGAGCGAATAGAAAATAATTCCCCGGCTCGTATTTTCGAATCCGGAAGAACATCGCAGAGGAGTAAGACTGCACACAGCTGGCAAAAACCTTTACCAGCTTGGTGTAACTGGAGGCTGTTATCTAGCGCCACCTTAAGTAAAACAGGCAACTTCCCGTATGTTTAAAGCTGTAGACAAGGGGACAGAGTAGGCAGGCCGGCCGCCTTTTTCATTTTTCTACCATCGAAACGATCTGTCTACATAGAAATAGATGTTAAGGGACTTACAAACTTATGCAGTTGATATTACTGAAGCATAATCTGAACGTGAACGCGATTTTAACCTCTAAGGTCCCCTTTAAATAAATAAGTACGAAGAACTTGTTATCAATTTCTCTCTGCAATAGCATTGCAACAAAATGTTAAACTTAATAACAGCAAGGCTTGGACATGGCCTTGCTAGCTACTAGCATACAAGTACTTGTAGTCGAACTCAAAAAAGAGAAAAATAAACTTTATAGACAAACCTTAAGATAAAATACTGGTATTTCCTCTAAAATCATGTTGTTAGTTTAGTAATAATACGATACAGTTAAATGTTATTTATCAAAATTTAATTTTTTTTTTGTAGACTTTCGAAATCTAGACGATAACGTAGCCATACAAAAACAATATTACCAATGAGTTCATTTAAATAATAAAGTTAGGGGAAAAATATACAAAGATGATAAAAAAGGTTAAGATATGAAACAAAAATAAAATACTAACTTTTAAAAATGGAAAACATTGAAAATTTGTTTTGTTTATTATCATTTTTTGTTTTGTGAATTTATTTTGCGCAAAGATAAACACGAACACAAGAAGTAGAAGAACATGATCCGTTTCAAATATGGTCATCTGTTTATCTCGGTCTTTGTCTGTTGAATAAATTGTTGTTGGTTTTGTTTTATTGATTTAAAAGGTATGGTGGATGATTTTATTTTTTAATAAATTTTTGTTCACAGAGAAAAAAGTTTAAATAATAAATTGAAGAGGAGATAAGTAACAAAAAATAAAATGTCTGTATGTTTGATTTTTAAAATGTCACTGAGAATGATCGTAACGTTTGAATATTAAATATATATGCATTTTAAATAAAAGTAAAGAGATTGTAGTATTGATGCTTTGTGGATTCCCAATGCTTGGTTTTGCACTTTTCGAAGTCTTAATAATTAAGCCAGGGGCTAGATTCTGTAATAAACGTAGCGAAAGCGAACGTTCGTTTTTCAAAAGCGAAAGAGACCGTACCGCATTTCGTTTTTGGTTTTGTATTCGTTTTTGCTTCAAATCAAAAAAAAAAAAAAATGTTGCCTACTTTTAGGATGTTGACAGTTGTTATAAAATATTGTGAGGGATGAGAAATAAATTTTAATGGAAACTTAAAACTCAAGAAAATCGATAATATAAACATAATTTAAGATATTAAATGAGACAAAACAAAGAAGAAAGCATATGTATGTTCTTTTTTAAACCTAATTTTCGACCGATATTAAGTGAAAAAACATATTTAACGATGAGAAAACAACAAATGAAAAAATATCGATAGAAGTAAAATTTAATAAACATAAAGAAATTGAGAAGACTCATATATATTACTGTGGCAGATTTGTTATGACTGTGAAATTGTTGTTTGAAATTAAATGTGTGCAAGGATCCACGGCTCTTGCACATCATATATTAATAGAGTGGCTCGACAGCTCTTGAAGAGCCAAGGCCTAAGTGGCTTACTCTAATCAACAATTCTCTGGTTGCGTGTGAAGAATTGAGGGGACCTACAATTTAACGCCGATTCCGAACGGCAAAGTTGAGAAGCACTTTTTCATGACAGATTGATACTCTTGAAAGGTATGTCAGTTCTTCACAAGAGGCGTGCCCGAGAAAGATGAAATAAAAACTGTGGGCACGTGTAGGACTCGAACCCACGACGTTCTGCTTGGCAACGGCAAAGAGTAAACCACCTGGTAAGCATTTCAGTTGAAAATCATGTTCAATAGCAGTTTGATAGTTTAGACTGGTTAGTTAAGCAGTAATAAGTGAGAGCACAGCGTGTAAGCCACTCCGGCGTTGGTTCTTACACTACCTTGGCGCCACGCCAACGAGGCCGAGGGCTGGATAAAAAGCATAACTTGGGCAAATGCCAAACCTTTGGGTTTCCGACTGTCTCATGCGAGGGCAATATCCGAGAGGGGAAGACGAACATCCATTATGTTATTGAGAAGAAGGAGGGTGTATATAATCAAGGAGGATCATGTCCTAGAAATTGTCAACTCAACATTACAAGCAATTTAATTGCTGCAACATTGTTAAAATAAATTCTTCAGATGTTTTTAATCAAAATTTTGGTACCAAACAAGAGAAATGAAGAAAAACGACAAACAATTTGTTGTCGTTTTTTTTTCGCATGAACGAAAAAAGTTTTCGTGTTTCAAGTTATATGAAGCAAATCTTTCGCACAAACGAAAACGTGTCGCCATACAGAATCTCACCCCAGGTCATAACCATTGTGATACAAATAGCAATCGTCGAACCTTCGAAGCTGTTTACCAAACATGTCTGTATTTAAACTGATTTTACTGCAAAGAAAAACTCCGAAATGGTTATCTTGAAGCAAAAGCAGCGCTATGCAGAAATTATTAGAGAATACACAACACATGGTTTGCAATTGGACAAAGGTACCAAATATTTTAAGCGTGTAGGTGTGACTCTAAAGGCTACCAAACTCAGCTTTTCGCAATCGGCGTTGAATTGTCAGTTCTTCATACGCAAAGTGAATTGACCTTCGCTCTATTAGAGCTGTCACTGTATTTTTGCAGTTCAACTGCTTCAATAAATGTTACTGTGATCACCTCCCTAATAGAAATTAACGTTAGATCTTGTGTACCAGCTGCAAAAGCGATGAGCGGCTGTTCAGAGCAGCATAAGGAATTTTAAGGAGACGTATGGAAAATCGAAATAGAAAAAGATATCAACTTAATGAAGTCGACGTTTTGAAGAGGAGTTTATAAAATTAATCTTTCTATCAAAACTTGTTGCTTCTTGTTCTTAGACTTGTAAGTCGATGTACGAAGACAACAGATTCCTGACGAGGGAGCACACCGAAAGTAATGTATTGAAAGGGAGCTCTCTTTTACAGTTCTGCATTTTGATTATTGTTTGAATGACAACATTACTACATTGGAATCTTCTCTTTACTATTATTTAAATGATCTTTAATTCCACAGTGAAACAAAAAAAAAATATTATTAAACAAATTTGTATGTTTCAGTAAAATTACCTGAAATACTGATCATGCAGCGACTGCCTTTGGAATTCGGCCGCCTGTAAATACTGTATTTATGCAATTAATGATGTTAATTATTTTAAATGAAATTGATAAACCTGAAGCTGATCAGCGTATGACATCCGAAGTAAAACATCCGAATGCGGTTCCCTCTGCATAAGCATATTTGGTCTCGGATATGGTCCAACATTCGCTAAACACACAAACAAAATAACAAAAAATTCATCTTTAAAGTAAAATTCCTTTACACAAGCTTCAAACATTCAAATGAAAGGTATTCAAAAACAAATGTGTTTTCATGTTTTGATTTACTCTAAATGTTTTTTTTTTTTTTATTAATATTGAATACAAACTCACGTGGCAGTTGAAATCCAGCCTCCTGTTGTTGCTGTGAAGGCAAATGTAAATGAGTATGAGAATGTGCATGATATTCTCGGGTCAATCGTATCTGAAAATTGTTTCAATAAAGCGATTTGTTTTTGTTCAGTTTTTGAGTGTATTTTTTTTTAATTCTTAGTTTAGAATGATTGAAATTCATTCATTTTTTTTATTTTGTTTTCATTCAACAGACTCTGAGAAGCGGACGAGAATTTGTTTTTTTTTTTTTGGATTTTGTTTTGCACGGCAGCGAAAAGCAATAATGAATGAATTAAAAAAAGCCAAATACTGGTATTGTGAGAGATTATTACTAAAAGAGAGAGAGAGATATTAATTTGCACACTTTTGGTGTTTGTAATTTGTTTGTTAATTAATGGAATATGAGTGTGGGTGGTTTTTTTGGAATGTTACATGAACCTTTTAACTTTATGTGTGGTTTTTTTAAGGCCAAAAAGCAGAAAACACTGTCTGTTGACGAGACAATTTAATTAATGTGTTTTGGATGTTTGTGGCGGTGGTGGTGGTGGTGGCAATGTGAGACAACACAAGCGATAAACAAACGAGACAAAACAAAATTGAATATAGGACAGAGAGAAGTTGTTTTTGTTTTTTTTTTTTTTAGTGTTATAATGGGTTATTTTCGCAATTTTGATTTTCCAAATACGATTGATAATACGTTTAGACTATTTATATGAGAACAAATGGTTGAGGTCGTTCACACTCCTCCCGAAAGGAATACAAATAACTGCTGAACGTTTTGGTCTTACCATATGCTCGTTTGGATCCATGCTGACATGATGTGGTGGTGGTATTCCTAGGCGTTCCCTTTCCATTTGTGATATTGCAGCGGGATTTGCGTATAAGGGGAATTGCGATGGATGCATTCCTCTGGAAAATACAAAAAAAAAATGTTATTATATTTGGGAACAAGAAATCTATCGGACAAAGTAGTTGAAGGTCGAGGAAGATAAAAACTGAGAATTTACTAGATAAAGAGTGAGTGGCTGTCCAAAAAATTGGAACGATTAAGCTAGAGAATTTCTCATTTTGATATACAGCTAATGCCGTATAATGAAGCTCGACGAATTGTAATCTTGAAAGAAGAGCAGGGCAAATTAAAGAGGATGGGAAATCGTTATCATCAAGACAGCTTAGAAGAACTGAAGGCTTATGCGCTTCAACACCTCGAGTACAAGTCAGAAACTGAGGGAACCCACAATTATGTCGATTATGAACAGTTTAAGAAGCACTTTGAACAGCTGTTTAATTATTTTTTTACACACCGAGATGAGTGTCCGTAGCTTAGTGGGTAGGTGCGTTGACTGCTAAGCAGAACATCGTGGGTTCGAATCCTACTCGGGCCCAAAGTTTTTATTTCATCTTTCACGGACACTGCCTCTTGCGAAGAACTGACAAAACTTCCAAGAGTATCATCTGTCATGAAAAAGTGCTTCTCAACTTTGCCGTTCGGAATCGGCGTAAAATTGTAGGTCCCCTCAATTCTTCACACGCACCTAGAGAATTGTTGATGAGAGTAAGCCACTTAGGCCTTGGCTCTTCAAGAGCTGTCGCGCCACTCTATTTATTTTACACACCGAGATGAATCGGATGAGCCGGATTAGGCTACAAAGCAAATTAGTCAACTCAATTTGCAGTTGTATTCGAGTATTGAAGGACTGCTCCTATTTCAGCCAGTCAGTTCGCCAGCTTGTTACACCGTTGAAGCTTTGGAATTTAAACAATTCAGACTAGTAAAGACACTTTTCAGAGTCTTTCTTGAAAGGCATGTTCACCGGACAATTTCTATTGAACCATTAGAGAACTAAGAGCTTTGTATATGGAATTTATAGTATTTTCAGCCTCGAGAATATTTGGTTGGAGAGTCGTCCCGTCTTGGCGTTGTCAGTTTTTCTATATACAAGATTTTAGTTCTGTATCGCGTTCCGGACGTCGCTGTCGTCGATTCACGAGGCTGCAACTACTATAAATTCCATATACAAAGCTAAGAGTTTCATAACTAAACCAGCAGCTTGGTTAGTGAATAAAGGCTGAAAAGAAAAGTAACAAAAGCTCACCTCATTCTGTAATACTCCATCCAGTGTGGATCCAATCGAGACTGACTTGCAGCAGCTGCTGCTTGTGCGTTCTTCAGATCTTCGAGTTCCCTGTAATTATGAAGAGCCAAGCAATTTTGTCTTAATTTAGTGTTTTTCTCTGAACCAAATAAAAGGAAAATTAATAAAATTTGGAAATGATGAGCGATGAGAGCACTTAGTCTTTTTTTTTTTAAATGAGCATGCGCATCTACTTAAAATAGTTGAAATAAAATGAATTGCCCCTGATGGAGAAAAACACATGCAGTGGATATGTTCTTTTGCCAATGATGTAAAACAAAATAAAGAAAAGCTTAAGCGTTGGTGCAGTGGAGATGGAGAGGAATGGAAGAAGAAAGTTAATAAAGTAAAACCAATATGCTTTTTTGTATGTGGAGAGGGGGAAAACTATGCAAGCGGAAAAAAGACTAAAATATGTTTTTCGGGAGGCGTTTTTGAGCTTGAGTGAACCATTTTTTTCACTTTAAGTAAAAAAAATCAACTGTTTTTGTTTGTAAGAAAGAAAAAATCAAGTTTGAACTGTACCTCTCTCTACTATACATTGGCCCCATTGGGTGATGATATGGTGCTACCATCGGTTCAACAGGGCTGTGAAATATTTAAAAATAAGAAATTTATTTTTAAATAGTTTCAAAAATAGAAATTAGAAGTTTATTAAGAAAAAAAAAAAGAAAAAAAAACATTGGGAAAGGGTTTTCTTGTTGGTTTTCAAAAAACAACGATTTTTTGTTTGTGATAAAATTCTGTTCCTTCTTGAAGTTTAAGCAATTTTTTGTTTGTTTTAAATTTAATTTTGTAATTTCGAATGCCAATAGAAAGAAAAAAGCTGTAGAGTGGTGTATTTGTGTAACAAGAAACAGAACAGTGGTGAGGGAGAGGGAAGGAGGGCTCGATAACGTGTCGGATTGGAATTAATTGACAAACCTGAAAGCGACATGTGGCCTGGCATATTCGGAAAGCTGTCGCAGAGCTGGTGTGTCAGCGTAGGGAGGCTTCAACTCGGCTTTGAGTTTTGCCTGTTGAGCAGCTTGCTGGGCTGCTTGAGCCTGCTGTTGCTGTTGTTGTTGCTGCTGCTGTTGTTGCTGTTAAAATAAAGTTTTATTTATTCAAATTTTAAACAAAAAATGTGTATCGTACCTGTCGACGTTCTCTTTCCTTTTCGGCAATCTTTCTATCACGCTCCTCTCGCTTGCGTGCCAATTTGGAGTCAGCAACTGGTTTGAATATCAAATCAGTTCTTGTGCAGGAGTTGTAGTCTCCTCGGTCAATGTGTCTTACAAATCTATAACGAAAAATAGTCATTTATTTGAAGAAAAATTTTGACGTTTGGTTAAGTTACATTGCAGATTGTGATCGATGGCATTCTGTGTCATCAGGTTTAGCCTCGGGACTTGGTCCGCGAGGAATGTTGTGCGTTGGACTTGGAATTTCTGGCTCTGGATCTGGTTCAATATCGATTGGCACTGAAAAAGCAGTTAAATTGTAGTCATTGGTTTTAGGAAATACTTAATATAATCAACATACAAGGTTCAGTTGAATGATGGCTGCCTAAACTGCTACTCGCCGAGTGCGCATGTGCACGCAACGCGTCCATGTGGCTTGTAGGTTTGACCAGCGTCGGAGAATTCTCCTGGAACGCTGGATGTTGCTGTGGTGGATAAGCAGGATGTGAGCCGGGATACTGAGATTGTGGAGGAGGTCCTCCGCCTCCACCTCCACCGCCTCCACCCGAGCCGGGTCCACCTGGCCCGCCTGGCCCTCCAACACCGGTTGGGGTTGAGCTAGCGCTGTTGCCACTGTTACTGCCTTGTGGCGTCTTTGGTGTGGGTGGTTTGATTTTGTGCTGCATGTTCTGCATGTTTTGCTTATCCATCGCCGATGAGTGCGGACTCTCTTCGGGCCGGGTTGCTGTCGATGGCGGCGGAATGCCTTGATGATGAGCCATAACCGCCGCCGGGTCGAGTGGCCCTGCTGGCGGGGGTGGCTTCATGTAGGCCGTTGGGAAGCCCGGTCCATACGGATGGTAAGGGTAGGGCGAGTTGAAAGGATTGTGATGGTGCGAGTAGAACATTGAGGGATGCAGCAAATGGTGAGGGTATGGCGCCTGACCTGGATGTACTCCCATTTGAGGCATTGCCGCTCCGGGCCCGATCAGAGGCAGAGGAAGTGGCATTTGCGGGTGTCTTATCACTGGCGGTGAGGCGCCAGGACGCAGGTGTGGAGGAGGCGATGATCCAAGACCACGTTGACCTTGCGGACCGTACATTTTACTAAGAGGACTGGCCATTAGAGCCGATGCACTTGAGACCGGTGGCGGAGTCATATGCGGGGATTGCTGGCGCAGCAATGCGTGACGATCACGTTCAGCCACAGCTGCGGCGGCAGCCGACAGAGCTGATGCTGATGGGTGATGGCCTAGTGGACTCTGTGGCACTGGGTGGAGAGGTGACTGTCGACTTATGCTGCCTCCACTCGATGCTGGCGACGTGGGACGATGAGAGGAAGAACCAGACGAAGAGTTTATATGCATTTGCGGAGGTCCTTGAGATGGTCCTGAACTATTTTGTACGCTTGGACTTGCTCGACTAAATGCAGATGATGGCACCGTTGTTGAGGTTTGTACAGAGGGAGCGGATGACACTGACGATGGGATACCTCCGACTGGCGGTGTACGTCTACTAATACCCGAGTCGTTGAGGCCGCTCATTGCTGTCCCGATCAGAGAGAGCGGAGCACCAGGTCCACCAGTACCACCCATGCCAGGTCCACCCATCATATGGGCTGCATGGTGAACTGGATGACCCTGCATATGCATGTGAGGGTGAAGAGGCATTGGATGACCGAGCATTGCCTGAGGATTCGACAGACCTGGAAGTGGAGATGTTCGATGAGGTGGCTGCTGTTGCATTTGCTGTTCCCGGCTATTGCTGTTCTGGGAGTTGGAATTATTTTGTGACTCCATTGGACGTTGCTGAGCAGGTGATGGCGTTCTGACTCCTTGTTGTTGTCCCGCTGGTGATTGCTGTTGCATCGATGAAGGATGGTGACTTTGGGGTGGTGGTATTCCATGTCCACCGTGTCCTTGCAGTGAGAGAGGAATACCTGGGTGATGGAGAGATGGCGGTAGATCTTGGTGTGGTCTGTGGAGTGGTGGCAAATGACTTGGGCCACCTTGCTGCATATGTTGCAATGAACTCGGTGGCATGAGTATGTTCTGACCCGATGATGGCGGCATTAGCATGCTCGAAGCAGATGAAGTTGGTATATTTGACGAGTTGGAATTTTGTGACTGCTGTTGTTGCTGCTGTTGCTGATGCTGCTGTTGTTGTTGCTGCTGTTGTTGCTGCTGCTGTTGCTGCTGTTGTTGTTGCTGTTGTTGCTGCTGCTGTTGTTGTTGCTGCTGTTGCTGGTGTTGTTGTTGCAGCTGCTGCTGCTGAAGTTGATGCTGATGCTGCAGTTGCTGTTGTTGCGAAGCCAACGAACTGAGCATTCCTGGGTGTGTGGGTGTCGGGTGATGCAGTGAGTTTGGCGGCATGCCAGGATGCTGCTGCGAAACCAAGTTTTGTGGGTGCATGCCCGCGGGCACAGCTGAAGGCATATGGGGTGAGGGATGTGGTGAGTGAAATTGTTGCGACTGCTGTGAATTGCTATTACTACCCTGGCTATCCTGATTCGGTGTCGACCGGGAAGAGGCGTCGATTGGACTTTCCGATGGTGGATATTTATTCACACCACCCTGAGGATCCCCGAACGGACTACTCTTGATCAAGTTCTCGCCATGGTAGGCTGATTTCAGAGCACCATCGGGTGGAGGATATTTCAAATCTTGTGGTTGTTGGTGGCCAGGCGGTGGTCCCAGACCATATTTAGCACCCATCGGATCGCCATACTTGAGCATTATACTTGAATCGTAAGGCGAGCGGGACAAGGGATGTACATCTGCCTGGTAATGAGGTTTGGGCATAGCAACAGGATTCGGCTGTTGCTGATTCGGATCACCATTGCCACCCATTGGAGGATACTTCATTTGTTGGTTCTCCTGTTGCGTTGGTGGCGCTTGATGTTGTTGCTGTTGCTGATATGCCTTGAGATCGGGAATTTTGATAGGTTCATTGAATGACTTCGGTGGAAGACCACCGTGTTGCTCCATTCCATATTTGAGTTCGTACTTTCCAGGCAATTCTTGAGAATATTTCATTGGCTCACATGGCGGAGGATATTTCATTTCGTGGGGGAATTTCGCAACAACCTCGCCAGCTGGGTTGTACTTGATTTGATCGTTGTACTTCATTTCAATATCGCCAGGATATTTCATTTCGCTACTGGGATTGTTAAATTTGATGTGACCATCGAATGGAGGTGGCGGTGGAGGAGGGGGCGGTTGTTGTGTTTGTTGAGTATCATATTTGTGATCCGGCATCTCGCTGACACATGCTTGTGGATTGAGCACTGACGGGGGTGGCAGTCCAACTGACATTCCCGCTGGAGAAATATTTACACTTGGCTTGGTATCTTCGCTCTTCACCTCGATTTTGACCTTCAGATCTTGAGGTTCATTGCTATTTTGATTACAAGTCGCATCCATCGAAGATGAGTCGTCCAGCGGTTCTTTTTTAATGTACACTTCCTTTGCTGCGAACTCCATTGGTGGCGGTTGGGTTGGGATGACGGGTGCTAAGACAGGCTGAGTTGGTGGTGGCACTACTCCAATAGCAGGCGGTTGAAGAGAAATATTCGACTCTTGCTTCATGTTGGCGATCTTCGAGAGCATTTCTTGTTCTTTTGGAACATAGCCGCCATTGTTGACCATCTCTTCCGGTGGCGGAAGAATTGGCAGCTGCACTGGCATCTCTTGCGACACATCGTTCTCATTCAATTGATCAACTGCTGTCGGCTGGGGTATCTTCTCCACTTCATCGTTGCATTGCTTCTCCGGTGGAGATAGCTGCTGTGTTGGCTGGACAACAATTGGTGCCTGTTGATTGGTTTCCTCATCCTGTTCCAATTCCTTCTCAACTTTCACCGCCTGATGGTCAACGACAGCAGGGATGATCACCTTTTCGTCCGCCACCTTGTCGTCAATTTCCTTGGGCGGCACAATGGCCAATTGCGGTGGATCGGCAGTGTCATTGGTATTGTCACCTTCATCCAGCACCGAATCAGGACGACTGTCCGAATTCATGCTCTCCACCGGACTGTCCGATCTCTTTCTTTTCTCTTTGCTGTCATCGGTGATCTCTCCGTCCGTGTCGGACCTCTTCTTCTTGTTAGGCGTATCCTGTTTCGCCTGCTTACGTTTATTATTGCTCTCCGTTTTGGTTGGTGTTTTGGGACTGTTTGTATCAGTAACTTCTGGTGTTTCGGTTCCACCACGTTTCGGTCTCTTACCATTGGCCACTTGTTCCTTATTATTATTTTGTTGTTGCTGTTGTTGTTGTGTTGGTTTATTGCGTGTCCTCATTCTAGATGGTGATTCATCCCTTTTGTTTGTTAAGCTCGAATCACTATCACATTCACTGGCTTCGTCTTCGGTCAATGAGCTGTTTTCCTCTTTAGCCACTGGGACAGGTTCGATTGGTACTTGCGGTTCGGGTGTGTCTTCTTTTTTCGTTGTTGGTGGTGCGTTATTAGCACGTGTAACACGATTGCGACGCAACGATGATTGTCGCCGACGACGATGTGGTCGATTATTATTAGCGCCTGGTGTCTTTTTCCACAAATAATAGAATTCAACCAGTTCGGGGGTTTCTTTGTGCGGTAATAGATCTTTATGTATGCGAAAGAAATTCTTGCCAAATTGTCTAAGACCTTTTATAAATTTTTTAGTTTCATCTTCTGTCCATTTCTTATCAATTCCTTTGGAAACGGGACACTTAACTAGAGCTTGCAGGGCAGTGCCTGTATCATAACCGGAATCATGTAACTGGACAGCAAAAAAAGAGACATGTTTGTGAGTGCTTTAAGTAATAACTAGATGCGAACTAAAAAGCTAACTATCTATTTATTCTGAGGAGACAAAGACAAATATTCCGTGATGTCTACAGTTCAAAAAAACTTCTGATCATTTTTGGAGACTAAACATATATCAGCTGACAAAAAATGTTCCTTTAAGAGACCTGGTTGATGGCCTCCTTTGGTTAGATTAGGTTAGGTTATGAGGGGTGTGCACAGCGTGAACTGTTGCATACACGGGGGCCTACTGGTCCATTGTGATCCCCTATAAAAATAAAAGTTAGCATCGATGCTATTCAAAGTTGTCGATGAACGTAGACCGGCTCGTTAACGAATCAGCCTGTGCTATCTATAAATTTCCTCATATTTGCCATTGAGACCTGTGCTAGATCATCCAGTTCTCCAACCAACCTGTTCCCAAAATGACGGAGTCGGTTAGTTTGTGAGCAGGTGTTTAATGGTTTCTATTTCTACCTCATCCTGACAACTCCTACAGAAATCGGGTGCAAAAGCCCCTATATTGTTGGTCATTGTGCCAATGGCGTTAGTACACCTATCAGGATTTTAATGTTCCTTTTACTCAGCGATAAAATATACCGAGTTTCCTTTTCATTAATGTTAGGCCATAAACTTCTAGAGATTACGCAATCATCCCTGGATTTCCAGGAGTTATTGATTATCTCTTTTGGTTTAAGGTCTTATCTTCCTCTTGAGTACCCCAATCGGGACGAGTGGTCCCCTATCAGAAATGGCCTCCTTAAACCCCGGAAGAAGAATTGGCTGTCCCATGGAGACGAAAATTAGATCCTTGAGGTCCTTCTTCTATTTTCAAAATGTAAGCAGACTACAAGAATTCACAAGAATTATATTGACACAGACCCTTTTGACAAAAAGTTGTTAGTTTTTCGAAAGACGGCCATGTTCATTTCACGAGTTCAGTGTGTTGGGGAGTCCTACAAGATTTGTTCCCATTCTGACAATCATATCAATTTCCATTATCTCTCAAATATTTAGACAACCACAATCTCCGTCAATAATTTACAAATTTCAACGCATTCTCAATAATCAAGGGGTGTCACACGGGTCTAATTTGTGGGTTTGTGCCATCAATTAACCTACCTGACCTTATTCTAAACAAAATCCATCTATACTGAGCATTGTCTTTTTATATATTTAGTAAGTATGAGACCAAGATCAAAATCCTACAGCAAAATAATTAGTGTTCGGTTTTTTATGGGGTACTTACAACGTCAAGAGCATTTATTGTAGTATCATCACGACTTGCTGCTAAACAACCATCTTCTAAACCTCCATCACACATGCCTGTGAACGGAATAGATAATTTGTTTAATGTCTTACAAAGTTAAATATATTCACATTTTTAACTAATAAATTAATCACATTGTGTATTAAGAAGGAAACAATGTGTTATTTAAATCACTTACATGTTATCAAATAGGAACGAAACGAAAAAGAAAAGAAATGTTTATTGCATTTTATGATGTTTTACCTTGAAATGCTGCCATGGAACGTGCTGCACGTACAAACATAATTAAATCTCCATCGGCAACTATTCCAGGACTCCATCGTGATTCTTCTAATTCACGCTCATCGATTTCTTTATCAACGGGAAAACTTGAAATTGGATTATAATCGGGCAGTTTTGCCTGTGAGTGTTCCCAATTCCATTCATTCCATCAAATCAGAGCGATTTATTGTTATATTTTGGTTTTGTGTTTATTATTGTGATTGTTGTTGTTTTTTTTTTTTTATAAAATAGCAATTGATTAGTTTTGATATTCTTTTAAGGTGTAAGTTGGAATAAAGTTTTTTTTTTAATATTAATTTTACCATTGGCGTACATATGCACACAAGTAGACACAATGGTATTTCATTTTTTTCTTATAAAATAATGCATGATGAATGATTAATGAGTGTGGGGGGGATTTTAATTGCCTATTTACATTGAGGCAGAGAAATCTCAGTGAATCATGCATGCTAGGTTAACAAAAATTAAAATAAAATTATTCAAGTTTAGCTGATCCTCTCCAAAAGTAATAAAAGTAAAAAGTAAATCTGCGAAGGCCTAACAACAATTATAGCCGTCTGTTCAATTGGCTTATTTGCTAATCTCATAAACGTCGGATTAATTTAAATCTGAAACCCAGAGCTGGTAGATAAATCTACAAATGGCATTGAACTCTATGGTAATTGTTGTGATAGACAAATCTTAAAACTTGACTTGACTAGAACTTGTTTGCGGTTGGCATTGCCAAACAAGCTGGATTGAGAATAACATTTCTCATGCTCCTAAGGGAGCTGAGTTCCATTTTGGTTTCCTGACAACGCTAGTATTTTCTTTTTAAACAAGTTTGACTAATCAAAGCCATCTGTTAGGACGGATGGTCTTAGCTTAAAACCAGGTTTGGGAAAATCCAATTTTTTTTCGTTTGAATATTAGATCTAACTATTTTTTTGCTCAAAACGGAACGCTTCCTGAATCCATATCTTGTTAATAGAGCAAAAGTTGAAAATATGGTCGTAAAGACGTCAGTGGAAGATTATATTTACCTAGTTTTGAAGCCGATACTTAACAAATTTGAAATTTGCGTTGAAATGTCAAACCCCAGGTTAAATCATCGCGATTTCACGCGGTAAAAAGTAGACAAACAATTAAAGCTATGCGATAATTTTGTTTTCTGCATCTCAGATTGTTCCGACAGCTTAATTGTGGCGGAATGGTCAAATAGTTGTTACAATCAGGACTTTTTTACGATTGTAAGCTTCTACGACGATATGGCTGAATATATAGGAGAGACACTCAAACATTAGTCCAGTGGTGAAGCAGTTGTTTGGCGCGATAGTTTTTTTATATAAATATTATAATAAAGGGTCCGCCATCTAACTTTTTTTTTCAACTAGTGTTTATTTTGTGAATGGTAGCACGCTGAACGAATATGGTTGTGCATAGGCTTGAAAAACGCTCGGAAATATTGCGACATTACTTGGAAAATCATGGTAATGTTGCAGAATGTGTGCGAAAATTGCGTACGGATTTTGGAAGAAGAGAATCACCGTCAGCTCCGTATGTTCGTTATCTTGTGAAAAAAGTGAAAGAAACTGGCATCCTCATCGATAAACCAAAGCGTGAAAAGCCAAAAACACGTACCCTCGAGAATATTGCTGTTGTAGCAGAAAGTCTGCGTGAAGCGCCATTAACATCAATTCACCGTCGTTCTTAACAATTGAACATTTCGGAGATATCATTGAGACGAATTTTGCATAAAGATCTTGGTATTACACCATAATAAGTTCAATTGGACCATCCACTGCGTTTTCGCTTCGCTAAGTGGGCCTGCGATCGACTTAGAGAAGATGCCGATTTTGCTCATTTTGATCTAAGTGGGTATGTAAACAAACAAAATTGTCGCATTTGGGGCACAGAAAACCCGCACGCATACATTGAAAAGCCGATACACCCAAAACGAGTCACTGTTCGGTGCGGATTTTGGTCCAGAGGCATAATTGGCCTTCGAAAATGAGCAAGGAGTGGCCGTTTCAGTCAATGGCAATCCTTATCGGGCCATGTTGAACTAATTTTTTTCACAAAAATTGAAGAGGAGAATGTTGGCAACATTTGGTTTCAACAGGACGGCTACGTGCCACACAGTCAATGTTTTTGAAAATCGCACTATCAGCCACAGATCTGATGTCGTTTGGCCACCTCGGAGCTGCGATTTGACACCATTGAACTATTATTTGAGAGGTGCCGTAAGAGATAAGTGTTACGCCGATAAGCCAGAGACAATTGACGACGTTTTAAAGGACAATATTCGTGAAGCCATTGGTTAAATACAGCTGCACACGATCGAAAATGTGCTTAAAAATTGGACCAATCGTGTAGGCTACTGCATGACCAGCCGAGGCAGCCATTTGAATGAAATTATTTTCCATTATTAATCGGAAGGATAGTACTTTCAAATAAAATAAGAAATTTGAGAAAATATTCAGAAGTTTTTCTTTTTATAGCATTTTCAAAAAAAAAAAAGTTATGTGACGGACCCTTTATATGATTTTATTGATTTCTCAGGTTTTAACGACACTAGTTTGTAACTTAATTGAAATTTCAAAATCTGATTTTTATTCTTATTTCTGTGAAAGAAAGTGAAATAAATCATTTTTGATTAAACCATTGATTTTTATTGAAAAAATCGTGATTTAAATCAAAATCATGCCAATCCTGCTTAAAACTGAACTTTAACTACATTACTATTTATTTTTTTTCTATTTTTGTCAATAATTAAACAAACAAAAAGTCAAACTCTACAAAACATTCCAATTGGCTGCAATCGTTAAAAAGCAGATCTACCAACTAAAACATAACCTATAATTTGTATTTACAATAAGGACACTTACTTCAAAAGAAAAAAAAAAAACATATTTATGCATGATTCCAACTGAATACATTTGTAACATTTTCACAAAATCGTCTATTTATTGCATTTAATCAAAAGCCAATTATTATTTTCAAATTAAACCAAATAAGGGAAATATATTTAACAAACAAAAATTCTAGGAACTTCTGCAATCTACATTTTTCTTCCAAATAAGTCGAAACCTCTCTCCAACACCAATCTGAATTTTAAGATTTTTTATGGTATGAGAAAGGGCGTCAACTCTTTGGAAATCAGTAATTTAGACTGCAGTCGTTTTTTTCTTCATTTATAATGCATAACAGCAAATTAAAAACGTATTTTTCTAATTTAATAAATAAAAATTACAAAAAAAAAAAAAACAATTGAAAGGGACAAAAATTTTGAATTTGAATCAGAATTTGTTACCGTGAATTTTGTGAGTTATGTACGTACATAGACATCGATTACCTGGTGGCCGGGACCCACTCGTATTTCTCCTTGAGTGGAGGCCGCCATTACCCTTTAAAAACACTTTTCACGTCCAGTGTTAAGCCTTTTATTGCCCTTTCTTGATTTCAAAATTATGTTCTGAAAGTAAACATACAAACGCATTAGGAGTTAGGAGTTAACGAAAAAAAGTGTGTTAATTGGTTAAATTTTGGATCAGTAAGTTGTAGAGTAAAGTGGTTGATTTAAAAGCTATAAGATTTTCTTTTCCCTATGGTTTTTTGGAATTGATGCTTAAGACTCGGCAGACTACTATACTGCATTGGAGTTCAATCAATTTAAATCTTATATTTTATGCAACTTCTAAACATCTGAACCGATTGTAATTAAATATTGTGCGCTTTTTCAATGGATTCGACTCGATTGAGATTCACAATCCAGCAAACAAGCGGTGCTATCAAACGTGTGTGTTTAAATGGTTCAGAAAAAGGGTTTCATTTGGTATGTATGTAGAAAGTTTTGGTCCCAGAATCTACAGAGACGAACAGTATAAAGCTAGTTTGGGAATCCCTGCCAAGCTCGTTGGTTTGTGCAAATGACTATGGAGAACTCATGCTGTTCCATCAAGGTTGGTAACCAGCTTAAGGAATCATTCGATGTCAAAAAAAGAATCAGACGTGCTTGAGAATATAGTGCAAAGTTCCACCGCTAACACCCGAGGCACTATCTTCCAAAAGTCTGTTCAACTTTTCGCGTAGTCCGATGATATTGACAAAATGGAAAGAACACAACGAGATGCTAATGGCGCCTTGCCTTTGAAAGAATTGGACAGAAGAGGCAAAAAATGGGTTTTGCGGTAAATTAGGGCAAAACGAAGTGCATATATTTTGTCTTCAAGGAAGAAAACACAAAACCGACGGCTTGGACAGAATGTCACAACAGACGCATATAACTTCGAGGTAGTAAAAGTTTATATACATTGGTTTCGCTATTAAAATAAATAAATAAATATATAGAGTGGCGCAACAGCTCTTGAAGAGCCAAGATCTAAGTGGCTTACACTCATCAACTATTCTCTGAGTGCGTATGAAGAATTGAAGGGACCTACAAATTAACCCCGATTCCGAACGGCAAAGTTGATAAGCACTTTTTTCTTGATAGATGATACAATTGGAAGTGTTGTCAGTTCTTCGCAAAAGGCAGTACCCGTGAAAGATGAAATAAAAACTTTATAGGCATGAACAGGATTCGCGGTCTGCGTAGCAGGCAACGTACATACACTACGCCACGGGCAGCTGCTTGGTTCCGATATTTAAACGGGCAATAAATCCAGCACCAAGGTCAGACGAAGAAGAACTCTTGCTAATCGCTGTTACTTTGGGCAATTTAGTGTTTAAGCCCTCTCTCGATCAACTAAGGTAAAAATGTACCAGACCCTCATCATGCAGTCCTGCTATATTGTGCAGAAGCACGACACTGACAAAATTAGATGAAAGTATCTTAGGCTGTTTGACAGGAAAGTTTTTAGGCTTTATCTATGGTCCCATCTACATCGACGAGAATGGAGAAGAACATATAACAGCTCGCTTTACTAATGTACAATCGTACAATGACGCGTACTTAGCCAGGACAGTCAAGGTTCAGGTCATATAGAGATGATGAACACCAATGCCCGGAAAGTCTACGACACCAGTCCCGAGGAACGTAGAAGGGAGAGGAAGTCTTGCAAAACTGGAGAGAGCAAGCTAGTGACCGAGCTGGCTTGCGGAGGCACAAGTCTACAGCGGGTTGTAGCGCCACTTTTAGTGAGTACCTCAGTAAAAACTGCTATCCAGGTTAAATATGCAAAAACTCAGGATTTAATTTCAAAGTTAAAAAAGTGAAGCATTTGACAATAATTAACAAGTGAAGAAAACGTGTCAAGGTATTATCAAAGCTTCAATCTTCAAACTTCTCCTTATTTTGCGGTTGTTGTGGTTTTTGATATTTGCGAAAAATACGTTTTTTTTACTTGCTGTCGGATGAACAATGATTCTGAACTCAAATAAAATTCAGATTCCAATACAAATCTGACTGTTTTGGTGTTTTTAAATTGAAAGTGAAACATTAAGGTCCGATGATTTATTTGGTCTTTACCACATAATTTCCTTCCACTTTGCATTCAATTCAATTTCCTTTCTCTAGTCAGCTACAAAACCACACCAAACTCAAATCAAAGAAATATGTATAGCTTTATCAATTAGTTGTTGTTTTTTTTTCCATAGAAAATTAACTAATTTAATGAATCCCACACAATCACACAGCATGAATTACTCATATTGTTGTTTTTGGGTTCCATCAATAAATCCGACAATGTTATAAACATACGTGCTTCGATCATAAAATGAATTGCAAACCAGATTAAAAATCTATGAGAAATGTTGCTGTTTATTTATTTATATTTATTTTTTCTTCTACGAACTCAAATAGATTACTCGTTTTTATTGGAACAATAAACATTTACGAGTCCCGCAACAAGAGGGAACCTATTGTTCCCCACCATCCTTGCTTGAATTCACATTGTGTGTACTTAAACAGTCAATAAATTAATAATAGAAATAATAATAATAAAAGAAGCACAAAGTGCTTTAATTACAATTAAATTGATGGACATATCAAGACTTGAGCGCTTGAGCCCTTTCGTTTCGTTGAGAAGAGCCCCGAACCGAACGGCTTCTGAATCTAACATACACAATAGGTACATAGAGTGAGAGTTACATGCTGTCGTTACTTGTGTCTTTATTTGACTTCGACATCCACGAGCGACGTCGTTGTCGACGACGACGTTCGATGCTTGCCGAGTTTGTTCGTTTTTATTTGAGGGTGGAACAACACCATCATTGGGGTAGTAATTATTATTCACCCCGAGCGTAACGATGTCATGTCATAACACTAATATCACCAATTCCATCTAACATTTGTGTTAGCAGCAGCTTCTCTTTCCCTTTGTGTTTCGTTGGTTCGCCTTCTTCTTTATTTATTTTTTTTTTCTCTGCGTGTTGGTTCATGTTCGATTAAATAGGAACATTTGTTTTTTCTATTTATAAACCAATTCCTTGTAAAATGAAACTAATAAAGTTCCCAACGGCAGATGAAATGTGTTAATAGCAATAAAAATGTGTATTAGAAACGAAGCGTTTCAAAATAAATACCATTTAATTCTATTAAATAGGGTGTTTTGTAGGGATTTGATGTTTGGCGTGATGTTGTGAAGTTTTCTATCAAATTGTGTTTATTTTTGTAGTCAGAGTTAATTTTCGACTTTCGGAAATTAGCACTGATGTTATGAATAGAAGTATGGCGGTGTTGGGGAAAACATGGACATAGATTGAGTACAGTTAGTGATTTGTACTTATACAAAAGATGACATTAGACAGGGAGGATATGGAAAACCAAATCACGAAAAGGAAGGACGCCTTACCTATAACCTGAATCAACATGAATTATGGGAGACATAACTCTACAAATCATTGTCTAAAGGATTCTCTGACGTCTGACGCCACCAACCTGATAGGTCCTCTTCAGTGTTGTTTCGGATCAAGAAAGTTCTGTGCGATCAGATTTTCATGCTACGATCGATCTTATTAAAGCTCTTTGGAAACGAACCAATGTCAAGTTTTGGAATACGAGCTGTACTGTTAAAATCGCTGTCACACAAGACAGAAGCTTTTGAAATAATAGGTCCATTCTTTTACTTTTCGGCAACTTTTGTAAAAACTATCAAAAATCGAGGAATGGGATGAAATTTTGGGATTCTCCCAAAAAGCACGCTTGACAGTCTAAATCTCCCAAATGCGCAATATTATGTCAAACGTCAACAAAATTCAATGTAATTCTTATGGTTTGACAGAACTTATAAAAACTGATACAAGAAATTTTTGTGGCAAAATCGGCAGATAGGAGAAATATTTTTTTTTCTCCTCCAAAAGTGATTGAACTTACAAAAATTGGGAGTAAAAGAACGGAAAAGTGGGAGAATATGGCAGTTTTAGGGAGTCAAAGAACAGACCTAATGATAATTAAGTTGACGTCTAGTCAGAATGTTTTCCTAAGTTTACACAACGAGTAGTGTCCGTAGCTCAATGGTTAGGTGTGTTAGCTGCTAAGCAAAACGTCGTGGGTTCGAGTCCTACTCGTGCCAAAGTTTTTATTTCATCCATCACGGACACTGCCGCTTGCGAAGAACTGACAAAACTTACAAGAGTATCAATCTGTCATGAAAAAGTGCTTCTCAACTTTGCCGTTCGGAATCGGCGTTAAATTGTAGGGCCCCTCAATTCTTCACACGCACTCAGAGAAACGTGAAGGGAGTAAGCCACGTAGGCTTTGGCTCTTCAAAAGCTGTCGCTCTACTCTATTCATTTTACACAAAGAGAGTGTGTGTCTACAATGCCAATGAAGAACGCTCGCAATTCTAAAATAGGCACTCAATCATCTACATCATTCTTGAACAACGTTTCTCTAAAACTCCCACGTGAACACAATATAAACAATCCTTCAAAAGTCTGTCCATTTGCTAGGATCTGACAAAGAGAGTTGTAAATTCAATTGGTTAGTGGTTAGTTTTCTAGTATAGAGACTGAAACGAAGAAGATGTGCTTAAGGACTATTAAGGCCAATGCTGCAATTTCCTGCTTTTGTGAATAAGCCGCTAACTGAGTAGTTAAGTCTTCTGTCACAGAGTAGAGTCTATGAAAAACTGGATCTAATCAGTCAGCGTTAAAATTTTTCGACAGATCCTCAGGATTATTGGTTACTTTCGTCTGCATAATTTGAGAATGAGGAGGCTATTTAACTTAGAACTTAACAGTTACACAATTCTAGCCTGAAACATTCAACGAATTAAATGACTGCGTCATGTAGAACAATTAGACAACAACGCTCTGGCCCGAGCAGTCATTTAACCCAATTCGATATCAATTGCTTCAAGGTTACCCTTAACAACTTCTGTAGAAGCTGCATGGACGAGGAGGCCGAGGAAACAGTCCAACACCTTCTGTGTACATGTCCGGCACTCTCCAATAGAAGGAATAACTATCCCTTCTTCGATTATACCAGTGAACTGGCACTGATCGACACAAAATGTCTCTCTTACTTCATTAAAAGTACAAAATGGTTTGTTTAAGCTCATTGCTCTCCCATGAGTAACTTCTTTAGTGGTATCACAAAGGACCCTTGAGGTCCTAGTGAGTCAGTAACATCTAGACAGCCACTCCAACCTAACCTAACCTTCCCTTAACAATAAGACGCTACCAATCGCCAAGTGTGGTTCAAAAGCTCCTGAGTCCACTCCAGTTTAGAATCATCGAAAATGCCCAAATCGTTTCTTTTTTCACAAATCCGCTAAACTAAATATTATTCCCAAGAAATATTACTCAACAACGTCCATGTTTACAGTGTATTTAGTTCATTTCTCTACAAAAGAAGAAAAGAACCAACCCGAACAACTATTTCATAATTCATAACATAAATTTGTGTAAGCAACAAAATTAATGCGCTTAACATAGACAAACAATAATTGACTGCCTAAAGATGTTTTCGAACTAAAATGGTGGTTGGTGTTCGTACTTCAAGTGTAATTGCAGCATCAGAAGCATGCACCGACATCGACCGACTCAGTAGCCAGCTAAGAATTGAGTACTCAAACCCACTCCATCCGACCAGCCTAACCACGATGCGTCGTTGTCGGTCGTGCTGTTGGTTCCACAATGAAAACTCATTTGTATTGTTTTTTTTTTTTTTCTTTTTCTTTTTTTGCACCCACTTGAAAGATAAGTGCAATGATTTTGATTTTGCCTTCTAGCTGAAGTGCTGCGTGCTCAACTGCCGCCGACCGACGAGCGACCAAACAACACACATCGATGACGAACGACCGTCGGCATGGCACGGCAACAATGCTATACAATTTGTTTATAGTTATAAAACCCTTCTCCCCGCTCCAAGCAAAACAAACAGATATTTATTATCGTTATTAACTAGTTTGAATGTTTAGATTCTGATAAATTAGCACCCATTACCTTGTTTTGTCCCCTCATTCACTCGACTCACTTGAAACACTAATTTTTCGTTTGAGCAAAACAATTAGCACTGCAATAGGCGAACAAGTGCGCACCTTCAAGTCCCTCGAAAGCCCACAAATCATCACTTAATTAATTTATTGTTTTCAACAAAATTTTATTCATAAATTAAAAAAGAGGTTAAAAATAGAACATTTATTGCTAAACAAAATATAAGAATAAATAGAGAAGTAAAATTACCATTAATCTTTTTGTTGAGTAGTCCGACGAGTGTTTGAAATGGAACAAACAATAGAGGGGGAGGGGGAATTTGAATTACAAAAGGAAGTTTTAAATGCGCTTCCTTGCAAAATTATTGTTGGAACAGAAAAAAGGAAGAAAATTAAATAAAACAAAAAGGAAGAGGGCGACGGACGACGAGGACGAGGACGACGTTAACGTGAACGTGACTACGACGAGTGCATAAAAAACGCGAGAAAGAGCAAGACGTAGCGACGACGACGTCGACGATGAAGATGATGATGAAAAGGCGATGATTGATTTGTTTGATAGGCGCACAAAAAAGGGGGCGGCCAAGACTCCTCTCTCCGTTCTTCGTGTCGCACTGATGAAGATGATGGTGGCGTAGTTCCGTTGCCCACTAGTAGGAAATATTTTTTTCGTTTCTTTTTTTTTCACTATTTTTTCATCGCGAACATACAAAATTGACTTAAAAAATTAAACTTCCACTAAACATTATGGCTTGCTCGAAGCCGCAGCACTTAAGAAACAAAAAAATTATTAATCATTTTGATTTTCTTTGATTCTATGTATATTTTCTTTTGTTGCGTTTTTTTTTTCTTTCTTCTTTCACTTGCGACTGCTGTGAGTTTAATTGATACTTTTTTCCAGATGGAACAATTGAGTTTTTTGGCACTTAAATTAATTGATAAAACACAAACACTTTATTGCATTCGATTGGAGGTGGATTTGTTAATGTTTTTGATTAGTTTTTTTGCGGGGGAAAATGCAATTTATTATGGAAATTGAAAAAGTTTTCTCACACAGAACTATTAACAAAACAGGCAACCATTTTGATTTTTGGATGAAACGCTAAACGATTGGTGTGAAGTTGGCTATGATTCGGATTTATTTTGTTCGATAAAAGAGAGAAGCATATATTGTATAGAAAAGAGATGAACTGTGAAGTGTTGCGAAAAAGTGGTGTTTGTCTTTGGTTTAATGCGGGATGTGTTCGTCAATAATAATTTTTTAAGATTTCTTTGTAAATGTTTTATTTTCTATTGAAACACGACATTTAAGAATTCAAAAAAAAGGTTTATGACTTCAAATTAGGTGCATCTAACGGGGACTTGAGAACCACATAAGCCAGTTGTTGAATTAAAAAGAGTTGACCCTGGACATTCGTACACATTTCCAACCCATGTACTATTGACCAATGCACAAAACACGTATCTGGAATAAGGAATATTCAACTTTATAATATGGGAATAACATTTTTCAAATCTATTACTGCTTGCAATCAAGATCAGTTGTCACTTCAAATCTGCCAATACTAGTTACATTCGAACAAAACGTTAGGGGATCGATAGTTGAGCTGGGTATTGAAGTTCCAGTGGTATTTTCAAAAGTAGGTGGCGTTGGGGTAACTGTTGAATTTGCTGTTGAAGCCGGACACGTTCCGCCGATCTATTTAATAATAATTTTAAAACCGAAAATTTTTTGCACTTAAGAAATACGTTAGTACCCCAGAAATTGCAGGATCAACACAAATTTCGGGATCATCGTGAACGCAAACAGTAGAATTAGCACAAGTATAGTTTACGGCACCAGGCATTGTTGTTCCATAGCAAAGTGCGAACACATTGTAGCTTGTGCAAGCAAATGTACCATTACCGTTACATATTCCACACATTCCACATGATGCTACAGACGTCCCAGATGGACTGCAGACTTCTGTTGAAGCTGTGCACACGGTTCCATTGGGACATGTTGTAATAGTCGTTGTTGGCAAACCTAATGAATTTTTTTTTGCGAATGAATCAATAGTAAAACAAGTAAATACAAATCTACAGACCACCAACACAAACACTGAATTGATCACTTCCGACACATGCGATCTGTGTAATAGCAGAGCAAGTGTTGCATAAAGTATGAACGGTATAAAGAGCAGCGAAAAATATCAAAATTGCCTATTGAAACGGAAATTATTGATCTGTATAGGTCTATACTTCACTTACCGTTACTCACCGTTAAAATCTGCATTTTTAATGAAACTGGATGTAAGATATGCACCATCGATAAAAAGTGAAAGAACTAACCTACTTTAATATTCAAATCAACGATAACAGAAAAAATCTGCTTATCAAAGCTTATCGGTGTTTTGCATTTGCTCGCCAGATGATATCAGATTGGGTTATGATAGCAAAACAGGGTGGTTTTTATTTTCTTAACGTTGGCACGATAAAATACTGAAAATATGTTTCCAGTCAATGGAATCGACCCAGTCTGTGGTTTGCCACAATGGCGCTGGATAAGATGATATATACCTAATCAGAAAATCTACTTCTTATAGCGTTTTTTTTTTTTCGTCCGGAACTGTTCCGAACGATTGTGAATTCTTTCACTTGGCACCTGATGACAGTTCTTGTTGTGAATAGAACAGAAAAACGATTCCGAATTTGAAGTCGGAATAAAAAACAGAATCAAGCAAGGTAGATTCAAAATTAAATGGTTAAATAATTCTCCAAACTCCAATCTTAATTTGTTAATCAGATGAACACCAAATCGTCTTCTTTTTTGTATACGTTTAAGTAATTTGTACACATACAAACGATTTTCCGACAGTAAAATACGGCGAACTGTTCTTGACAACGGCATTTTAACTATTAATCGCTCAAAAGCAGTCGCTCAGTGCCTGGCCATACGTCGCTTATAGCTGCCGCTCAGCCGCTTACTGCGTGGCCGAGGACTAATGTCGTTTTCCATTGGTCGTCTAGAAGCATTCGGAAGAGTTCAGAAGTCTTCTAAGACCATTCCACTTGGCTGACTTTGACAGACGGAATGCTTCTGAGAAGAGCAGAACTCTTCTGTTTTCAAAACAGAAGCGTCCGAAGAATGACACTTTCATCATAACCCGTTCCATTGGAGGCAGAAGAAGAAACGTCATTAGCGGACTATAATTTTGCGCCGATGTCATGTCATCTGCAATTCTGTATATGAGGTTTCTCAAAAACAACTTTGTTTGCATGTTGTTTTGGTATCCGAAATCGGACAGTTCTGTGTATCAATTCCGGATTACCGAGTTTCACGGAAATAAGGTAGGTATGACATCCGCAGAAAATGTTGGCTCTTCGTCTTCCATACTGTCCGCTAGGGATAAGTTTTTGTCACTATTTCCTAATTTCTTACACCTCTGATTTCTTTCTCTTCAGGGTTTTCGAACCAGTGAGACTTTGTAGATCGTTTAAGGTGTTGTTGGCATTGTACTATTTTAGATATTTGAGTTGTGTAGCAGCGTAGAAACGTCTTTTTCGCAAAACATCTAGCCAGTCATAAACAATACAACAACTGCAGCTATTGTTAAATCTACTTATAAACTATACATGTAACTGTGATGTAAGTTTTTAATAAATTTTACGAGCTGTTTATCTAGTTCGTTTATCGTACAGAAGTTCAAAATATTTTTGCAAGATTAAAATAATCTTTCTGAGATCAACTCAGAATAAAAGATATAAATAGCAGAAAGATTGTCCTTTGTAGAAGTTATTTGGCAGTTGAGTTTGTTTCCGGGAAAAGATGAAGTCGCTTGCTGTAATTGTAAGTCGAAGTCTTGCGTTTTGCGATGTTAATATTTTTATAAAATCGTTTTTTTAGACAGTTATTGCGTTTGCCACTTTGGCTTACCAAACAAGTGCCTTGTGTAACACTTGTTCCGGGCTAACTGGATTAGCTTGTGTTGACAAAGATGCTTTTAAGGTTTGCACAGATGGTATGTTGTTATTAAATACATAGGTTTAGTCCAAGAGTACAGAAAAGCTCAAGAAAATATTTTTCACAGGAATTCCAACTTCTCCCACAATTAAGTGTCCGGATGGGTTCTTTTGCACCCCAAATGCCATGGTTTGTGATCCAAAAACTACAGAACTTTCGTGTACCAAATGCAATTTGTGTGAAGATAGGAACCAAGTTTTCGCCTGCACTGGTTATAACACTTTTTCACTTTGTTTGGGAACAGATAAACCAGATGCTAAGAATTATACCTGTCCTGACGACTTGGTCTGCAGTCTGGAATCGATAAACATTTGTGTTAATGCAAACACAACCGGAGTAAGACGAAATAGTTCTTCTTTGATATTTCTTAAATGCATGTTATGTATTGTGATTAAAACAGTTTGGAGCAACATGTCCAGGATCAGCAACAGAATCTGCAAGTACCAATTCCACTGATCCTGAATCACCACCCGAAGATGTTACTGAACCAACCACTGTTGCAACCACTCCAAATGGATTGAAAGAACCAGATGCTCTCTGTAAAACTATTGCCTTTCCCGGACGATATGAAGTTAGTGCCGATCCAACATGCACAAAGTAATGCACTCGATTCTATTCAATTTTTGGCTAGCTTTAATTCGGATGTTTGTTTTATTTTTGTAGATATATCAGCTGTGTCTCGACAAGTAATGGAATATCGGGAAGTTTATTCGAATGCCCGAATAAAACGTTTTTCAATTCTAAAACTCAGATGTGTGGAGCAACGAAGCCCGAACGTTGCGGTCCTTAAGATAGGTGTATCGTCAGTTAATACCTGCATATAATTTTTATGTAGACATAAATTGAGTTAAATAAACGATAAAAACAACAATAAAAAGAACTGCATATATGTATTAACTAATTTTTGTGTTTCACCTTGAAATAGAGCTTATAGTTTTGAATCTTTGCATACTTCTTCTCAAAAATAGCACATCCTGTAGGAAAAAATATCGTTTTCCGCTCATACGAGGTTGGCCATTGGCCAAGTACAGATCAACAGAGTCTTACAAGCTTAATTTTAACACCTTAGAGTTTAAAGTACTTTTGACAAAGTCTTTGGTCTTATTCAGTAGCTTATAAGTAGGTTTCCTGCACTCTTCTTCGGTTGCTTTTATTGACCCAAAGTGAAGGACCTTTTTATTCAACATTGGCATCGTTTTTTTTTTCAAATAACTTCTTAAAAAAGTGTTCGCCCTGTGTTGCTCACATATCCAGGATTACACTTCATTAACTTGTGCTTGACTGCGACGGAGTAGTTATTGTTTTCGGCACCCTACAGGCAGGCCGGTTCAATCCAACCTTATAGACAAAATCCATTGAAGATATTGACCAGTCTTGATAGAAATACAAGACAGTGCAAGACTTTAATTGTCAGAATTCATAATCGTGTCAGGTTAATTGGTGTCTCTTGGTTGGGCGTGTCTATTTATCCTCCAAGTCCGGAAGTCTGGTATCAGGAGTCGCATGGCAGCGGGTTTCATGATCCCAGGTTTATCCTTGCTCAAAAGTGACAAGCCTCACAGCATTCTTCGGACCATCAGGACCCTTTTCATCAGCAGTTTCGAAGAGGATATGACCATCATCTCTTTGACTATCACCTGAAATAATACAAATAATGATACAATTTTTGTTTCTAAGAACTTATCATTATCAACAACGTTTACTTTTTATTTAAAGAAGATTTTAACATTGTAATCAATTCATGTAAACAAATTTGTATCTTCAATTATGTAAGTCGTTTTCCATTGAAGATTAAGAATGCGTCAATCTCAATGCGCTATAAATAATTTTGTACAAATTATTTGCTTTTCTTGATGTAACAAGCTTTTAATCTCAAGAAATTAGCTTTAAATTCAAAATATTTGCTAGATTAGCAAATCCAATAAGATAAAAATATAAATGAGATGAAACCTCTTCTTAAGTACTTAATACTTTTTCGGAGACACTCGAAGTCATTTCCGGAAAGATGAAGTGCATCTTCGCAATCGTAAGTCAGAATTACAAAAATAACTGCATTGAAATAATAATTGTATTTCCTTAAATTTTCAGTTACTTTTGGTATTTGTTCACAAGATCAATGAGTCGAATGGATTATGCAACTCTTGCTCCGGTGTAACTGGACTAGCTTGTGTATCCCAAACTTCATTTAAAATTTGTGAAAACGGTATGAACGATCTTACAGTTTCAAATTATTGTAAATTTCTTGTAACAGGGTAATTTTCTACCATCAAGGTTCTCTGAATCAGAATTCAACAGCAGTGCACTGTCCAAATGGGACTTTTTGTACACCAAATGCATATGTTTGTGCTGCAAGCCCAACCGGATTGCCCTCTGCTTGTGCACAATGTGGACAATGCCTAGATGGCAGCAACTTCGCCTGTATTAGTTACAATCAATTTGCATATTGTTTAGAAGGTGGCATTGCCGATGTGTCCATGAATTACACATGTCCCGCAGGTTTAGTGTGTAATAGCGGCTTGACACCAATTTGTTCCGATCCCAACATGACTGGAGTAAGAAATTTTCCACTTTTGCTGGACAAACTCAATCTTAAACACTACATTTTTGTTTTAAGATTGGTTCACAGTGTCCATGGGAGGAAATAACAACGACTGCAAGCCCGGTTACAGAAGCTTCTACACCGCCTACTGTTCCTACAACACCTGATCCACTATCGGAAACAAATTTGTTTTGTGTATCTAAGGGAAAACCTGGACGATATGAAGTTTCAAAGGACACAACTTGTCAACTGTAATTTTGTCCTTCTTTTTTAAAAATTCCTGTATTTGAAATAATTGTTATACATATTTGCATTTCTAGGTTTGTGAGTTGTTTCTCATCGAACGGTGTTATGTCGGGGAACTTATATGAATGTCCCCAAAATAAATATTTCAATGAAACTACCCAGAGGTGTGGGGTGGAAAAGCCAGCAAGATGTCCTTAATTTTGATATGTTGGAAATATTGTTTGAAACTTGAAATAAAAAGATCCAAAAGCTTTGAAAAAATATTACATCAAGCCTTGTTTTTCTTTGAATTGAATTCTTTTGCAAAATAAAGATTTTAAAGTGTTCTAACGTCGAAAATCAAGCATGTTGAAGGTTTATGTCTAAGACTAAACTCTGTTCAGGTCCTCTACCACCTGTGTGCTCCACCGGAGTAGCGGTCTTCCTCTTCTGCGACGTCCTTCCGGGTTGGATTTGAAGACTCTACGAGCCGGAGCATTATTTTTCGTACAGTTCTTGGTTGAATCTTCGTCTCCATTCTAAATTAATGCAGACAGAACCAAAAATCATTCGAAGATTTTTTCTCTCAAAGCAGCCCAAAGCGTTTTCATTAGATCTTGGACGGACTTTTGAAAGATTGTGCCTCTGGTGTTGACGTTTTAGCTTAGCACAATCTTTTCAAGAATGATGTTGAAGAAATCTCATGACAACGCATCGCCTTGTCTAAAACCTTTTTTGACATCAAAAGCGTCCGTTAGGTTTTTTCCGACCATGATGAAACAGCGTGAGTTTTCCATTGTCATCTTACACAGACGGATGAGTTTTTCTGGGATGCCAAAACTAGACATTACTCTATATAATTGGTCTCTATAGACGCTGTCATACGCGGCCTTGAAATCGATGAAAAGGTGGTAGGTATCAATTTGAAGTTCCTGGGTCTTCTCCAAGATCTACCGTAGGGTGAATATTTGATGGATGGTGAACTTTCAGGGTCTGAAGCCACACTGATAGGATAAGGACCTACAAGGTTGTTGACGAAGGGCTTCAAATGTTCACACAGCACGGCAGACAAGATCTTATAGGCGATGTTAAGGAGATTTATACCTCTGTAGTTGGTGCAGTTCAGGGGATCTCCTTTTTTGAGGATCGGACATACTCCCAGTTTAGTACTGACAATTTTTCTTGAAGTGAGTTTAGTAGTAACTAGTTACGATAGTTAGTCACTTATTTCAAAAAGGATGTCAATTTTACCAGTTGTAATGAGCATTTTTGAAAAAACAAAACAATAATTTGCATTTAAAAACCATTTTAGTGAGTTTATCAACAATTTTTTTTTACAAAGTTGTTTTATGAAACACAACGTTCAGGAGTTCCCACGCCACAAAGCTTCGTGGTCGAGTTAAACAATGTTGATCCAGGACACTCGTAAATATTCCCAATCCATGTGCTGTTATACAAACTACACAAAATATACCTGATAACAAAAATAACACTTCAATAAAATGTCGACTTAATTTTGAATATTTTAAGAACAAACTGTTTGCAATAAGGATCTGTGGTAACTTCATATCGTCCACTAGACGCCAAATTTGTACAATATGCTTGAGGATCCGCTGCCGGACTGACAGTTGTTGTTGATGTTGTCACAGTTCCACTAGTTGTTGTTGATGTTGTCACAGTTGCACTAGTTGTTGTTGATGTTGTTGTCACAGTTGGAGTTGTTGCAGTTGACGATGGACATGTCCCTCCAATCTGTCACATAAATGTCATTATAGTATAGAATTTTGTAGAATCAAAACCTAATTTACCCCAGCCAAGGGATCCACACAAATTTGGGGATCGTCAATGTTGCAAATTAAATTTCCGGGACAGTTGAAATTCGCAGAGCTTGGGGTTGTCGTTCCATAGCATAAGGCAAATGTTGTGTATCCGGTACAAGCGAAAGCGTTGTTTGAATCACAAGTGCCGCATCTGCTGCATGATCCGGCTGTCGTACCGGCTGGGCTACATACTTGTGATGTTCCTGTACATACCGTTCCAGTAGGACATTGAGTTACTGCAGTTGATGGGAGTCCTTAGTCATTAAAAAATTACAATTTATCTTTTTGCATCGATACAAGGATTTGTTATCAGAATTATACCATTGACACAAATACTAAATTTGTCATTTGCTACACATGCCAAGTGTGTTGTAGCTGAGCAACTGTTGCAGAGGCAATACGCTGTATAGACGACAGCAGAAAGAACTATTACTCTCTTAATAACAAGGAAAGGAAACCAAATATTATAAATTTCTGTTGAAATTGAAAAATACTTACTAAAATAGTTTTCATCGCTTGATTCCAATGAAAAGTTGCTACTGAAATCAGAACCTTACAACAACCTCTTTTGTGTGCAACTTACAGTGAAGGGAACTTGTTTACTTTCGTGTTTTACAGCTTTATCAAGAGAAATATCAGTTTGATTGCATAAAAAGCTGTAAATCTTATAAAACTTAATTTATAATTGAAATTGTAACTGTTTGTTCAGTGGCAGTTTAAGTGATTTCATGTAGAAGTAGTAATGTCTGTGTCCAGTACTTATACCCGGAATGATACTCTTGAACTTAAACACAAAAATTCAAATTGGTGTTTCGGAGCTAAGTTCTTTTCAGTATCATGTAAGTAGTAATTTCGGTAACGAGAATTGCGGTACTTACGAGTACGTACTAGCCCTGAGGTACCGGAAATGGTGACTTAAAACACTAGCGTCTAAGACTCAAGACTTTCTTCTTTTAACGAATCGTATCCGGACATGTTATTCGGACTCGACTCGTTGGAACGTTTTTCTTGGGCAGATCGGTAGATGAAGGCGAGAAATCGAGTATTGCACTGTATCATCCGGGGGTCCTTGGTCAAAGCCGGCTAAGTAAATAACAACAAGATTTCTGTACTTTGACCAATACTTTTAATTGAATTCTGTTGTAGCAATTATTGACAGGTTATAATATTGTGCTTTGGGATTATTCTCGTGCAAGGATTGATACTTGTTGAAATAATTTATTTATTTTTTATTTATTAACAAAAAAATAAAACTACAAGCAATAAGATGGTTTGGCGAGCATGCATTGGCGATTTTCACCACTGAAGAAGGTCCTAATTCTACATTGTTCCAAGCTTCCGTAGATCAACTTCTTCTTCCTATAACATCTCACATATCTTGTAAATGAGACAATTAATAAGCTTAGCTCAAAGAGAATAGGATTTTATCTTACTCCAAACAACGAACATCTCCAGGAATCTGGAAAACACCAACTTTCTGTTCAATATCGCAAATCTCCTGTGCACTAAGTGATGGCAATTTTGACACTGTAGTTGACTCGACTGTCGTCGTCATCGGTTTTCGGCTAGTGCTGTCTTCCAAATTATTGCCATCAATGGGGTTCCAAAGATCACATGTCACATCTTTGGCTTGTGACAGTGGAACACAAACCGCATTCGAATTTGCATTACAAACATATCCATCCGGACAGTAGCCCACAACACTCCGCGGACTCGATGCACCGTAACACATGCGAAATGTCGCACGACTTGTACAGGCAAACAAGTGATTTCGATGAGCCCTACACTGTCCGCATAATGATGTGTCGCCACAAACAGCAGGTCTTGAAGCTAAACTTTGGACACAAATTGCATTTAAGTTCGAACAGTCGAAGCCTTTCTTGCAATGGTACAGATGTTCTAAATATGGAACAGAATCTATTGAAGAATGAAATTCGTTTTTTAGTTTTCGAAAAAAAAAAGAATAAAGATCTCACTTCCGTAACACATGTGAAACGATGTTGAATTGACGCAAGCGGCACCATTCGTTTGGCAAACATTGCATTCGCCATGAATTAGTTCTAAGAAGATTGTTGTCAAGGTAAACAAACTTATCTGGACAGGTAACAAGAATATTTAACTTATTTTTGGTTTTCGAATATGTGATGAAAAAGCTTACGCTTTTGGTGAAGGTAGACATGTTGCAGATAAAGGCTTTTGGTCTTTTGGATGGTTCTGATAACTGACTGTAGACATCTTAGAATGGTTTCCTAATTTTAAACCTATTTAGAGCGGCGATTATAATGTTATCTTATCAAATTCTCTAAAACATGCAAAATAACAAAAACAAAATTGGCGAAGAACAAACATTTTATTAGTCTTAAAAAAACATTTACAGTTCACAACCTATGTAGCCTTTAAATTGGCAAAGTCGAAGGTTTTTGTCGTAATAAAGGCTAAATGGACAAGTTCCCGGTTGTGCAACTAACTTCGAAAACCAGAAGCGACAATTCACAAATCTGTAAGTATGACACTCATTTAATTTAAGTTCTATTTTATGTTTAAGGCTTGCTTACTTTTTGCTGCATTTCGTGCTTAATGAGTTGTAGGGATATCTTCCAGGAACATTATAAAAAGCACAAACTTCTTCTGGAGATGATTCTTCAGTTGGCCTTCGAATATAAGTTTCAGTTGTGGTTGTAATTGGTCCTGTCGTTGTTGTATCTGTACCTGATGAATTAGATGCAGGAGTTGTTATTGGCTCTGGTGTTGGCTCTGGTGTTGGATCTGATATTGTTGGCTCTGATGATGTTGTATAAGTTGCATTTCTATCACATTTAAGTGTATCTACGGTGTGTGCTTGTACACAAATAACGCCAGTTCTTGTATCGCACACAGTTGTGCCAGGACAGGTACCAACGGAATTATCATCTATTTCACCATCATGGCATCTGGCAAAGCTCTTAATACCGGTGCATGCGAATATCTTTCCTGGTTCACAAATATCGCAAAAAGCGGAACAAGCTGGCAATGACGATGAGTTTCCCTTATAAGCGCACATTTTTGGTTGATCAGTGCAAAATTGTCCATCACCACAGGGCAGGCCGCCTACACCGGCTAACATTACACCGTCTTAAAGAAAATTATAGCGAAGGGTTATAGGTACCTTATCCTATGACCAATTGTTTTCCATCAAAACATACCCGAATCGCATATACGATAGTGCGTTTTATTGACACAAGCGAAACCATAACTATTGCAAGTATTGCAGACGCTTTCGATTTGCGTCAAACAAACAGCAGCAATGACTATAGTCTACGAAGGATAGAAAGAAGACATTTGAGTTGAAAAAAGTTGAGATTTTTCTTAAAATTTCGAATGCAATGGCGAATTTATTGAAAAAATAGCATTAATGAAAAAAAGAATTGAAAGCTAAGAATGTATCTAGTACTAACAGGGTTAAGTTTAAAAAATACGCTAGTAACTTACAAAAATGCACAATTTGTTCATAATTCAAGGAAACAGAAACTAGCTAACTCAAAACTTTGCACAGCGAGCTGTTGGCCCACCAAAAATACAATGTCATAAAAGAATGTTTTTTGAGCTTATTAGCCTTATCAGTGTAGGTACTTGATGGAGATATTTTTTCGTTTTTTCAACTTTTAATTTGCACGCCAATTTGTCTTAGTACTTGGAAAATCTTGTTACCGTTTGAGGGTGACATGTGCTGGTTATTATATTTAATGACGGCACGTTCCGACCTTTAAGTTTATAGGGCAAAGAGTGTTAACAAGTTTTTAAGTAAGTCGTATAAGTACCATGGCGTATACGTCCAATTTTTGACGACTAGGAAACAGAAGATTTTAAAACAAATCTTCCTTCTGTGGGATATAGGGGGTTAAACAGTTAAATAAACGGATTGTGTAGCATTAATTTTGAAAACATAGTTTTCCAAAATATGAAAGTTTTCAAATTTATTGAATGTCCCAAAACATAACGGCTCATTTCGGCTTCATGTAAAGGGTATTCCAAAAAGGACTAGACAACCTTTTTTTGAAATAGAATTCAAACCTTTTGATATTTTTCAAAAACTTAAATATCGGCTTGAAATACAAACGATTTCGTTACTTTGACCACCACGTTTGCAGCGGTTGATGAGTTGGATCCAACTTTTGATGGTACGACTACACACTTCGGCCGATACAGCCGCTATATTGTGTTAAATAATGATTCTGAGCTCTTCCAATGTCGTCGTCGTCGTCAGCTTAACGATGGCTTAACGTAGCTCTAAATAATGAGGCAAGCAGTCGACTGGCCCATATATTGAGATAACACGCTCATCCTACTCATCCTTCAATAAATCGATTGTAAGGTTTGCTGTGTGGCTTGCGGCATCAGCTTGCTGATACAACATGTCATTCAAGTCCATATCTTCCAATTCAGGAGTGGTTCCTAATTCTTGAGAACGGCATCAAATTGACTGATTTGGATCGTTTTTACGGACGCCTGAATGTCAGCGAGATTTTTGACAGTTCGACCAACTAGTTAACTCACTGACACGGCAACATCACATAACTCAAATTTTCACGGTTAAGAAGTATTACGACCGATAATTTGACTCTAACTTTGGGTAGACATTTTTTATAATTTGTTCGTGTACTTTGCCACGACGCACGCACGTATGGATTAGAGACTCTACTGTTTGTATCAGAGAAACAGAGTAACAAAGAAAAACCAAAAGTAACGCAGTATATTGTTAACATGGCATTGAACACCCGCGAATACGCAACGTATAGCTGGGAGACGCAAGGCTTTTCTAGATTCACCCCCGCTACCAAAAGTATTTGTCCTTGCGCATTGTACATAATACCGAAACTCACTTTTTTGGGGGAATGCAGCTTTAAGAATTGGAATGGTAAATCTGTAGAGTTCGAAGAACGATTATACCTTCATTTTAATCCATTCCTGCACCAGTTAAGATTGTGACAGGAAGTCTTGTAATGTTACATAATCAAAGGACTTCTAAATTTCAAAAAAACCATTACTGAAACGCCTTATTTCAATTGCAGTTTATCTTGGTAGAAGTTTCCCCATCACCCTTGCCGTTCTCCAGCTACCTTAAGACTTCCAAATCCACGTGAAAGACAACATACCTGGTATGCGTTCTAATTTTAATACGTTTCTCACCCATCATACACCTCTGGATCATTAACCAGATATACATATGTAGTTTTTCTAACTGAAATTTTTATCTTTGAAGAAGAAAAAGATTAGGCCCGTTCTTTTACTTTTTCGGGAGTTTTGTGAAAACTGTCAAACTGCAATGCAATTTTGTAATTCTCCTTAAAAGTAAAAGAACACTTGACAGCCAATCTGTCAAAAATCACAAATGCACAAAATTATATCAAACGTCAACAAAATTCAATGTATTTCTTATGGTTTGACAGAACTCTCAAAATCTCGTTAAAATCAGGAGATAGGGGAAATATTTCTCTCCTTCAAGAGTAACAGAACAGGACTGACTGTGACAGACGGAATGCTTCTGAGAAGTGCAGAACTCTTTCGTTTTGAAAACAGAAGCGTCCGAAGAATGACACTTTCATCATAACCCGTTCCATTGGAGGTAGAAGAAGAAACGTCAAAAAAAGAACAATGGAAAACGACATGAAAGAACAGAAAAGTGTGAGTATTTGTGAGTTTTCGGTAGATTAAGGGAGTAAAAGAATAGACTTATTTTTATGATTTTATTCCAAACTCTTCTTTTAATGCGTCGGTCGTTTCTGTTTAATAAAATAGTGACCTAACATATTGTCTTATCAATGCATACATAAGTGATATCTTATATGATATGATATTCACAATCTCTGCAGTTCTTGAATACAGAGTTGGTATTTCAGTTGGTATTGGTACTGGAGTTGTTGTTGGAGTTTCTGTTGTCGTAGTTGTTGGTGGTTCTGTTGATGTAGTAGTGGAAGTTGTTGTTGGTTCTGGTGTTGTTGTTGGCTCTGGCGTTGTTGTAGGAATTGTGGCCGTAGAGCATTTAAGTTTCTCTACGATGTCTTCTTCAACACAAACAAAGCTTGTTGTTGTATCGCACACAGTTGTGCCAGGACAGACGCCAGTTGACTTGCTATCAATTTCACCATCATGGCATCTGGCAAAACTTTTAACACCGGTACATGTAAATATCTTGTCTGGTTCACAAACGCTACAGAAATTGTCATCGTTACAAGCTGGCGATACCGTTGAGTCTGTCTCATATGAGCACATCGTTGGTTCATCAGCGCAAAATTGTCCTTGACCGCAGGGCAGGCTGGGTACACCGTCTACCATTATACCGTCTTAAAGAAAATTATAGCAAATATTTATACATTATGACAAATTGTTTTCTTATCAAAACATACCTTTATCGCATACACGGTAGTGCGTTTTGTTGGCACATGCGAAACCATACTTATTGCAAGCATTGCAGACGCTTTCAACTTGCGTCAAACAAACAGCAGCAATGAATAAAGTCTACGAAGGATAGAAAGCAAACATTTGAGTTAAAAGAAGTTGAAGTTACTGTCGAATGCTGATGAGGTTAAGTTTTGAAAAGATTCTGGTTACTTACAAAAATGCAAAGTTTATTCATAATTGAAGAAAACAGAAACTAGCTAACTCCAAACTTTGAACAGCGAGCAGTTGGCCTATCAAATAAACAATGTCATAAAAGGAAAGTTTTTTGGGCTTATGAGCCTTGCCAATGTACTTGATGGAGATAGTTTTTTTTAACGTTTAATTTGGAAAATTTACACGCCAATTTGTCTTAATACTTGGAAAATCTTGTTACCGCGATAGGGGTAGATAATGACATTATATTTAATGACGTGCACGTTGTGGCCTTTAAAAATAACTTAAAGGTCAAAAGTCTTTTTTGGTGTAACTTTGGGAATCCAATACATTGAAAACCTCAGTGATAAACTTTAATTTATTATACTGTTATCATCATACTCTGCGCACGTCAAGTTTATTGTAGTATAAAAGAAATCATTGCTAAAATGCCTAAGTTTTGGAATTCCACTCCAGAGCCCTATCACTTGTCAACACAACAAAGACTTTGACACCGACTTCTAATGAATTTTGCCTGTGAAGCAAGTCTCTACAGACAAAAATCTAATTGTCTGTGTCGTCCTAAGACTTACCTCGAACAGCTTTAGACTAGTATTAAACAACTGTAAGGACAATTTCGATGAATCATATTGTGCCATTCAGCTTTCATCTAATAACTGTCTAAGAAACACCAACGTCTGAATTAGATCGTTCATCTAAAAATACTTATGGGATGAAACATAAAACAGTAAGGTCCTCTATGATCACTTGCTGTGATGAGTATATCCTGGATATAAACGGGCCTTATGCTGCAGCCGATTCTGAAGCCACCATTATGAAAAATCTGTTAAGAGTCAATTTTCTATGCAAAATGATGTGTTTATTTTGTACAGGGGTCTTAGAAACGCAATTTCACACAGAATCCCAAGGATTCATGTCTGATTCTGTTGCTGAAGGCATCTTTCAACTTCCAAAGGCGCATGCTTATAGATCTACGTAGATATTTAAACGCAGTAAGATCGGTCGTTGAAGTCGTGAACAGATGCATCATCATAAGAGAGATTTTAAGCTGTTTTGACAAGATTTTTTCAATTTTCCCGATGGTCATTTGATGCACGTCTGCACATCTAAATAAGTTTCATCCAATCATTTTCGACGCTGATGATTCCACATGGTTTTGTACAAAAAAAAAAAGAACCAGATCTTCAATTGTCCACATCGATGGAAATATCCCGAATCTGAGTAACTTCCCTATTCAAGATTTACGAAAAATATCCGTGCCAATTTTTAACTTTGAGCTCTATTATCTCGAAAATATTTGGCAGTCAGAATCAGGTTAACATAAGCTTTCATTTGGTACTAAATCGATTTCAATTATAATCATATTCTTTTTTGACGAACGGAATTTTTGGAAATTTTGTTGTTTTCGATACCAAATTTATACAATAAGAGATAACTTGGCTCATTCCGTCAATTCGAAGGAGTTTTTCAAGACTAAGACAACGCACTCAGTTTGCTTATCAATTTCCGTGGCAAAGCGGTCTCAAATGGGTTAGTTCCGGGGCAATTTTTCTACATGACTTAGCCCATCGAGTCAATGGCTAAGACTAGTGTTCAGGAATCGGCTATAGGATACTTTTTATTCTATTAATTTGCCATACAAATAGGTTCTAAGGTACACAAAAATAACTTATTCATTGTTAGTGTGAAGATAACCAAACATTTAAAGATCTTCGTAATGGCTAGAGACGTTTTGGAGGAGCAATGATTTTCCAAGATCAACGGCTGCTAACGAAATAAACTTCAGCTGACAAATATGAGAGTTGCATTGCTTAATGATACAACTTCTGAAGATTTCTCGGAGCAATTGTTGAATATCGTAATGGTCAAGTTACTGTTGACGATTCGAGCGGATTGAGATTTCATTTCTTCGAAATTTCTGTAACCTTGTCTCATCAATAGACAAACTTATCAACAAAGTATTCCCAAACATCGTTGATAACTACAAAAATAATGAATGGTTGGGTAAGTGACCTTTACTACATAACAATCAACTCTACAGATGTGCCTTGCTTACCGTCGCACAATTTACGCCTAATGGTTGGCTCCGTAGTTATCATCCTTCGAAAAATAAATCAACTAAAACTGTAGAACGGTAAGCTTCTGGTGGTCAGTAAATTGATGAACAATGTGATTTACGTGACGATACTCAAAGGAAAATTCGAAGGTGAGGAAGTTCTCATTCTGAGGATCCCGATGATCTCAACCGATCCGTCTTGCAAGCCAATTCTTGAAATTTTATGGTTTAAATCTGGAATATTCAGGTGTGGCATGTTCACGGGTGTTTGCGCCTGATAACAAGAAAGAATGTCGTGTATCACAAAACACTTAACTGAGGAGTGCAAACTAGACTTTGCATACAAAATACAATAACAGTAGACAATTACATATTTACATTTTTTTATTTGAATTTTCTTATACAAAAACTTACCGGTCCAGTTCGGACCAGGGCCTCACCCAACAAACTTCTCCAGCCAGCTCGGTTCCTTGCTAACTGTCTCCAGTTTCGCATGCAAGTTGGTTCAGATCCTCTAAAACCTGAGTGCTCCACCTGAGTCACGGTCTTCCTCTTCTGCGACGTCCTTCCGGGTTGGATACGAAGACTCTACGAGCCGGAGTATTATTTTCCATTCGCTCAACATGACCAAAACCGTCTAAGTCGTTGGACCTTTACTTTCTGGCTAGGTCATGTCGCTGTACACCTGTACAGTTCTTGGTTGAATCTTCGTCTCCATTCTCCATTAATGCAGACAGGACCAAAAATCACTCGAAGATTTTTCTCTCAAAGCAGCCCAAAGCGTTTTCATCAGATGTTGTCATAGTCCATGTCTCTGCACCCTACATGAGGACCGGGATGATGAGGGTTTTGTAGAGGGTAACTTTAGTTGCTCGGGAGAGGACTTTACTATTCAATTGCCTACTAAGTCCAAAGAAGCAGCGATTGGCAAGAGTGATTCTTCGTTTGATTTCAGCGCTGGTGTTGTTGTCTGAGTTGATAGCGGATCCAAGGAAGACAAAGTCCTTAACTACCTCGAAGTTAAATCTGTCTATGTTGACGTTTGCTCCAAGACGTCGATGTTGATTTTCCTTTCTTGTCGACAGAATTAACTTGGTCTTGCCCTCGTTAACCGCTAGGCTCACAATCGCTTCACTGACATCACGCTGTGTTCTTCCAATTATGTTAATGTCGTCTGCGTATCCTAGTAGCTGGACGGACTTTTGAAAGATTGCTGGTGTTGACATTGGAGCCTTGTACAGTATTTTCAAGAATGATGTTGAAGAAATCGCATGGCAACGCATCGCCTTGTCTAAAACCTTTTTTGACATCAAAAGCGTCCGTTAGGTTTTTTCCGACCATGATGAAACAGCGTGAGTTTTCCATTGTCATCTTACACAAACGGACGAGTTTTTCTGGGATGCCAAAACTAGACATTGCTCTATATAATTGGTCTCTATAGATGCTGTCATACGCGAACTTGAAAGCGATGAAAAGGTGGTAGGTATCAATTTGAAGTTCCTTGGTCTTCTCCAAGATCTGCCGTAGGGTGAATATTTTATGGGTGGTGAACTTTCCGGCTCTGAAGCCACACTGATAAGGACCTACCAGGTTGTTGACGAAGGGCTTCAAATGTTCAAACAGCACGGCACACAAGATCTTATAGGCGATGTTAAGGAAACTTATACCTCTGTAGTTGGTGCAGTTCAGGGGATCTCCTTTTTGAGGATCGGGCAAATTTTGCAGATGAGCTGGTACAAAAACTTAGTAAAATCTAAAATCCATTTATTTATTGCTTCTCAGGCGGGACAGAGTTTGCCGGTTCAGCTAGTATTTAATATAAAAACACAAGCAAGTATTTTCAAAAAAAAGTGCCAATTTATTTTTCTTTTTCTATTCCCTCAACTCCAGTAGCAGTTATGTTATTACATAAAATTTTTGATATTAATTTAGAGACAAGCTACTAGGAAGGCTATGCTGGTTCTGGTGCTGGTGTAGCATCTGGTTCAGTAGGTGTTTCCGCTGGTATAGTAGGTGCAATCGTTGTTGGTGTTTCTTCACTCGCTGGTGTTGTAATAACATCTATTTGATTTGGAATTATTGGTAGAGGTGTTGCTGCTATCATTTCTTTTTCGTCCGAAATATCACAAGATGGTTCAAAATTGCCATTACTTTGAACGCAAATTGATTTACTTTGCAAATCGCACACAAACCCAACTGGACAAAAGCCTTTAACATCGCTTGGTTTGTCCGATCCGAAACAGAATTTAAATGTCGTACGACTTGTACACGCAAATACACCCTTTGCATTACATACTCCGCAATTTGAGAAGTCTCCACAGCTGGGGGCCCATCCACCAGCTTGGAAACAAATGCTGGGTAGATCTGTGCATTCCATTCCTTCTTGACAAGTAAATGTCTGTTTGGTAAATGCTTTGTTCCCTTCTCGAAAACGAAAAATAACAAATTATTGCCACTTACGATTTGAGATTTCAACTTTATACATACCATAACACACTTGATATGAAGTCCTGTTTACGCAGGAAACTCCATTCTCTTGACAATGATGACAACGTGCATTTACACCCAGCAATGTTGCAAAGAAGCCGAAAAGCGCAATCTCCAAACGTAAAAATCAAAACTAATTAAAGAAATTTAAATTATTAATGAAAAGTTTGTAACTTACAAAAATGTACAATTTGTTCATAATTCACCAACTGAAGACTTTACACACTTAGCACTTGGCTGGGCAAATAAAGAATGTCATCAAAAGTTAGTTTCGTGACTGTCTTATCAATTTTAAGCTTTAGATTTGCAAAATTTGCACGCCAATTTATCTTAATTTGGGGAAAATCTTGTTATCGTTTTCAAGGTATACACTACCGAGGAAATATGAAAGGGAAGATAATGTCGTCATATTTTATGACTTGCCACGTTCTGACCTTTTAAAAATGTTTTTTTTTTTTTTTCAAAATAATTGTTTGCTAATGATAATGAGTATAAAGGGTAAGAAAACTGTCTCCAAAGTATTGCGTAAACAATGCAAGGACATTCACCAGTAACTGATTTAGTGATAATTTGTTAGGGGTACTGTGGCGTATACGTAACATTTCTTGATGCGATGAAATTGAATTTGAAATTCTATTTAAACGGCTCTTGAGGTCATGTTTTTCGTCATTCACAAGAAATTGAAATTTCATTTTTATGATTGCAAAGCTTTTTCCTTCACCAAATTTTGGATAAAATCTATATCGAAAGAGTGCGAATGAACAAAAATGAGAATGCATAATATTGTAGACAAAATGTATGTCATATGAAAGCAGAAGATTGTGTCATACAAATTTCGATAAGCTTAACATTTATCAGAATACAAGAGACGTGGAAAAAAGTGAACAAAATTTAGTGGCTGTGGATACACTTAGGCCAAAAGAAATGGCTCATTGTCATACCACATGAATCTAGAGAATAACTTCTTACTAGTCGAACCATTTTGAGCTTTTTATAAAGCAAAGAAGATATCTGATATCCTCATTAGCTAGTTCACTGGGATTATCATAAAAGTACTTTCCCAGATGAAGTTTGCGTCTTAGTGAAAGAGCAGGACAAGTGCAGAGAAGATGAGAGATTGTTTCCTCTTCTTCCTCGTCCATACAGATACAGCTCCTGCAGAAGTCTAGGGAGCTAATATAAAGACTGCTTTGAGATAACAAGTCTTTCGAGCGCTTTAAGTCCAGTGTAGGCCAAATGAGTTTTGTGGCTGCGCACGTTGGTAAATTGTGCCACCTAGAGTTTGTTATCTTTAAGGCTGTTTCTTTTAGCAGAAGTTTACATGTAGCTATCGGTATACCTATCTTCTCTCTTTCAGGTGAGATAGGTATGACGGTTCCATTTTTAGCGAGTTCATCGGCTCTATAATTTCCTGTAATGTCTCTGTGGCCCGGCACCCAACAGAGGTTAATGTTAAATTGCTGCACCATCTCCATAAGAGACGATCGACAATCAAAGGCCGTTTGAGATTTGGTTGAGACACCGTCGAGAGAGAGATAGCAGCCTGACTGTCAGAGAAGATGCGGATATCAGAAGTTAATATCACGTTTTCTCTCAGCCAGGAGAGAACCTCTTTGATCGCTAATATTTCCGCTTGGAAGACGATACAATGATTAGGGAGGCGGAATGAGATGCTTAGAGTAAGCTTTTCTGAGTTCACGCCACTACCAACTCAATCACTTGTCTTGGATCCATCTGTATAAAACTGAATGCTTTTGTCATCCAGAAGTTTTTTGTATTTCCATTCACCTATGGATGGAAGTTTTTACCAAATTGGGGTTTTGGAATGGTGTAGTCTATGTACTTTGGTATAGAACCGAAGAAGTTCAAAATGATGTAATGTCCCACATTATTGTTAGTCCATTAAGGAGGTGAGGCTTTGAGTCTTATAGCTGTACTCGCTGCCACTTGTTTGCTAAAAATGTCGAGGGGTGTCAGATGGAGGAGAGAGTGTCTAACGCTGCTGAGGATGTGGCTCTCAATGCTCCGCTTATGCAGACACATGCAGCGCGTTGGACTCTGCTGAGTTTGTCGCAGTAAGTGACTTTCTCCAGTGCAGTCAACCATACTGCAACTCCCTACATGAGTATTGGTCGGATGACCGATGTGTATAGCCAACAGGTTAAGCGAGGTTGAACACCCCATTTGCTTCCTATGGCTTTCTTGCAAGAGAAAAGAGCTACTGTAGCTTTCTTAACTCTTTCCTGAATATTAGGTTTCCAACTTAATTTTGTGTCCAATATTAGACCAAGATAATTGGCTTCATTTGTAAAAATAGTGGTACACCTTTTATTGAAGGAGGTACAATTATTGGGATCTTGTATTTCCGTGTAAAAAGGACGAGGTCTGTTTTTTGGGGATTAATACTAAGTCCACAGTGATCAGCCCATCTAGTTAGCATGCTAAGTGCGTTTTTGAGGAGGCCTCTCAGTGTATTAGGATGTTTTCTCTAATGTCTACAGCTTTGTCCACCGAAACAACGGATACGCAGACGACATTGACATAATTGGAAGAACACAGCGTGATGTCAGTGGAGCGTTTGTGAGCCTTGAGACGGAGGCCAGGAAGATGGGTCTTGCGGTTATCTAGGGCAAGACCAAGTTAATGCTGCCGACAAGAAAGGACTACCAACATCGACGTCTTGGAGCAAACGTCAACATAGACAGATTTAACTTCTAGGTAGTTAAGGACTTTGTTTACCTGGGATCCCTATCAACTCAGACAACAACACCAGCGCTGAAATCAAACGAAGAATCACTCTTGCCAATCACTGCTTCTTTGGACTTAGAAGGCAATTGAGTAGTAAAGCCCTCTCCCGAGCAACTAAAGTGACACTCTACAAAACCCTCATAATCCCGGTCCTCATGTATGGTGCAGAGACATGGACTATGACAACATCTGATGAAAACGCTTTGGGCTGCTTTGGAATTCTTCGAGTGATTTTTGGTCCTGTCTACATTAATGGAGAATGGAGACGAAGATTCAACCAAGAACTGTACGAGCTGTACAGCGACATTGACCTAGCCAGAAAAGTAAAGGTTCAACGACTTAGATGGTTGGGTCATGTTGAGCGAATGGAAAATAATGCTCCGGCTCGTAGAGTCTTCGAATCCAACCCGGAAGGACATCGTCGTCGCAGAAGAGAAAGACCGCGACTCCGGTGGAGCACACAGGTGGCAGAGGACCTGAACCAACTTGGCGTGTGAAACTGAAGACAGCTAGCCAGGACCGAGCTGGCTGAAGAAGTTTGTTGAGTGAGGCCCTGGTCCGACCTGGACTGTAGCGCCACCATAAGTAAGTAAGTAAGTTCGTTGCTTTTCCTTGTTGCTATGGGAACACATCGAATTGACTACTCGTCAAATTAAGATGTCAACGGATCAACGGACGCAAGTAGAAAGTTAACCAACTCTATCCGTCGTATCCGTCACATGCGATGCTTATGGGACGAGTTTCATAAGATTATATATATGATATTGTGTTGTCAGTTGAAAATGTCAACGCTGACGTACTGACGGATTCTATGGGTTGGCCCCTGGAGTTCTAACGCGTTGAAACTTTGTCAAGAAATCGGGCGTAAGTATTTAGTTTTCTATGCGAGCGAACTACGAATTTGGAGGTAAGAATTATTTTTGGAGAAATATGAACATTATGTTTATCTATAGGGAGATTTTCCGGAGTAAATAAAAAATAGCAAAATTTTCGGAAGACGAAAAAAACATTTTTATTTGTAAAGGTTAATGAAAAACAATCACATTAAATGATTAATTTAATCCTCACAACCCACAAGTATTTTAAATTGGCAGAGTTGAACGTTTGGGTTGTAATAAAGGCCAAACGGACAAGTTCTCGGAGTAGCAGTTAAGTTTGAAAACCAGTAGCGACAAACTACGAATCTGTAAAAAATAGACACATTTAATTTTAAGTTTTATTTTATGTTTAAGAATTGCTTACTTGTTGGTGCATTTTTTGCTATATCGGTCGTAGGGAAATCTTCCAGGAACATTATAAAAAGCACAAACTTCTTCTGGAGATGGTGTTGTAGTTGGGGTTGGAGTTGGAGTTGGAGTTGGAGTTGGCATCGATGTTGCTGTTGGTGTTTGCGATGGTGTTGGTGACACGGTTGGTGTGGGTGTAGGAGTTTGTGTTGAAGTTGATGTTGTTGTAGGCGTTGTATCCTTATCACATGTAAGAAAATCTACGTTACAAGCTTCGACGCAAATATTGTTAGTTCTTGTATCGCACACAGTCGTGCCTGGACAGACTCCAGCTGATGACTTATCCAGTGTTAAACCATTGCATCTGGCAAAACTTTTAATACCAGTGCAGGCGAACCGCTTTCCAGTTTCGCAAACATCACAGGAATTATCACATGCTTGCGGTGCCGACGAATTCGCCTTAAAAGCGCACATTGTTGCTAGATCAGTGCAATATTGTCCTTCACCGCAAGGCAGGCTGGGCACACCTTCTACAGGAAAACCCTCTTAAACACAAATTTGACAAATGATTACAAAAATATCTGACATTTTATTTCAACAAAAACCTACTCGAATTACACACACGATAGTGCGTTACGTTAGTACATGTGAAACCATGTGAATTGCAAGTGTTGCATGCGCTTTCAATTTCCGACAAACAAACAGCAGCAATGAATATAATCTACGTAGGATAGAAAGTATGCATTTGAATTGAAATATTTTGTGTGACCATTCAAATCCTTACGATTAACTTGAACATTTCGAACGCCAGGTATGTGAATTGACAGCCAACAATTTCGAACTGATTGCTCTAAGCAGAATTTCGCATTTTAATACATTCTTCGGTCTACCAAAATGTTTGTGATTTTTTTCTCAATGTAAATATCATAAAAAAATGTGCAAAATTTATGTTTTTATAAGCAAACGGAAATAATTATTTGATAAAATGACAATTTTTAGCTAAATAAACAGCATGGGAACCAAATTCAATGATAACAACATTGACATCAAATAAAAATGAGAGGAACATAAAACCAGTGACGACGAGGTGGATGACGCTGGTAAAATGGAGAGGCGAGTAAGGGTATAGTCCTGAAGTTAGTTGACCCTCAAAGTATTAATTGACTTTTTTACACATATAAGACTTACCTGCGATCACTAGAATGCTTTTATCAAAAGGACCAAGTTGTTCGCACCTTAGAAAGAGTGGGTTCACAATTCCCCATTCTCTAAATGTTGAAAAATAAAAACAATAGAAATGACAGTAAAAAAATTATTTCCTAGGAAATGTTTGTTTGCGATCGCACCCAAAACAACCTTCTAATTCAAGGCTAGTCACAAATCAGCTCAGCCAAAAGCTCTTCAAGGCCGTTCATGTTTGCAAAATAATTTAAAAAACTGGCACAAGTCATCTCTTGTTATCTTAAGTACACACACAATTTTTGCAAGTTAGAATTTTATAGCCTGATTCGCAAAAAACAAAAATCAAGAAACCATAAACCAAATAGAATGAGAGAAATTAGGATCAAGGTTTGAAAACAACCGAAATTCTTTATCTAGTTTCAAAGAATACAACCGATCCCAAACGTGTGATATAACCATTATGGCAGTAAAATTTTGTTTAATCCTCGTAAGTATCGATGTGGTAAAATTTAATTTGTAAGACAAAATCAATCAAACTCCTAGATAACATTCTGCATTTTGGTGATGCAAGTGGACAGCGCATGCAACGTCTGTCAGAAGAACTATGCAGCATGTTTGGACGAGAAACGCTTTACAATCTGTAACGGGGGTAAGTATAATTAATGATTACCATATTTTGATCGAGACCAAAAACGATGTAATTGAAAAGGTGAGCCTGGACCTATTATCTACACTTGTCCCGATGGTGAAGTCTGCACGTCGAAAACGTCAGTTTGTGTGACGCAATCGCTGTTGAAGCCTGTAACCCCTTCATGTGAAATGACCTGTGGACAGTGTAATTCCCCTGGAAATCTGTTTGCATGTTTGAGTAACACAACTTATGCAATGTGTTTCGGTGAAAACGTCCCAACTCTAAGTGCTAAGGGTGTTTGTCCCGAGGGATATGTTTGCTCTTTGTCAAGTGCCCAAATCTGCAAAGAAGCCACTGAAACTTCGGTAAGTTATGAAAACTTCACTGTGTGGCAATCATGTGAATTTTATGTTTTTCCAAAAAAGCCCTCTTGTAACGCTTTGTTGGAAGAAAACAATCCTGTCACATCTCCAGCAACGACTCTAAAACCGACAAATCCAGACTATGACAAAACAACGCCGAAAACTCAACCTCCTTTGGAGGAAGTGACAAGACCTTCAGCGTTGGAAGATGTAATAGCTAGTGACCACTCATCAACAGTCGCAATCGTTCCAGTAACCACCACATCTCAACCAGTTTTGTCAACCAGTAGTACTGAATTGACGGAATTGGAATCGAACTTTTGTAAAGAAAAATCATCACGAGGTCCATATAGATCGAAAAATGATCCGACGTGTCAAAAGTAAGTTTTTTTCATTATCAATCACAAACGTAAGTTTTTTTCTTTTCTTAAACTTGAGCATTAACTTTGGTTTCCTTTTTAAGATACACCTTGTGCTATATGTTGGCGGGACAGTATTTGGAACTTCAATACACGTGCCTGGGTTCGGAATATTTCAATGAACAAACGAGAGGTTGTCAAGTCGGGAAACCTCCGGAATGTCAAACAATGTAATTATTCAGAGAAATAAATGAAATGGAAATGGTCGCATTAGACCAGTTCCATCTAAACAAATTTCGAGAGATTCTAGAGGTTATGTTTTACTTTAGGTGTCGCTGCAGCAGCTATTTCCAGTTTCGAACCCAATATTGGTTACAAAAAAAATAAAAACTATTCCACCTGTGTAAAGCGCTTGAGTTCCGGGTTCCCTTTGCAATGACTTGTGATAATTACAAATCAGTTACAATGACAGACCCGTGACAATAACAGATCAGGTGACATCTCGCTTATTGGAACTGTCTTAATGTCAATGTGAGAACCTGAGAACCCTGAACTTAAGAACATCAAATTTAAAATTGTCAGACTGTATTTTTATCTTGATAAAAATGACAAGTGGCTTTAAGGTTTAGAAATATTTTATGAATATTCAGGAACTGATTGGGAGGGTACTGATTACCTTCGGTGCAAGGAATTATCAAACAAACATTGTTTGCATTTCAAAACTCATGAAATTTCAATGTCATTGGTACTCAATAAAGCAATTGTTCTACCTTTATTCTCTCTATATCGGGCTTTGAAACAATAAACAGGGATAGTCCCCGCGTCGGCACCCATCTAATTTGACAATTTTATTTTTACAAATTATTTTCTTTGATTGTTTTTTAAGTCATTCCCCGTGATAACACCAACATTCGGTCTTATAAATTAATCTACTTCGCTTGAAGAGTCACAAGTTCCCGAAAAACCTCGAAGAGTCAAGAGGATCATCTAATGGCCTTCTCAGTATTGGCCTTGGTAAAATCGTTCACACCTCTCAAAATATTCACACAATAATTCGATTTTCTTTAAAAGAGCATACTAGTATTGTACATTAACTATGCCCACGGAGGCTGTGGAAATTGTCAAACCAATAACGTAGCCTGCCAGAGTTTGACAACATTTTCAGTCTGTATCAATGGTACTGCCAGATCAAACGAAATCATTAAATGCCCACCAGGTAGAGTGTGCACTGATAGATCAGTTATCTGTGTGAGAGCAGTCAATAGCTCCTTTGAAGCTAGCTGTGGAAAAGGCTGCGGGGTATGTGATTCTCATGACAATGTGTTTTCATGCACTGGAACATCAACTGCTGTGTTTTGTTTTGGTGGCAAGACGCCATTTTCACGAGCCCAAACAATATGTCCGGATGGATACGTTTGCGATTTGAGTAATAGAGCAATTTGTGTAAAGAAGGATTCAGGTGTGGTGTCGTGTGATAGGAAATTTACGGAATATCCAGATGGTGGAGCTCTAACAACCCATTCGCCTCGAGATGCAGCAACATTCTGTCGAGAAAATTCAATGGAGGGAACTTTCCCGGCCGAGGGTGATACAACGTGTAAATGGTAAGCATATAGATTTCTGTTTGAATACCAAATACGATTAGAATTTTGGTCTCTCCACAGGTATTTTATTTGTAAAGCCCTCAATAAAGGAACCCAATTTACAGGCTTTTCTTATTCCTGCAACGATAATGACTTTTTCGATCCTGTTTTAAAATTGTGTACGAGGAAGCGACCGGATGGGTGTTGAAATATTTTGTTTCCTGGTTCCTAACCTAAAATAAAACTTTAATAATAAAAAATAGTTTTGTCTGTTAAACATTTGCATTTTATTTAAACAAATCGTCAGAATAGATGAGTGAGTGTTCTTTCTTCCTGTCTGTCAACTGTCATATGAAAACGCATTTAAAAGATCTGCCAAATAGTCTCGTCTGTAATCATTGACAACCACCTGGCTTCTCTTTTTGACATAAGCTTATTTTAGAGTTGAAGTAATTTTTTCCACAATCGAATTCGTATCCTTTGAATCCGCACTTGGACTTTGTACAAACAAAATAACTTTCAAGCAAAGACAAATGGATTACTCGTTAAGCCATACAAATTTGAATTTTTCGTTACTCACCTCTTACAATAGATGCCTTCAGCTGAGAAAGTGCCAATTTCGCCTTTTTGTGAACAAAACGTTGTGGCAGATAAATCAGAACTCACTGTAGACGGTGAAGTGTCTTCATTGTCACATCTTGAAATATCAGAAAATGTACTGTCAAAGGTTGTCTCTAAATCTAAATAATAATAAAAACCATTAAAAATGTTCCCTTGGTTACAAAAAAGAATACTCTTAGCTTTATCCTGTATTCCGTATTGTTCTTCATTTCCCACCTGATGTCTTCCAGACAAACAAGATGGCACTATAGAACTTCTATTTCGTGCAATACATACTGCTGGATTGTCGGTACACATGTTTCCCTCAGGACAACGAATTACAGAACTTGTTGGTTTCCCTTTTAGTTGAATGTTTTTTGTAACTAAATCATTTAAAATTCTATAAAAATACGTACCTTTGACGCAAAGTGAAAAAGTGTCTTCACTATGACATGCCATAAAATTTGATTGACAATCACCGCAACCACCAAATGCGTAGCCTGCAAAGAAAACTAAACCCTACACAAAAGTTGTTTTTCCGGCCCAAAATTCGACTACTTGTTTTTTGTTTTTTCTAATCTCACCAACAAATTAATTTCGAGGAACATATTGTTTATCCAATTAAAGCAATGCAAACACTAAATTTTGTTAATTTTCATCGTCTTCTTTTGTATTTTGATAACTTCTAAGCTTATCAAAGTTTGTATGCCAAAACATCTTTTGCTCTCATATGACATATATTTTATCTAGATCTAGAATATGCATTTTTATCTGTTCATTCTCATTCTTTCGATAAAGATTTTATCCAAAATTCGGTGAAGGAAAAAGCTTAAGAACCATAAGAATGGGATTTCAATTTCTTGTGAATGACGAAAAACATGAACCCAAAAGCCTTTTAAATAGAATAATATCGTTCATCAGATCAAAAAAATGTTACGTATACGTCTCAGTGATCCAAGCAAATTGCCACTTAATAAGATAGATACTCGTCAATTTGCTTTCATTCTTACGCAATACTTTTGAGATACTTTGGGACTCATTAGCAAACAATTATTTCCAAAGGTCAAAACGTGGATGTCATTAAATTGTAATTACATTTTCTACTCTTTATAAATGCCTCGGTTTTGTATGTCTAACAAGATTTTCCAAGAATTAAGATAAATTGGCGTGCAAGTTCTGCAAATTAAAACAATCTGCACCCAGCAAACTGGTAACACTCATAAGCCCAAAAAACTTGCTTTTTGCGGCATTCTTTATTTGCTTAGCCAATAGTTTGCTGTGCAAGGTCTGGAGTTATTAAATTTTTTGAATTATGAACAAATCGTACCTTTTTGTAAGTTACAAACATTTTTTTCAAAAACTTTTATTTCATTTAATTGATTTTGGTTTCCTTGTTGCAGATTTCGGTTGTCATCCTTTTGGCTTCATTGTTGAGTGTTAACTCAATCTGTAATGAATGTCAAGAGAATGGAGTTGCCTGCGTAAACAAGACCTCGTACCAAATGTGTTTTGGAGGTTTGTATATAAATATACAGTCGATATTTCAAATTCATATTTAAATTTGTTTCTTAATTTTTTTTTTAGGAAAAAAGGCAGTTTTCAAGCAGACCTTTAATTGTGTTGAAGGTACGGAATGCACAGACTTACCCAAGATTTGCTTTGAAGCCGGTTCATGGGCACCCAGCTGCGGAGACGTCTCACAATGTGGTGTTTGCGATGCGAACCGAGTGTTTGCCTGTACAAGTCGAAGGACTTACAAATTCTGTTTCGGGTCAACAACACCAAGCGATGTTAAAGGCTTTTGTCCAGTTGGAACTATATGTGATTCGACAAATAAATCAATTTGCGTTCCAAAATCTGAACCGAATTCTGAACCATCTTGTGACATTATGGAAGAAGAAGAATTACCTAAAAAGGCGTCCGAACACAACGAAACAGTTGTGGAAACACACCAAAACCCAAATGACACCAAACCCCATGTTCATAATAATGTCAATTATGTTTACGTGAACATGTCATAAGAAACCTTTGGGCATTTAAAATGTAATAATTAATAAAAAAGTACATATGTATGTATTTTAAATCTTGATATTTATTTTCGTTACAACAGCAAAGCAAAATACCACTTTATGCTTCGGTCCTTTTAAGTTATAAAAAAAAACTGGTTTCTCAATCAAACACTAGTTAAAAAACTCTGGGCATTTATTGTGTATTACGCAACGAACGGCAGAAAAAGCGAGACCCAGAGAAACGAAAGTCACGACTTAGAGCGATTATGAGAAACGAAAATGAGTTGAGTTTTCCTGATAAAGGGGTCCAGAGCATTTTGGCTTTGGCCTTAGCTTCGATCGTTGAAAAATATTTGTTTGCAATGGCAACAATCTGAAAACAAAATTCAGCAAAACGATAACTCATAACTCTCGATAATTCATTACGAATGTCGTACTTTTAACGATACTCGTTTTACATAATAAGGACCCTGTTATCACTAACACTTATTTTTCACTTATTCGTGCTAGGGTTATGTTTTGGCCCAGACAACAGTAAAAAAAAAACTGCGATCTTGTTCTCTATCGGGATTAGTTTCAGATTCCCGTGTTCTGTAATTTGATCGAGAGTGAATTGATATCAATTTTCAATTTCACGTGAAATGAAATTGCACGTTCTACATCGATCGATCGAAATTGCTTTGAACGGTCGGAACTTAAGATTTTATTTTGTTTCTCAAATGAAATTACTGCTGCTTTGAACATGGATGCAAAATAATTTTGGAGGACATTTTTCGACATTACTTATTCGTGTTTCTTGTTAACATTTTTATTTCAGTATAACAATTTTGAAGATAGACATACATGATGTTTGGGAAAAATGTTTCGGATTTTATTTTTAACAATTTACAAAAACATTGTATAGAGCTAAAATAACGGATGTTGGCCACCAAAACAGACGTAAGATCAAAGAACAATACATATTGGAACAAGTTCAACTTTTGTAGCTATTCAATGGAATGTGTATCACAGAAACATTTGTCTCAATATGGAACAAACATTATTATTATTCAGTTCATCTCTTTTTGAATTATTCTTGGTTCTAAAAAGGACATTGTTTTCTTTTACACTAAGAAAAGAAGAAAAGAGAAAGAAGAGAAGAGAAGAGAGAGAGAAGAGAAGAGAAGAGAAGAGAAGAGAAGAGAAGAGAGAGAAGAGAAGAGAAGAAGAGAAGAGAAGAGAAGAGAAGAGAAGAGAAGAGAAGAGAAGAGAAGAGAGAGAAGAGAGAGAAGAGAAGAGAAGAGAAGAGAAGAGAAGAGAAGAGAAGAGAGAAGAGAAGAGAAGAGAAGAGAGAAGAGAAGAGAAGAGAAGAGAAGAGAAGAGAAGAGAAGAGAAGAGAAGAGAGAGAAGAGAAGAGAAGAAGAGAGAGAAGAGAAGAGAGAATACAATACAAAACTATAGTTTAAAATTAACTTTGTGTTATTATTTTATTTAAAAATAAAACAAAAACAAAAAACATCGGCGTGTCCTCTTGCATGAAAAATCTGGAATTGACTGATATAAATGATATATTGATATTTGAACGAAAAATGTTAATGCTTCGTTCTCCATGATTCTCAGCATTTGATGTCTCATAAAATTTCTCTCCTTGAAAAAGTGTGGAATTTTAAATTTTCATAACTTTCAGTGCCGAAAGAAGTTTCTTATGGAAAAAAGGGAAAATTGTTTGTGGTCAAATGACATTAAACTATGTGGTGCGGGAAAGTAGTATGCGGTCATATGGTTTTCGGTCTTGCGACCCCAACCCGAATTTGTGAATATAGGAATTTTTCTGATCAAAAAGTAAATTCTTGATTTTTGTTTGTTTTCATGTTACTTTATGTATGTGCTTAAAGGGAAATAAATCCTTTTACATGCCTTAATGGATTTCAAATAAAATCAAAAACTTGCTGCAACACTCCGATTCCTAGCAGAGGGAAGTTATAAGAGATCAATTGGTAATGATTTAGACATTGCATTGGCAAGGCCCACGCCCATTGAAGAAGTTTTAAATGATTTGCAATCCAAATTGTGCAATGTGAAGGTCTCAAACTTACTGCAACTGTATATATTTCATTGACAATTCATAGACATAAAAGTGATTTGAATCCGTTCAGAAAATCCATTTTTATTTTCGAAATTTCAATTCACTAGAACGAATTGTGGAACATCGTACTTCAATTTCCCCAATTCAATTCACAATAAACATGGGCGAGAAACCCAAAAATTTTGTATAATCATGGCGGACAGATGGCGTGTTTGAGACATTGAAGTTATAACAGCTAACACCCTGTATTCGAATTTTTTTAGTTTTAGAACCTACACAACATGAATTTATATGTATATTATATAAAACAATTCCCCTTTGCTTTATATAACGCAACTTTAACTCGATCTCGCCTGTTTCATTATATAACTGAGTTCGACTACTCGATGCCGTTACTATAAGTTCAGTTTCTTATGTTACATTGTTTTAGAGGGCATTACGAATAAAGCGTTTGAAGAAGAAAGACCGCCTGTGTTCTTAATTAGTGATTTTTTAAAACAAACTGTTACAAAGTTGTTGTTGACAGATTTATTTATAGTGCTGTTTGGCAAGCCTTTCCTTAGAGAAGTGCATTGGCATTTTTCCTGACGGAAATTGAAGTTATTCAAATTCAATTGTCAAACCGAAAATTCATATTTAGCCCTAATGTTGTATCCGTTCGGAGAAACTTACGATCGTAGAAAAGTTCCGATCGTAACATTTATTTTGTTCATGATATCCGTTTTGTAAAGGAAATATTGACGTGTAATAAAGCATGTCAGTACGGCAGCAACAGGTCCACTGGTGATCTGATGGTTTATCTCACCGAACAGTGGAACAAATCTTTACATCGTTTTGGAGAAAGTAAGATTGTTGCACTTGATATTTCAAAGGCATTTGATAAAGTCTGGCATATTGCTCTTTTATCGAAAATGCGTATCGATGAATCCCTTCTTCGTTGGATTAGAAACTTTCTTTCGAACCGTTCAATACAAGTTGTTTTGGACGGTTTCAAGTCTGAAATCCACAATATAAATGCTGGTGTGCCCCAGGGCTCCGTTTTGTCTCCGACCCTCTTCCTCATTTTCATTAATGATCTCTTGTCTGTAACTTCTAATCCAATTCATTGTTTCGCTGACGATAGTTCCCTTAGCTTTTCATATTCGTTCTCAGACTCACATCCCTCCTCTTCGGATGTGGAACTGCAACGGCAAAATATGATAAGCTCATTAAACTCTGACTTAAACAGCATTGTACAATGGGCAATAAAAATCGCGTAGAGTTTAATGCTTCGAAAACTCAATGCTGTCTTGTATCGTTGAAGCGAGACATACCCCCCTTGCCACTGTCCATGAGTGGCACTTGCATCAATGAGACCGAACATCTCGAGATTCTCGGTATGTGCATCACTGACCAACTCTTGTGGACCGAGCACATACGCGATGTCGCCAAAAATGCCGCAAGATGTTTGGGTTTCTTAAGACGGTGCAAGAAATTTTTCTCCCCGTCTGATCTGGCTATTATCTATAAGACTTATATCCGTCCAAAGCTTGAGTACAATTCTCATCTGTGGGCTGGTGCTCCAGCTACATACTTAAGCCTCTTGGACGGTATACAAAAAAGAGCTGTTAGAATGATTGGTGATAGAGACATAACCAACTCATTCACCTCGTTAGACCACAGTCGTAACGTTTCGTGTCTCTCTCTGTCCTATCGTTACTTTTACGGTATGTGCTCTTGTGAATTAGGCAGTTGCATTCCTCCCCTTAAACAATTTGTCCGTAATACTCGCGCGGGAATGCCCATCAGTTTACCCTCGAGCCCAACTTCGGACGTACCTTTAAGTATAGAGAATCGTTCTTTAGCCGTACTACGCGAATGTGGAACTCCCTTCCACACTCTATCTTTCCAAATTATTGCAATGTGCAGGAATTTAAAACCAATGTACACCGGCACCTTCTTTCCTACCCCTTCCCTTTATCCTAATGCACTCACTGTGTCTCTGGCATGAAAAGGGTACAAAAAACCCCTTGAGTGTGTGCTTATTATAAAAAAAAATGTCGTTATGCAAATGTTCCGATAAAATTTAGCTGTCGGAACAATCGGATATGCATAAAACAAAATAATCGCTATGCATCGCACAGTGTTAGTTGAATTTTTGCTTTTCGCCGCATGAAATCGTTATGCGTTTTTTTTTTTTTAAATAAACAGACAGGAGTTTTTTATACCCTTATTATGCCCGATATTCGAGTGGGCTCGGTGACAAGCTGAGTAAGCAAAAATCTCTTCGGGTGTTGTCTGGTCCGAATGGAGATTTCAGTTGCTCTGAGTTTGACAATTCAACGCAAATTTGAATTTTTTTCTGAGGTACGCACGATTTAACGATCGGAACTTTTAGGACGATACCAAATTCGTATATTTCGTACAAATCGGATAGAATTTTGTTACGATCGGATACAACAATAGGGCTGATCAACAACACCAGAGAGGAGATAACAGGTGTTGATAGGGATTACAAGAATAAAAACATTAACATACTTCTTAATTTAATAAAATGATTTATTTCTGTTGTTTGTTTTATATCAAATATATTATTAGCGTAACACAGTTAAGGTATTGTATGTTTTTTTTTGTATGTATGTATAATATACTTAGAGATAAATTCATAGACTTAAATAAATAAATAATTAAACAACGATTTCTTCTGTATTTAAATGTTAATTAAATTGTTAATAAAATATTATTATGTATAAGTTGTAATAATTATTAACTGTACTATAATTACCTATCAAAATGTTTTATTTTTATTGTAATTGGTGTTACTTTTATTTTGAGTAGTTTTAAATGTTATTAATAAGTTTAAAAAATAGACAGAAAATGAAAATGTATGTACGACAGTGAAAGCGATCACACAAAAGCAGTATACTTGAAAGAAGAATGTCACGTTACGTTTGATATGATTTGAAAATGCAAAAGTTTTTGTAGAAGAAAAGTAATACGTACCTGGTTAACAAAAAAATGGAAAATGAAATAACCAAACAGCAGAAAACAGAAAATGTACTTCCCAAAAGAAAAAAAAGAAAGAATAAACAAATGAAAACACAAACTTGTAAAATTTGATCACATACATTAATTATTTGTTTTGTTTGTTGTTTT
>CAKKXW010000001.1:117200799-117247801 GCA_920937365.1 Sphaerophoria rueppellii
GAACTCCAAATCGATACCCACCACCTTTTCATCGATTTTAAGGCCGCGTATGACAGCATCTACAGAGACGAACTGTACAAAGCTATGTCTAGTTTTGGCGTCCCTGCCAAGCTCGTTCGCTTGTGCAAAATGACGATGGAGAACTCACGCTGGTCCATCAAGGTTGGCAACGAGCTTACGGAATCTTTCGACATGCATTGTCGTGCGATATCTTTAACATCATTCTTGAGAAGATAGTGCAGAACTCCACCGTCAACAACAGAGGCACTATCTTCCAAAAATCTGTTCATCTTCTCGCGTACGCCGCTGTATGGTGCAGAAGCATGGACCTTGACAAAATCAGATGAAAGTGCCTTAGGCTGTTTTGAGAGGAAAGTTCTTCAGGTCATCTTTGGCCCCGTGTGCATTGAAGGGGAATGGCGGAGAAGATTCAACAGCGAATTTTACGGGTTGTACAACCACATGGACCTAGCCAGAAGGGTCAAGGTCCAGAGACTCAGATGGCTCGGTCATTTAGAGCTGATGGACAACATTGCTGGGGACATCCTGTAAAATCCTATAATCTTCTCAATTGTCCAACATGGACTCTTTTCTTATTATTTTTTTTTTTTAATATGATTTGTTCTTACCACTTCAGATTAATACACTTTAATAACAAGCTAGAGAAAAATTGAACGCATGCAAAAAACGCTAACATAATATACTTTATCATTTTATTTTTGTGGGGCGTGTCAGATTTTTAACAAATATCATTTCTTTAAAATAACATTTGTGTGTACTTTATTATTTATGCAATGACTATCTCTCGTGATTGAATTGCAATATTTAATTTCATGATTAAAGCAATAACAAAAAAGGGAAATTATTTATTTTTTTCTAAGGAAAGTGCACATCTACATGTTTATTTTGACGAAAATGGTATGTTTGATGTTTTTTCTTATTTTTGAAAGCAATGACTAGATGGGATGTGCAAATGTAGCGCGTTCATGATGCAGGATTTTTATTCAATTCATGTCATTTCGCTGGGTAAATTAACAAAAAAAAATGTAAATTATTTATTCAGCATCGAGGACGACCGTGCCATTATTTACTTGACAAAAAACATAATACGGTTGTATTTTAGTCAAATCACACCAGACATCGCACACATTTGTTTATAATATTGCTTTTCTTGTTTTTTTGCGGTTTATATTTATTTACATGTTGTGTTAAATTTGTCCTTAAATATATAATTTTTTTTATTTTTCAAAATTGTTGTTTGAACTACCACTACATAATAAAATGGCCAATAAATTTTTTAACAAAATTTTTCGAAATTTAAATCGAATAACAAATTTTAAAATACTTTCTATTTTTTGTATATAAGAAAAACATATAGAACAAATGTTAACAAAATATATTTAAGAAAGTTGGAAAATTCTTTAAATAAAAAAAAGGAGACTTCTGACGAAGATGAAAAAAGACAAAAAATAAATCATGCTTTTGGTAAAGAAAAGTAAATTCAAACAACAATTATTAATTGCCAATTAGAAGGACAGAAATTTTTAATTAAAAAAAAAAAATATGTTCACAATATTAAACACGAGAAGAACAAGAATTATTACAATTAAAAAAAAAAACTTTTTAAACTGATCAATCAATCATACACTTTTATTAAGAGAAAAAAAAAATAACAACAGATTTTGTCATCATACCGGAAAATGCGTGACCATGTTTAAATGCCCATTTTCATTTGATGGCACTTATGACTACGTCGACGAAGGTTTTTCTTTGCCACATCCACACAGCAAAACTACAACGATCATCTACTAATATTTTTATATTTTTAATATTTATAGCTGCAAACTGACGTTGTGGCGAAATAAATAATTTTTGGCGCTGAGATTTTATTTCGATGTAGTTTTTTTTTTATTTGTTTTGTTTTTAACTTTATGAGAGTAATCAATCATATTTAATTTCAAATGTTTATATATTTTTGTTTGTATATAAGCATAAAGTTTAAATAAATATTTATTTTCGAGTATTATTTGTATTTTAGTTAATTTTGTTCGTTTTGAAAATGTTTAATTCTTTTTTTGAAGCTGACTTTGTGCTGAAGTCGTTAATTTTGAAACGACACGAGTGAGAGCGCGATTTTCGGCGCGTAAACGCTCATTCTCAGTCTTTAACTTCTGTAATAGCTGTATAAAACAATGAATAGAGGAGAATTATATGTTAATTTTTTGTTTCTTTTGATTTTTCTTTTCTTTTGTTTTAGATGGTTTGGTGTGTTTTTTGTTTAATTTTTTTCATTTGTTTATTAGTTTTTGGTGTTGGATGTTTTAAATGTTTATTTGACTAACTGATGTATGAGAAATGATAAACAAAATAAAACAAAACTCATGTAACGATGACATTTTTGACGATTACAACAAATCTGACACACTTGGATGGTATTGACATTGAGGCCTTATTAAGGGTCAAACGATCACTTGGTAGTAGTTCGTTGATTGGAAAAAGCCAGCGAAATGGGAAAAGCGAATGCCACAAGCTGATATGAATGAGAGGATGATTGTTGGTTGTTCATTCTAAGAATTTGTATAAATAGGGTTTTGAAGAAGAGATCAAGTTCCCTCGGGTCTATTTTTGATATTTTCTAACTTATACAAGTTTTTTTCAGTGTTGATCTAGATCGACTACAAAACAATCAAAAAAGAACAATCATCTTCTTGGAAAACTTGGGATTTCGACAAATTTCTCTGAAGGACTTTGAATCAATTTTATTGAGATTTTCCGGAAGCAAGAATAAAATCTCCAGTAATTTTTTTTTGAACAAACAAATAAAGGAAGATGTGTGTGAAATAAATGTTTTTTGTATGCTGCTGATTGAATTGCTTAAATGATTGGTGATGATGACTTTGATGAGTTTTTTTCACAAACAAATTTGGTTTTGATTAGTGTGAGACATTTATTAAAACAACACAAAATGATACATCAGATATGCAGTGTTTGGGAAGACAGAGGGAAATTTAGGCAAGGGTATAGTCAAAAATAAAATGCTTTACATTTAACATTAACCTTTCATTAGAGAAAAAAATGTGCAAATATATTTTTTGAATATTTTTTAATGACAAAAAAAGTTGGTTTATTGTGATGACACAAATATATTCAAAAACACAAACAAATGTTTTTAATAATTTTCTATTGAGCAATCTTTAAACAAAAACGAAATATTTGTTTAAATAAAATCAAGTAAAAAAAAAAAATTCACTCAGAGTGTATCTCATCAAGGATAGAATCTTATCTATTTGCCTTATCTTCTTTAGTTGGAAGAGAAAATCCGAAGCTTTTATTTACTAAAATGCAATTAAATTCTCAGTCTTTATGAGATGATACTTTTTTACATTTTACATTTTTAAAATTACTTCTCTACAACTTCTTTTCAATCACTCAAATTCATGAGAATTAAGGAGAACGAAATTTACTTAACACTTTCTCTATAGAATTGATCTATTCAAAATGATGAAAATCTTGAAATTAGTGCAACGCTTTGCACATCTTCTGAAATCGGTGTTTTGTAAATTCGATCTCCCATGATCAATTCTCCTAGTTTTGTTTACAAAGACTAATTTCAATATTGAAATACTTAATTATCTTCACTTCAATAAAATATTTGAGTTCTTCTTAAAAAATTATTCAAGAAACCATCTATCTGAGTTGCCATTGAAAACCGTTACTCTCTAATTTTAACAATGAAAATTCCTTTCTTGAAAACAAGTCTAAATTAAGAATTCAAAATGATGTTCCACAGGGAATCTATTAATGACCTCTTCTTTTTATTATCATATGACTACTGAAAATGCTCTATTCTGTTTACCAAAATTGTGCACGACTGGGTCGTTCGAACTTTCTCCTGTATTCCAAAACTTAACTCACAGAAAAACATTATAAATCACACATAAAATTTAAATTGAAATATGAATGCAAAAATTGATGCCATAGCATTTCTTAAAAAACTGTTAATTTCTCAAATCTTAAAAAAAAAAAAAATCTTGGAAGGTTTATTTTATTGATTTTTTATATACAACATTTTTCAAAATTATCCTTAAAGTATACAATATTCAAGAACATATTAATATATGTCTTGCATTTGAGTTTCAATTTTTTATATTGATCAGTTTTTGAGATACAGAAGTTGTAAGAAAAAGTTTGAAAATATTTTTCAAAAATCCAAAACATTTTTTCAAATTTTTTCGAAAACAAAATATTATTTGGGCAAAATGAACGTACTCCCCTAAGAATAAATACGGTGTTCGGACTAATATTTTTCGAGAAAATCTTATAAAAATAAAAACCGTTTTATGAGAGCAATACACAAATATTTTGTTTTTGTAGTGTCCGTAGCTAAGTGGTTAGGTGCGTTTGCCGTGCGTTCGAGTGCTACTCGTGCCAATCGTTTTTATTTAATCTCTCAAGGACACTGCCACTTGCGAAGAACTGACAAGACTTCCAAGAGTATCAATCTTCTCAACTTTGCCGTTCGGAATCGGCGTTAAGTTGTAGGACCCCTCAATTCTTCACACGCACCCAGAGAATTGTTGATGAGAGTAAGCCATTTATGCCTTGGCTCTTCAAGAGCTGTCGCGCCATTCTATTTATTTTATTTAAATACAAAGTTTAAAAAAAAAAAGTCGTAGAAGCCGTTTTTTGATAAATTGAAACTTTTGGTTTTTGGCCAAAAAAATTGTGGCTACCCTAAGTTTGTAGCTGAATCGCGAATTCGCTCAAACCTCTAATTTTCAAGTTTGAAGTCAATCGGACCAATTGTGGTTAAGGCTGTAGGTGCGTTTGCAGACAGACGGCCGGACGGAATCGCTTGACCCACTTTTTTCGACTTCTCTATCATCGTAATGTCAAATGTGATCAAAATCTTTTTAAATGTAAAAAGAGGCATTTTTTTGCTATGAAAATCACAACATGAAAACACTAATTCACAGCAGTAATTCGTTTTGAGATTTCAAAATCGTTATACAGCTTTATTACTTCAAATTCACCTTTTACAAATCATTTCACCATTTACAATTCAAATTCACCCTTTTACAAACCAAATTCACCCGGTATTTGTAAGTGAATTATTTGAAGAGCTACAGAGACAAAATTTAAGCCATGTGTGGTTAATACTTGATAATGCTAGTTTCACAAACAGAGCTCTCAACCTTGTTGATCAACCAAGTCATTCGCTTCATTTTTTACCACCGTACTTCTTAAGAAGTCTTTTTTTTCGAAAATTAGACTTCATGCAAGAAACTAGTAGACCACTTCTGAGGAGATGGTAACTTCAGAAAATTGTCATATTTATTAAATGAATATGTATGCAGAGTTACCCACTGCAGCTGCAGGAGAAGATTTCTATAATAGTATTAAAATATTTTTGAATAAAAATGAAAACAATAAAGTTTATACTTTTTATCTTACATAAAAACTATCATTGGTGATTTTATTTTTACAAATACTGGGTGAATTTGATTTGCAAAAGGGTGAAATTGATTTTTAAAAGGGTGAATTTGAATTAAAAAACTGTATGATCGGAATGTCGCACGTTCACATTGCAATTGCTTCCTTATCTGGCATTTCAAAAGCAAACCTTTGAAACCCATTTTGATTATATCTATATCCTTTTGTCCATCTCTTTCCCACACAGAATTCCCATGCGAGACCGCTTCAATACCTTCTAACATTTCTTGAATTGTTAATTTCAGAAGTGGACCAAATTTACTTAGAAAATAAAAACAAAAATTGTCTACAAGTTTTTATGGCACCGGATCATAAATTTCATTTTTATATAAAGATTGCAGTAATAGAAAATTGTGTTTATTTTTTTTTTTCTGAGTGGATGATTTAAAGCACAAAAATTGAAAAAAAAGCTTGATTTTTGATGGTAGGATGGTGTAAAGCTTATTTTTTTTTTGTTTTTTTTTTTTTTCAAGAAAAAATGTAGGAAAAAATGTGGTTTTTTTGTTATTAGGCACAAAAAAAATAAACAATTTGCGGAGCAGAAAGAGTAGGTATAGTATCGTTTTAGTGTTTTCAAAAATTAATAAAATAATAGAGAAAAAAATCATTTCACTGTCTATGCGGATATTGCAGCAAACAAACATTTTGGTTTAAGTATTTTTTGTTTTGTTTGGATTTTTTTTTTTTTGGTTTCGTATAATTTACCTTTAACTCTTCTTCCATTTCAGAAAGTTTACGTTCCATTGCTCTTCTTTCACGTTTTTCAATCTCTGAGAGTGAATTTTTAGTAGTCTGGAAGGAACAGATATTTTTTTGTTTGTTTGTTCTTTTTTTGGAAATCTTTTTTTTTTGTATTGTTTTTGCTTTCGATACAAAGGCTTTTTTTAAAAGTTAAATAAAAAAGTATGTTTGAGGAATAGTGCCGTTTTATATTTAATTAGTTTTTCTTTATTTAATATTGATTTTGCTTTGTGTATTTTTTTTACGCGTGTTTTTTATTTAGTTTGTTTTATTTAAAAATGCAAATGTTATAGTCTGCTCTGACAATAAATGATAATTTGACATACGAGATGTTTTAAGGGTGCTTGATGATGATTTTTTTTTTATTTTTTTCTGTTTTCGTTTTCTACTCAAAATATTGGGAAAGGGTTTCTTGCTTTTCTGAAGCTTGAGGAGCTTTAAAATAAATAAAAAATACTCACTGCGTTGGTAAAACGTTCAACTGTTGCACGGGCTTGGATGATCTCATCGTCCTTTTTCTTGAGTTGTTGTTTCAGTTTGTCATTTTCTAACCTAAAAAGTAAAACAAATTTTTGAAAGACTCATGGCGGCGTTAATACCAAGGAAATTTACTTTGCTGCTTCCCAAAGAGCTTTGTAGTCGATAAGTTCACCATTTTCAGTTTTATCCTTAGAATTACTCTTAGTATCACCAGATTCTGTGTCCGTTGCCAAGCTAACTGTACTACCAAGTCTGGAGCGGGATGATCTTTCATTGCCACTCTAAAATATAAGAAATTATTTAAGCGAGGATACAGACGTACATTTTTCTAATCAAGAGAAAATAAGAAATGCAAACTCCCATCTTACTTCGTAGCCTTCGCTCTTTTCTGAAGACGCACTCAACGATCTCTGAGCTATGCTTCGAGATCTCGAGCGATTGCGACTTTTTCGCTCATGCTCCCTCAGCGAATTGCTTCTGGGCACTATGCTTGCTGCATTTGCCGACGAAACACCATTGGTCGATGACGAACTTATATGCGAACTCGATGGATATGAATTCAAACTCGTGTTCGATGATGATTTCAACATATTCGATGATCGCGATTGAGGGACACTACTGTACGAATTACTAGACGAGTTCTTTGACTTCGGCGGACTCTGATAGGTTCGCCCACCGCCCATTGACAAACTTAAGCCAGCTGTGGTCACTCCATTGTCATAACTCGAATAGGGGCTTATGTAACGTTCGGAATTATAAGGATTCGATGAATATCGTGACTCATAGCCACCATTGCTGGACAATGATTTCGACGATGGAGAACTGTAGTTGCTGTATGCGGATTTGCCTCCCGAATTCTGTCGTGAGAGGCTGGTGGTGCTACCTTGATTACTGTTTGAGTAATAGCTTGGGTTTGTTCGATTTGACGAGGACGAATTGCTGTAGAGATTATCTCGGGAACTGTAGATATTTGCGTAGGGTGATTGATATGCACTCGACGGGTTTTGATAGTAGCCAGTGCTGAGTGGCCGTGACGATGAAGAGTAAGATGAGGGCGATGGCATTCCAACAGTGCTGCCATTGTAGGAATACAGAGAACCTGTCGAACCGGAGGGCACGCGGGAACTCGACAGGGAACGTCGATGGGATGTCACGGGTTGTGTGGTGCGTGAACGTGAACGGAAGGACATTTTTCCTTTTATTTATTGTTTTTTCTCTTTTATTTGAAAATTTAGTTAGTCAACGAAACTACGAGAGAAGACAGAAAGTTTTAAGAAGACTTCACTTTTGACAAGTTATTTTATCTCTTATAAAAATAATTTTATTTTTTCATAAAAATAAGTGAATGCATCTTTATCCAAAAAAATATTTAAAAATTCAACAGAATGTGTCAAAATGACTAATAAATTCAAAAACTAATGGAAAACTAGCTATTAACAAATGGATTCCAAATATGTCCTATTCCAACCCATCTGTCTGCCACCCCTAACACTGCGAACGACCGAGGTGTTATGATAGCAAAAGCGCCGCGGCGTCCGCCAGTCGTTTCAAACATCAAAAATTAGAAACCTATTTTTAGACCATTCCATCCAGCTAGCTGCGTCCAGCAGCCAAAGCCTGAACAAAGAAGCACAAACACAAAACAAAGAAACAAAATTTCACTTAGGAAAATGTAAAATTTATTATTCTTCTTCCTTGTTTTACTTTTGGAAAGTGAGTGCTTTCTTTTCTTTTTGTGATTTTTTTGAAGAACATGTACATTCACCTCAAAAGTCAAAAACTACGCAGCAAATGTTCGAGCGAAAATATTCATGCAATTTTAGAGGGAAAAGTCTGAGTGCAGTGGGTCATCGTTTATTTTGGGAATCGTTAGGATTGAGCAGTGATATCTTCGAGTTTATTGACGTGGGTTAATGTTTACTTATGGTGTGACCGTATGCGCTTCAATTGTCAAAAAAAAAATTATTTTATGGTAATCTTTTTGTATGACTGTCACCGAAAAATTTTGAGCCAATTTTGATTTTATGTTTTTAATTTTTTTTATATATCGAATGGTAACCGTTTTTTTTCTTTGTACTTCTTACAAGATGAACATCAATGTTTATAAGTATATATGTTGTCTTGTCATTTTAAAATAATAAATTAAACATCATGAAATTAAATTAATTCGCGGGTCATAGCCATACGCAATAGATTTTGCAGTTTTATGCAGGTTCAAAAATTTGTACACGATTTTTTCCCAAAACGAATCTTCAAACGTTTCATTTGTTCTATAAATGTATAAATTTGTGCATTTGATTAAATAGCTTCTTTCAACACAGCTACTCCCCCGCTTTTAGAAACAACAATAAATTTCAAATTAAATCGCTTAGTTGCTACAAGATTGAGTAGTAAACAGATGGAATACCGCCATAGACATGCGGCGGAGCAGGCGGAAAGTGTGTTGTATTTTGTTTATATTTTTGTTTCGGTTTTGCTTTTGATTCCGGGCTAACTGACGTCAATGCTGATGGCCTTCTGTTGTTAAACATTTTTATACGGAAAACGCAAAAAAAAAATGAATGATTTAATGTCAATCTATAATGTTGACAGACTCAGTTAGTGGATGAGCATTTTCTGTTTTGCTTTGTTCTGACAACGAAAACATTCGATGACAAGTGCATCTTTGACACGAAAATTATTGTTAATCATCTTGAATTAGAAATGAATATATCTAATGATTGTGAGAATGTTTTCTTTGTCCATTTGATTGATTTAACTGTAAAACTATTGCCGAAGGTTAATTGAAATAAGAAGAATTTCGAAAGAAATGTTCGGCGATTTGAAAATCACAGTTGCAATTTTAAAGTTCATTTCAAGTAGGTATGTATATTTCTATTTCAAGAAAAATTAAAGAGCATACTTGGAGAACCGAAAGATATTATGATATAATTTTTGATGAGGACAGCGTTTTACGGGTCAGCTAGTAAAAAATTTGTCGTTCGATGCTTGGACTGGAACGAACGACTGGACTCAATTCAAGATTGCTTTCTGTGGATTCGTTCGACATTGCTACTCGAAGGTTTGGGCAGGTGAAAGTCAAAAGATTCTCAACAGATGGCGTTGCAGAAGCGTTTATTGTGTTTTTTTTTAACAAAATATGGAAATTAGAAATTTGAAAAAGATTCCGTTGCACAGATATATTTCACTCTTAACCTAGATTGACAGTCACAAAAATTATGGCAATCTAAGAGTTAAAAACTAGCTGACCCAATAATCGTCGTTTTGTATTATTGGAAATTAACAGAATGACATCGTCGTTTGATAACAAAAATAATAACTTTGACGGAAGGATTTAAGCAAGAAGATAGTTTTAATAAAAACGAAATTAAAATTGATTATATACGAAAAGTCCGATGAAAAACGATAGTTTCACTTTGCGAAAGAAATTTTATTCGAAAATACGTCTTTCTCTGGCTCTTCTTCAATAACATTTTTAATAGGATTTTAAACACTTTTAGCAAAATTTAATTTATTTTTGTTTTTATTGTTTCAGGTATAACTGTTTCATGCTTGCAATTATTTAACATTAAACATTGTTTTTATTTCTAGTTTTTCACCCAAGACTGAAACACATAAACAATGCAAATGTAAACACAAATAAAATATCGACAATTAAATGGCTTCATGAACACCTTTCAAACTCAAAATGTATTTCTGTGAACATTAAAAACCAATAAAAAGTTTTAAGAACCTATTTTCAGTGGGCGGACAGCAGCAGCTAAGTTCCATTCACAGAAATAATATTAAAATCGAATTAAAGTCAAAAGAAAACACATTTTATAGGGTCCAAAATGATGACAGAAAAATTTCGTTTGCATTGGTTCTTTTTTTTAGAAAACTTTGTCAAAAGTAAATTCTTGGTCAAACAATCAGTTAAAGAAGTTCACTTGTCAAAAGAAATTACATCACTAAAAACTTGTGTCTTCATCTAACTGACACATCTTTTAAACAAAAGCTTATTATGACTTCGATTGTCTCTAACTTGCTTGTGAATCGATTAAATCAATTTAATGTTGGAAGAACAAATAAATATTTAAGACCAAAAAACTTGTAACTACCAAAAAAGGAATTCAATCATTGATCGATGATCGTTAATACAAATATTCAACTATGATTTATATAGCTAGTTAGAGAACACGATTTTAATCGATTTATATTCGTTCTGTAAAAGGCAATAGACTTGTTGGCACCGAATCTAACGAGTCCCACTTCTGCTTTGAGAGAAACACACAATTCACTTGGACGATCGTACCGCTTTTGATGAACTGAATTTTATTTATACACATCAGGATGAGGGAAGAGGGTGTTCTTCTTATGTGTCTTTCATTTTCATTTTCAATGTAGTTCTTCCCTCGCTAGTGAGAGAATATCTCTCAAAAATGATATTAGAAAAATAAGAGTGAATGTGGATCCATATTTTTGTGCGTTTGGAAATATTCTCTTGAAATTCTCTTAAAAAATTGTTTAGATCAATTGTCCAAAACTTTTAATTGATTGTATTTGAAATTTTGAACTCACAAACAAAAAAAAAAGATTCTTTAGTAAAAAGAAAGTATTTTTAAATTTATGTTTACAGTTCTGTCATGTCAAAAAATACAAAGAACAATAAAAAACGCGTACATGCTAGATTTAAAAAATCTTGTCTTATTTACATTGCGAAATTAAATTAGGGTTACGTTTTGATTGTCGGAAAATGTTCAAGTAAACAAAAATAATCACTGACAAGTGTATGCCATATGTTCGCCGGTCGGGTACCTATTTTAGTTGGCTTTATTCTTTAAATGGGGGCGTTTTATTAGGAAATAGGTGTGTTAGAAAACAATTGTCTGTGCTAAGAAAACATTGAAGAGGACACACATAGCACATTCCATTGGCTTTTTGCCGAGTTTAGATATTTCGAGTGAGGCGATGCGATGCGGATTGTAATTTGCCGAGGTAATGAATCTGCCAATTATAATTGGATTTTGGTGTCGTCATGTACATTTTGTTTTAAAACATTTTGATGGTGATGGTTATGGGTTTGAGATCCATTATGACGGGAAGTTGTCGAGACTTGAAAGACAATGAATGGCAACTAATTTTTTCCGCTCCTCTTTCCATAAAACCATTGAACAAATGTCAAATGGAATCACACAGATAACGAAACAATTTCTGGTAGTAGGACTAAACAACTTCTCAAACTCGATTAAGTAGTTTTCGACGAACAAAAAGGCATAAAGGACATTTCTAATTTTAATAAAACTCACACCATTCGTACTTAGAAAGAAGCATCTGTGGTATGCGTTCTCACCTAAATAATAGCTCTCAATAGTGCAGAATGCGTCGACTTTCGTCTTTAAATGATTATACAGAACAAAAGTTGAATAGGTCAACGCCTCTTCAAAGGCATTCCCCATACTTTCTTGAATTAAGAATTTGTTCATTCTATGCAGCACAAGGTATAAGGCCAAAATAAATACTAGAGCACTGCTAGACGAATAGAGCAACGACGGACATCAGGAAGAAGATAAAAGTGACATAAATAAAGAGGTTTCATGGTTGCCAGCTGCGATTTTGTTTGAACTTCGATGTTCTGAAAATGCGTGTACAAAACTAACTTAACAAATTATGTAGGTATGACTATTTTAGCCAAAAATATATTTATACACATAAATAAATTCTCTTTCTTTGTTTGTGAAGAAATATGTCTCACACTGCGTTTAGCAATTCTGTCTAATTAGTTATGACAGTGTTTAAGTGAAAAAAAAGATTTTATCTCGTGAATGACCTAAAATTGGTTTATTCATTTATTTTGGTTTGAGAATATAAAGATCAAATTGTATAAGACTTAAATTGCTTGATAGTGTATGGGTAAGGCTACATTTTTACTTAAGTTTGGCTTTAAACAAGATTCCAGCAATTAGCTGAGTCACAATTCCAAATCAGTTAAAGTCGGCAATATTTTTCTAACACCTGTAATGTGCGAGAATTTTTTTTTGTCAAAAATGATAACCTCTTTGGTATAGCACCAAGTGATTGAACGCATTTTGACTCAATGTACGGTTACGAAATAGTAATATATTGAATCAATTGTGTTAATATTGGCACATTTTTTTTAAGAACACAAATATTTGGTTCTTCTTGAAGTTATTTTATTTAATTAGATTTTTTCGACTTATATCATTGTTGTGTCATGCGACACGTGAAAACTTTTTGTGGAAAAAAAAATTAATGTTTAAAGTTTTTTATTCAGGTGTTTACAAGTGTCAACAAAATAAGTTGATTTCATTTATGTGTTTTGAACAACAAATGGAATTGACGGACGCAGCCTAACTGCAGTGTTAAATAACACAAAAACAAATTATAAGTTGATTTCATCAAACGGAAAAATGAGTCGAAAAGTGCGGTCCAAGTGAGTTATCGTTGGCGTTGTAATAGTAATGAACTATGTAATTGGAACACGTTACTAAGAACGTATATCCATAACAGTACTGTTGGGTATTGTAACGAACCTTATAAGCAATTACATTCACTTGAATGTGACGTTTTGGTACAATCTGGTGTCAATTAAATGGAAGGGCTTTCAACTGCTGATGAAATCATAGGTCTGACATAACATGCTTTTCGGTAATATGTTTTGATATTTTGCACCGAAGGTGTCCTGATTGACAGTCATTTCGCTTCTGTACGCTGTGTAACGCGTAGGGACGCAAGACCTTTATTAACTGGGAGAAGTAGCAAAAATGAATGCACCTGAAAAAAATGAGGATAAAACATAAAACCCAAACAAATACATCGCGCCATATCAATAAAGGAAGAAAGAGACCAACCGAGAGAATCGGATGAGGGCGTTCTATTTTCTTGTATTGACTTGACTTACATATGTGCGATATGTTAAGGTATCGTCTCTTATTTCAATCAGTTTTTGTGTTTTCTTTGCAATCGCTAAAAATCCGTCACCTTAATTTGTTCAATATTTAGCAACGCTGGCGCTGTAAAGCTAGATACTTTTCACTGTTTGTTTCTTATTTCGTAGAACACCGATTACAAAAAAAAACGAAGCATTCTTAAGTCACCAAAAAACATCCAGTTGATGACAAATACATAATGAAATCCATAAACTCTAAATTTTTGATTTCAAAATATGTAGTTTTTAATTTTCCATCATTAAATCAATTAGTCGAGGAACATTACGACTTCTGGTATCATTTTCCACCACCACCAGCACCACCTCCAGCACCAGCACCAGCATTTACACCAAAACCAAATCCAGCACCTGCACCAGCTCCAGCACCTCCATCAGGACCACCACCTGCACCGCCTCCTGCGCCAGCATTCATTCCAAAGCCCATACCACCTCCAGCTCCACCTCCCATTCCTCCACCCGCTCCTGGTGGTGGTGGGGGTGGTCCTTGCGCGCTTCGCTTAACCAAAAAACGGAAACCACTTTCCTTCGAAACAACAATGTCCTAGTCAGAAAATTATTTGCAAAATTACAACACTTTTTTTTCAAAATTCGCTCAAACCATCATAAGGACGAGTCCCAGCAAAGTGATCACGAATTTCGTTGAGGTCTTCATTTTCAAACACTGACTTGCTTCGAATTAGTGAATGGTAAACTGTGAGTTTAGAGACTAGTCGTGGGTTTAAATAGTCGAAATCACTTAGAATTACCTTTGGCATTATCATCACATCCGACTGCTAGTTATTAAAATATTGTATCAATTTTGTTTCAAATCAGTTTTCGTGCCAATAAAATCAAGATCGCGTAATTACCTGCTCTTTTTACAATTAAATTAACACGTTTTGTTTTCAATCCTAATATTTGGTTTCATTCAAAAGTTTTTTGAATTGTGGGGACTTATGGTGAGAAAAAACTAATTACGTACTGAAATCAGTAACAATGATTAAATGTTAAACGTAGAAACGACAGACTATTACAACACGCAACCTTCCGTTATTATTCGGTTGTTTACAAATGTATCTCGCGAATTTATTGTGTTCCTAACATTTGCAACATTACTATTGTTTTTGTCAAGACCACTTTTGTCGATTACTTTGTTGAGTTTAACGGAAATTTAGTGAGCTCAATGTCGAATTAAATGTTTGACACTTTTTATGTTTTTAAGACGTCAAATGCTAGAATGACTTACGTTACGTTGCATCCGCTACTGCTTCAGTCAAAAAATTAGATTTCGATCTGCGATTTTGACACATGACTAAGCGAGTACTTGCGAATAGTTCAGAGATCGCAGAATTATAACGATTTTTGGTTAATATTTTTTCAATCCTTATTGCAAGTCGGATTATGATTTTACCCATGAATAATGTCAGAGCTTTGGAAAGGGTTCAAAAAAATTCAAAGACTTAAGTCATTTGGTTGTGTCCGTGGCGTAGTGGTATGTGCGTTGGCTGCTACGAAGAACGCATGGGTTCGAATCCTGCTCGTGTCCATAAAGTTTTCATTTCATCTTTCACGGGTACTGCCTCTTGCAATGAACTGACAACACTGCCAAGAGAATTACCTGTACGAAAAAAGTGCTTTTCAACTTTGCGGTTCGGAATCGGCGTTAAATTGTAGGCTCCCAAATTCTTCACACGCATGAGTGTAAGCCACTTAGGCTTGGCTCTTCAAGAGCTGTTGCGCTACTCTATTTTTTTTATTTAGTCTTTGTTCAGTTAGTTTCAATGTTTTGAGTCTTGTCAGAGCTATCATAAGCGACTGTTCAAATTCAGTCCCACATTTGGATTCAATGTTGAAAAAAGTCGCTAACATTTCTGAATATTGTTACGTCTGTTACGACTTTTGCTTTGCTAGCAAACTTCGTTACAATTTGAAACACTCGCAAATTAGATTCAAACTTTTTTTTCGATTTATGAAAGTTAAGCTAGAGTATTTACAAAAAGTCCAACAAATTGCGATTCCGATGACAATATAAATCGCAAATATTTACGGTTACTTACTTACTTATGGTGGCGTTACAGTCTAGGTCGGAGCAGGGCCTCACCCAACAAACTTCTCCAGCCAGCTCGGTCCCTGGCTAGCTGTCTCCAGTTTTGCACGACAAGTTGGTTCAGGTCCTTTACCACCTGTGTGCTCCACCGGAGTCGCGGGCTTCCTCTTCTGCGACGTCCTTCCGGGTTGGATTCGAAGACTCTACGAGCCGGAGCATTATTTTCCATTCGCTCAACATGACCCAACCATCTAAGTCGTTGGTCCTTTTATTTCTCTGGCTAGGTCAGTGTCGCTGTCCAACTCGTACAGTTCTTGGTTGAATCTTCGTCTCCATTCTCCATTAATGCAGACAGCACCAAAAATCACTCGAACAATTTTTCTCTCAAAGCAGCCCAAAAAGTTTTCATCAGATGTTGTCATAGTCCATGTCTCTGCACCATACATGAGGACCGGGATGATGAGAGTTTTGTAGAGTGTCATTTTAGTTGCTTGGGAGAGCTTTCTAAGTCCAAAGAAGCAGCAATTGGCAAGAGTGATTCTTCGTTTGATTTCAGCGCTGGTGTTGTTGTCTGAGTTAATAGCGGATCCCAGGTAGACAAAGTCCTTAACTACCTCGAAGTTAAATCTGTCTATGTTGACGTTTGCTCCAAGACGTCGATGTTGATTTTTTTTTCTTGTCGACAGCATTAACTTGGTCTTGCCCTCGTTAACTCGTTAGACCCATCTTTCTGGCCTCCGTCTCAAGACTCACAAACGTTCTAATGACATCACGCTGTGTTCTTCCAATTATGTCAATGTCGTCTGCGTATCCTAGTAGCTGGACGGACTTTTGAAATATTGTGCCTCTGGAGTTGACATTGGAGCCCTGCACAATCTTTTCTAGAATGATGTTGAAGAAATCGCATGACAAGGCATCGCTTTGTCTAAAACCTTTTTTGACATCAAAAGCGTCCGTTAGGTTTTTTCCGACCATGATGGAACAGCGTGAATTTTCCATTGTCATCTTACACAGACGGATGAGTTTTTCTGGGATGCCAAAACTTGACATTGCTCTATATAGTTAGTCTGTATAGACGCTGTCATACGCGGCCATGAAATCGATGATACGTTATCTCTGTCTATTTCGGCCAATAGACTTTTTTGTCAAGATCGATGGTACTATTGCTTTGCGAAACTGTCAAACACCCTCAAATAAGTCGCAGCTGTCAACCTACTTGCTGAATTCGAACATGGTGCGACCTTTTGCGAATAGTTTACAAGCAATTCGAACAACTTTTCTTCAACAATTCCGATGTTTTTTTGTGACCTTTTTATGATGTTCTCAAGAATACAAATTGTTTTAATTTAAAAACACAGAAAAGTTTACAAAATCCCATTAATGATGTGTCCATATAAGGAGACAGCAACAATCTCGCAAATATTTAGCTTAAAGAGCCAAAATTCTCCTACGTGAGTTGCACTTAAAATTTATCCCAAAACCTAATTGACCAATTCAAAATATGATAAATCGTTTACGTTCCACTCGACAAACCAGGTTCATTAGAAAATCTCAAAATATCACTTCAATACATCTGCTACGGCCAATCAAGCATTTTGCCACAGTTGTCGTAAATTTAACAAATTCGTGCATTTGTTAAAAATTCTCAACGCCACGGATCAGATTTGGGTATAGACCATATAGCTAAATGCAATTGCATTATTTGTTTACTTTGTTGTTGGGGTGTAGCTAAATTTGGGAACGTTTTGTTCCTTGCAAAGGAATTAAATCGAAGCAACATTTTGGTCATACAGAAACGATCCATCAACGCTTCAGAAGAACTCAAGTAGCAGCAGCAGCAAAAGTGCTGAACGAACAAACAACATTTGTGTTTATTGTTCTTCTAATTAATTCGAATTGCACTCGCGCTGCTGTAAAACACAAAACATCAAGCAATTTGCGAAAATATAAATCATCGCCTTAACCTTGTGGCGTGCGTGTTTGAGCATAAGATACCTCGAGGTTGGTGAATTATATTTTCTTTGGATTTGGATTAATTAGAGAAAATATTTATTCCGAGAATTATATTCTTGTGTGTTCTGTTCTTGTTCTCTCGAGACAGGTGTTGAAAAATTAAATTAAACAAAAATCTGTATCGAAAGTGCTGAGAGAGTGCTGCGCGATGGAAGAGGAGCATGTTTCTTTTTTCGGGTCAGTTCAATCTGCGTAGCGTCGCATTTTCGTCGTCTTCACTCCTTGTGCATAGTGAGTCGAGCGTTGAAATGATGGACAGCGGAAAAGTAGGATCAACCATCACTTTCAATTGCCAAACACACAATTTTGTTTATCCAAAGGCGTTGCAATGGGAATTTGCATTTCTTTTTGAATTTTATTCAAAGGTGTAAATTAAATTTATATCGACACTCACCTCTTTTTCTTCGTTGTCAGCAGCTGAATCTTGTCGTTCTGGTTCAAGGTCCTGAAAAGAGAAAATTCAATATTTTATAATAATTTTTGCAAAGGTCTTTTGAATTACGAAATCGAAATCGAAATTATTGACTTTGAATTTGAGAAATTATTGAACAAAAATTGTCTTGGTCAAGATTCTGTTCAATGGGTTTTTGGTGAGGTAATTGGCTGCCAAGAAATATGCAATCAAGATTTTGAAAATTAAAACAAATTATTATATTCGTATACAAAGTTTATTTGTGTGCACAAATTTTGAGTCGGCGAGAAAGTATTTACTGCACTGCACTCAGGTTAACAGTAATGAATTTACTGTAGGGGTAGCTTAGCTTGATCCCGAACAAGTCTTTACATAATGAAATGAAAAGCCGAATGCAGTCTGTGTTTTAAATTCGATTAAAAAACACTGCATTTGGCTTTTCATTTCAACTAGAGCAGTCGGCAGTCCTCACAAAGTCTTTACATCGTTTTGGAGAAGATAGATTGTTGCACTTGATAAATTTTGGCATCTTGCTCCTTTATCGTAAATGCGTGTTTTCGGTACCGATGAATACCTCCTTCTTTGGATTAGAAACTTTCTTTCGAACCGTTTAATACAAGTTGTATTAGATGGGTTCAAGTCACCCTCTTTCTCATTTTCATCAATGATCTTCTAATCCAATAAATTGTTTCGCTCACGATAGTACTCTTAGCTTTTCATATTCGTTTCCAGACTCACATCCCTCACTCTGATTTAAATGGCATTGTACAATACTTCAAAAACTCAATGCTGTCTTGTATCGTTAAAGAGATATATACCCCCCTTGTCACAGTCCATGAGTGGCACTTGCATAAATGACACCGAACATCTCGAAATTCTCGGTATGTGCATCACTGACCACCTCTTGTGGAATGAACATATATACGATGTCGTCAAAAATGCCGCAAGATGTCAAAGTTTCTTATGACGATACCAGAAATTTGTTTTCCCTTCTGATCTGAGTATCATCTACAAAAAATATATATGTACATCCTCTCACGTCTGGGCTGGTGCTCCAGTGAAGTACTTGAGTCTTCTGGACAGTATCCAAAAAAGAGCATTCAAGATGATTGGTGATCATACCATCTTTGAGTCATTTACATCTCTTGAACATGGGTGTAATTTCTCATGCCTCAACCTATTTTACCGTTACCGTTACCTGGAATGCCCATGAGTTCCAACTTCGGACGTATTGTCATGTATACAGAATCGTTCCTTAGCCGTACTACGCGAATGTGGAACTCTCTTAAACACTGTCTTCTCCAGTAATTGTAATATTCAAGAATTCAAAACCAATGTTAACCGACAACTCCTTTTACATCCTCTATCCTTTCCCAAATACTCGTACTGTGCTCTTGGCATATAAAAGGTAATGAAAAAAGCCTTGAGATGATCAAAAACAAAAAAAAACTCTTCAAGCTGTTTCTCAGTGAAGAACTTAGTCACTGTCCAAAATTTACACCCTGCTTTGGCAGCACTACAAAGTTACTAACAGTTGACAGCTCTCTTGACAGATTTCAAGCGTTACCACTTACTCATTTCAAAATACCTACATCAGCCGTTTTTCTTTTTTAAAGCCGTACTGTCAAACTACTGTGTCCGTAGCTTAGTGGTAAGGTGCGTTGGCTGCTAAGCAGAACATCGTGGGTTCGAGTCCTACTCGTGCCCATAGTTTTTATTTCATCTTTCACGGGCACTACCTCTTGCGAAGAACTGACAAAACTTCCAAGAGTATCAATCTGTCATGAAAAAAGTGCTTCTCAACTTTGCCGTTCGGAATCGGCGTTAAATTGTAGGTCCCCTCAATTCTTCAAACGCACCCAGAGAATAGTTGATGAGAGTAAGCTGCTTAGGCCTTGGCTCTTCAAGAGCTGTCGCGCCAATCTATTTATTTTTATTACTGTCAAACTCAAAACTGTGTTTCTTTTTAGTTCAGTGTGTTCACAGCTTCAAAGTTGTGTTACTTTTTTGATTCAGTTCTGAGGGAGCATTGTGAGCAAAATGCCTGAACAAATGTCAAGCATGTGGGATGGGGGAAAATGAAAATAAATGTTTAAAATAATTAAAATGGTGAAATAAGCATGTTGATACGGCAGAGAATATTAATTTTCGGATAAAAAACAGTCTACTGCATTACTTATTAATGTTAATATACAAATATAAAATTCCTGAGTATGAACTGCTCAATTGCATCTCAAAATTGAATCAGAATGTTTAGAAAATGTTCAGAGCTCACTTTGTTCAGAGTTTGCTCAGCAAGCTCTGAAGACTCAAAAAAAAAGACTAAACAAGAAAAACACTTATTTACTCATTGAAAAAGATGATGAAATTCTACTCTCTAAGTACAGTATATCTTAATTTGGCACTTGGCAGTTACTAAAAGCTGACGGATTTCTTGACAGATTAACAGCGTTACCACTCTATTTATTTTAAAGTTTCTACATTTATAATTAAAAAAATGAAAATCTACTCAATTGTTTGCAGAGGCTTCAGGACTTTTCGGAAAGCTTATCGAAGTATACTCTTCGATACTTCTTTTTTTATATTTGACAGTTCTGTCAAAATAAAAAAGAATCAGTATGGTATCTGTCAATTTATGAAGGGTTGGGTCTTGACAAAATGATAGATGACTTACATCCATATCAATGTGCACAACTCCGGTAGACCTTCGCTTTGGTTTTCTTCTTCTTTGAATAACCGCTTGTGTTGCGAGGGCGCTTCTATTATCGTTCTCCTTGTCGTTTTCTTCAAAACAGAAAATAATTCAAATTTATTACTTTACACAACTTATTTGTCAATAAACAAAATATGAACCTTTGTCTTCACCATTATTTGTCCTTGTCCTTGATAACACTGTATTCTCACTATTGTTTGTATTGGAGTCTCGGCTCCTATCACTTGAGTCATGTGAAGCAATTGAATTCGTGCTACCCATAGAACCAACTGGAGCTGATACCGGCCTCATTGTTGTTGATTGTTGTTGATTTGATGTATTCACTTGAAAAACAAAAACAAATATGCATACATATATTTCAGAGGAGTGTACATTTTAATGGACAAACAAAAATGTACTTACTTGCATTTGTTGTATTGATTCTTCGTTGTGCGATTGAAGATGATAAATTAGCAGCAGCGATTACCGCTGGCGCACTTGGTATAATTGTACTATTGTTGGGCGGAAATGTTGTCCCACTTGATGCATCTTCCAATTTGAACTGTAAAAATATCACGCAAATTCTTTTTTCATTCTTAAAAATTTAATTTTTTTTTATTAAAAAAAAAAATTATAAATAAATAAATTAAGACATTCGTTAAGTTTAAGTTTTCACTTTTTTTTTAATTGATTTGAGAGATTTTGTGTTTAATTGTTAATCAAAAAAAAAAAAAGATTGTTAAATGAAAGGATGTGCATAACTCCAAAGCAATTGGAGTTTACCAAAACTTAAAAACATTTTTTAACGTCTACTACAAGCATAAAACATTATTCAAAAATTTTAAAAAATTAAACCATAAACCCAAAAATATTTTTTTTTTTTTTTTGAATTCATGGATCATGCTAGGTTAATCAAGTTCTATGTACGTACAATAGTTTTCTATACTATGTTTCAACATTTATTTATTTTTCGGTAAGACTCGAGAAATGAACACAAAAAGGCTGGATGTGACTGTGAGTTTGTTTTACAAAGCATTGACCCTTTTCACTCCGACTTAATGTTTTTTTTTTTTTTTTTAAATATAAAAGAAAAATTTCAACCAGGGGCCTTAAACTCCAAACAGTACTTGATTAAGAAACCTGTTCTTAGACAGAGACAGAAAAAAATTCTACAACTTCATTTAAGAAAATTTGTGAGCATTCTTTTAAGCAGTAGCATCGGATTCTCATGACATAAATGAACTAGAAAAAAAATGTTCCCATAAAAGAGAGAGCTGTTCACTGTAATTGCCTGTCAAATTTCTTAAACTTCAGTTCAATAGAAGCGCAAGACCAAAAGTCAATTGTTCTTAATAGTTTCGAAGTGAACATAGTGCAAAAAGGTTTTATCCGCATTGAATCCAAAATTTAATACCTGGGGCCCTACTCTGTAATTCGTTTCGAAAGCCAATCCTATTCGAATCTGATTTTTGATTCGTTTATGAATTCGTACTCTGTTAAATGTTCGAATCGAACAAATAAATCATCTAGTACTATTTCTATTTATAGAATAAATTTGTCGAGTCTCGAAGTATTTCTAATGAGATCTGCCACAACGAAAATCAAAACAAATTACAAGTAAAGACGAGAAAGTTCAAATTAATTTTTTAAGGAAAAATATATAATTCAATAAAAACTTAATAAAATGGATTCGGTTGCAGAAATTAAAGAAATATTTTTTAAATGTGTCACAGAAGGTAAACAAAGTCTGCCCCAGAAATTGTTGATAGTGTTTCTGGCGTCCGAGGCGTTCAAACGTCCCTTGAGCAAATCGGGATGAGCACACATGAATTCCACCATAATTTTAAATGCTTTTGTTTTGTATGCACTTTTTTATCTAATGATTCCCTGCAATAAAATTTATTTGCGTAAATTTTGAATAAAATTATTATTTCCTTATTACATTTTATGTATTTCACACAACACAACACAATTTCCCCCTTTGTTTCCTTTAAAACGACCTCCGAATTGCAATCCGTTACCTTTCTTGATGTAGAAACAAAATTTCCGTTTTCGAACGCTAATGACATTCGGAAACGTATTATTGCCGAATCCGTAAGTACTAGATTTTTAATCCGCATTAGGAATAGAGAGTTCAAAATATTCGTTTTCGAAAATATTTCCTTTCGAAACGAAATGGCGCCATTTTAAATAAAGAGATGAATGTCATTAATCAAACTGAATGACAAACAAGATAAATGTAACACACCGAAACAAAAACGTGGTTTTGCAAAACTTTTCAAAAATTTTCGGAAAACGTGAGTTTTCTCATACACACTTTTTGACAGCGTGTTTTGCCAAGTTTTTTAATGAAAACCATTCAAAGCCTAAAAAAGTGAATGCATTCAGCAATCTTTAATTCATTCAAATTTGTACATATATTTCTCCCTCTCTCGCAAGAGTAAATTGACAGTCTGCTTGTAGAATTATCCACGACAAAATGTGTCAGTTGATGTAAGGATTAAGGTTGCCACTTTTTTGTGTTTAAACTTTATGCCTTCAAAAACCGTGACTGTGTATTATTTCAATATTCTGTAGCAAAATTGTTATGGTTATTAAAACAAAAACAATCGGAAATGTCAAACAACAGTGGTGTTGTGCAGGGTGTGTTCACTAAGAAATGTCATTAAGAATCAATCCAAAACATTAAGAAGGGTTCACAGTGGTGTTCACATTACACAATCGCGATTTTGACAGAAGTTGCTATAATTTCATAGCATGTTCATGTTGAGTGTGAACCCCCTTCAATGAAAAAAAAACGTATTTCTTAATAACACAAGATGTTTACTTAAAATTGACATTTATTAACGGAAACAAAACTTGACAATCTTCTTAAAGGTGATCATCAGTCATTCTAAAATTGACATCAAGTATTTATAATAGCACAGCAAAATTTCTCTTGGCAAACAACAACAATTTGGATTGCAGTCGATAAAAAGGCCAGTAAAAAAATGACAGTTGTGCTGGCGATAGAACTTTCAATCATTGAAATGAAGACAGCGCTGTTGGCGTTAAGAAGAATTATTTTGCTACGCAAATCTAATGATCTGAGCTTATGTGAGTTATGCACTCGCTTATGTTGATGTACTTGCTAATTTTCTATAACCCGAGGCGCAACCCTCAGGTCCATTTTGCGACATTGAATGCAACAATTGCCATACAAATTGAATTTGACAGATAAAGTGAGTTGGAGCATTTTATTCGAACTTGATTACTGTGCTGGCTACTGAGTAGTGAAAAAAAAACACGGCTAATGTCAACCAAGGACCTGAAATATTCGGAGTGAACAGATTTCGAGTTTTGGATAACTTTTAGCTGAATGTTCGGTTTTGCGTCTGGTGTGAAAAGTATATAATTGAATTGAATTGACAAACAGTAATGATTGCTTCTTGTAACTGTCATTTATCGATGGAAAAAGAATACAGGGTACAGGGAATTCAATTTGTTCGTGCAAGAACCCCTAGAATGTGGAAAAAAGAAAATACAAGTATTTTTGAATATAACTTAACTAACACTACAAAAAAAAAAAAATACTACTTAGTAACAAAGCAAGCAATTTTTTGTTTACATGAATAAGCTAAAAAGGGATTAATTGAAACAAACACCAAGTTAGTAATAAAACAAAAGTTTTTTTGTTAACATTAAATTTGTTTATTAATTATTTACATAATGTATTTTTTCATAAATAAAAAATTAAATTAAAATTTGAAAATATTCATTTCAAAAGCAAGCTCATTTTCTTTGGGCTACAAATTGTTTTGCAAACTAAGCGCAAGACATGCGAAGCCAGAGCGCGCATGAATAATAGTTTTGTTTGCTTTTAGTTTTATTTTTGTTGGTGAAGTAAAAATAAGTAACAAAAAAATTAATTATGATGCAAAATAAAGAAACGAAAGATTTATGTTTTATAAAAGAAGGTAAGGTAGTAGATGAAGTAGTGTGTATTGTTGAAATCATTATTGAGTTTTGATTGTTGTTTTTTTTTTTTTTTTTTCAAATTTTGGGCGAGGCCTACCTTACATCCAATATCGAATTTCAAACGCCAAGATGGCCGACGTTCAGCCGCCGAACTCATATGCAACGGTGACGATGGTGTCGATTCGCTTTTTCTCATAACAACAACATTATCACGATCACTATTATCACTGTCATGCAACGAGGAGCTTGGCTTTGAGATTGTCGTCGTTGTAGAAGCTGTCTCTGGTGCCGTTGTTGCGGATGGTTCTTGAACTATTTCACCAATGTCACCAGCTGTGGTGTATTTATTCGCTTCATTGCGAAGCTTTTCGGCCAGTGACAGTGAACTGGCATTATCGATGTCAAAAAGTGAACGTTTCTCACGCAACCTCGTTGGTGAGTCTGTTGGTGATGTTCCACTTATTCGCATTCTTGGTGAATGCATTGGTGATGTTATTGCTGGTTTTTGAGATTCATCGACTTTTTCACTGATCGCAACAGTTGGCAGAGGTTCACTCGACGATACTTTGTGACTTGGTGTTTCAGATTCAGTCTTATTGTTGTTGACATTTTTCGTTGGTGAACTTGGTGTTGAAACTGGCACTTTTTCTACTTCCTCACTCGTGCTAGATGATTCTGCTTCCTCTTCTTCGTCTTCGTCTTCTTCAGTAGCAACCGATTCTTCTTCTTCACTTTCGACCTTGTCAACAGATTTTTCATCAGCGACCTCTGCTGCGGGAGTGATTTCTTGTCTCTCTTCCTTTTCTTCTTGAATTTTCTGACCTTCTCTTTCATCACTCACCTCTTCTTCGACATCTTTGTGCTCTTCGACTGTTATAGATGGCGGTGGTTGCGTATGAGTTGGTGACTTTAAAGGCGGTGGTGTTGAGGGCGGAGTTGGTGACCATGAGTGAATTTGTTCCGCTATTTTATCATCTGTCAGATGAATTGGCTTTGTTCGATTGAACGCAACTGTAAATGTGGCACTTATTTCTTCTTCATCTTCATCATTCGATGAACTCTTTGTTGTTGTTGATTCTGTTTTCTGTGGTGGATGAACGGTTTCAGATTCATAATCCAATGTCATCGATGGTACTCGATCGTTTATTGGTGACGTTGGTGTAGTTGTTAGTGTTGTCGATTCTAAGGGGGTTGTTGCACTATTTGTTGTCGTTATCAGATCAGCAGATGGCGCTGATTGTATTGGCAGTTGTTGTTGTATTGGTGATGATGGTGTTGATGTTGGAGTAATTGTTGTTGTTGATGATGTTGTATTTTGGGATTCGGTCTGTTAAATTTATTAGTTAACAATATTTGGAATTTTGTTTACGGTATTTTGTTTGTGAAACTCAATATTTAAAAAAAAAGGAAGATAAAGTCTGTTTTAATTTGTTTGGAAATTAGAAACAGAAAGAATTATTTTAAATACATAAAAATATAAATTTCAATTCACAATAGACTAAGTATGTTGTTATAATAAAAAGACAGAGAGAGAGGGCAGAAAGAAACAAAATAACAGAAAACAACAAATAAAGCAGATACATTTGTTGGTTGCTCCAAAACTTGAGTCTTGTAATCTGCCGGCAAATGTTGTTTCGAAGCTCAATCGAAATATTGTTTGTTTACATGCTGCATCAAGTAGATATGTCAGATTTAAACGATTTTGTCGAATCCTTGCGGTCGCTTTAGAATTTATTAAGACAGCAGAGAAATACACTTACAATTTTATATTTTCATTATTTTAAAATACACAACGTGCTACGTCAACAAATAAAATCATCTAATAAAATGGAAAACAATTTATATTATACTTTACACATTTTTGATTAAATTTTACAACAGAAAAATCGTCATGCTTCAGAAAAAATATTTTTCTATCTTGTTGTTCGTGTAAAATGTTGTTTTTATATAAAAACAAATAATTTTTTAACGTTTCATTTAAAAACAACAAAATTATTACAATTAATTTAATGCTTAAAACAAATTACTGTCAGTTTATTGCTTTTTCTAGTTTTTACTAACAATTCTGTTCGCTTTTGATGAAGTACAATAACAGAAAATTGTATTAACTCTACTTTACAGCTATGTAGTAAGCACTCCAGCGTGAGAACTCTAGCCTAGACACAGCAGCTTCCAAGGAATTAACACAAGAAAAAGGAACGGAGTGGTAGAAAAATTAAACAACGTGAAAAAGATGACACCGTTTGTCTAAGTGGAGGTTTGTATAGAAAACAACTCAATGCTGGTAATACTGGCACTCCAAGTGGCGCAGGACAATTGAAAAGTTTGTTTGATTACTTTTCTTTTAAGAAGAGAAAAAAAAATAAAGAGTATGATGACAATGAATGAAAATGATCATGAACCGAACTTTTTTAGTCTCGGATGAACTGAAAGCATTTAGTTGCAAATATTTTTCAGCTGTTAAATTTCGCTTTTGCTTGTTGGCTTGTAAACACATTAAGTTAACAGCAACAACACGTTTCCTTTTTAGTAGTAGAGAACACACTTCAACATAAAAACCTCTCATCATATCAATGCATCTTAGTCTCTTGTGAATTTTATTATTATTACTACATCTCCTTGGTTCTATTAAAAAAAATTATTTATGAACAAAAAAAAACTTAAAAACCACCAAAAAATAAAAATACAAAAAAAAAATAGAAAATATATGTATCACTTGGAATGTGAAACCTTTCTCCACTTTGTATATGTTTTTGGTTAAAATATGTTTGTTTATTTTTTTTTTTTAACAACAAAAAATTATACAAAAACAAAAATTAAATAAATAAAACCTCTTCCGAAGCGAATCTTTGTGTGGGGTTGGTTGGTTTGTGGCGGTATGGCTGAATTGTTTTTTTTTTTATGGTTTTTTTTAACAAGGAGTTAATGCATTGTTTTTTTTCTAAGGCAAAAGAAATTAAGAAAAAATGTGCACTTACATTAGTATTGTTATTGTTGTTCATTGTTGAGTTCTTCTTTTTGACGAGCTCTTCGGCACTCTTGATTTCGTCCAAGGTAACACCCTGTGTCGAGCGACGTGTTTCACGCACTCGTTTGGCGTGGGCTTTGCGTTGAGTTTCACTTTCTTCGTCACGAACTGGTGGCACAAAGGATCTGTTTGATTTTGTAAAATAAAAATATTTTCAATTTATTTGGAAACAAAATCGTTTTACATTTTTTTGTTTTAGAAGAAAAAAAAAAAAACGATTTTTAGATGAGGCGATTAGTATTTTTGCAAACGTATACTAAATAATTTTTAAACTTTTGGCGGCAATTTATTTAATTTGAGAGCATTCTCAAGGCTAAAAAGAAGTAATTTGGTTAAGTTTTGTCTCATAGACTTTTCCACCGTCTTCGAGTAATTTCTTTACCACAAATACATTGAAAAGTAGGAGAACATGGTTCAAATAAAATTGCTTTAGGAGAAGTTTGAAAATTCAAAACACAGCGTTAGTTAAAAAAAACCCTTAGTTGATAAGAGTCTGAAAACATTCAGTGCAAGCTTCAAAAACTAAGCATATCTTGAAAATGTTAAATAAATTTCTGCATTTTTATTTGTTCTTTTAACATTTAAAACGAATTGGGTTAAGTTGTTAAGAAACACTCATTGACAATTTTTTTGGTAAGGACACACGCTGACAGACAACTCAAACATACTTGAAGAAGTTTTTGAAAATCGATCCCGGTGTGATTTTTTGCTTTGCATCGTTTTTGTTCTGAACTTCGCCATTTGTATTATTGTTGTTGGTGTTATTATTATTGCTATTGGTATTGTTGTTGTTGTTGGCATTGTTATTGTTAATTTGAATGGTTTTTGGTGGAAGAATTGGCGGACTGAATACAATTTGTTTTTAATATTTTTTGAATTTTGAAATAAATTTTTATGATTAAATGAAACATTTTTGGAAGCGTAAAATTCGACAAGGAATGAATGAAAAGGAAGAAAATTGATTCAGTAAATAAGAATAAGAAGAAAAATAGTTTTCATAGCGGTGTTTTGAGTAAAGACTAGCTGACCCGGTAGACGTTGTACTGCTATAAGATTTTCACTAAGCGCTTTCATTTTTACGATTTCAATAGCATATCTAACATCGCCATTATTTATTCGGTCGATGATATTAAGTTCGGAATAAAGAATCTGCTGAGCCTTTACTAGGTGGCGCGCATCATAAGCTCAAGCCAATTCGACAAAGTTCGAAAATACCTGAATATACAAAACAAAATAGGTTTACGTAATCGCTTCCCGTTTTCGATAGGAAAAATTCTATTTTCCAATATCAAGTTTTCAAGTTATGACTCACTCCAACCATGATAGTCGGATCAGCTAGTTGCATTAACACATTTTCACCACAAACGGTGTAGTTCAAACTTTTTTGTGAGGCTGACTTCAACGAAAGCCCTCAAATGTAAATCGTATTGAGATCAGCAGAGCCAGACCATCAAAGAACAATAAAAAATTCTCTGCTGTGTGTTGTTCTTGCAAAAGTTGTACGAAGCAAGATTTTGCTAGAAAATGGTTCCTGTATCGAAGTTTGTAATGTACTAAATACATAACTAGAGTGACTCGATAGCTCTTGAAGAGCCAAGGCTTTAGTAGCTTACATCATCAACGATTTTCTGAGTGCGTGTGAAGAATTGAGGGGACCTACAAACTACAATATAACGCCGATTGTGAACGGCAAAGTTGAGAAGCACTTTTTTCATGACAGATGATACTCTTGGAAGTGTTGTTAGTTATTTGCAAGAGGCAGTACCCGTGGAAGATGAAATAAAACTTTTATGAGCCCGAGCCGGATTCAAACCCACGCGTTCGGCAGTAAATGCACTACAATGTTCTTGGAGTCTTTTTTTTTATAATAACCACGCACTTAAGGGGTTTCTATTCCCTTGTTATGCCAAAGCACAGTACGGGCGTTAGGAAAAGTGTCGGTTAACGTTGGTCTTGAATTCTTGAATATTGCAACGACTGGGGACCACAGAGTGTGGAAGAGAGTTCCACATTCGCGTAGTACGGCTAATGAATGATTTCCTGAACATGACTGTACGTCCGAAGTTGGGCTCGAGGGTGAATTGATGGGCATTCCTAGAGGCGCGGGTATTTTATCATGTCTTCGAAGGACTCTACATTTTTTAAGGTCCTCGGACACCAAGCACACAATTTTTAACCTTCTACGAAACGCATTAGGAAATTTGATTGTTGTATTTTATTTGTTCCTTACTGTAGTTTGTAAATTAGTTTTAGAAGTAGCGATAGTTTTGTATTCTTGTACTGTTGACGATTAAAAAGAGTCCCAAACAAGTAGGCACTAATATCCTTTGTCGAATTCACAATTCCAAAACTTAGAATGATTGATTTCTCTATTTGAGAACACTTACCTTCGAATCGGTGTCGTATTCGGAGTAGTCGGAGTCGTTGGAGCGGTACTATTTGGTGTTGCAACTGGTGTATTCGGACTAGCCGGTGGCGACGTAATTGGTTTCCTTTAGAAAACATTCAAAAATCATCAGTAAAAATTTTGTAAATATTTAAACATTCCTACAATCTAAATTAGGAGAAATGAATATCTACTAAAATGTAATGAAAGAGAAAGTAATTTTTTTGTGGTTGATTTTGTGCAAAAATTTGTTTTAGTTGAAATTAGTGGTAAATTTATTTACTTCAATTAGTTAAGCTTTTGTACAGTGATTGATTTTAATTCAAATATTTTTAAACAACACAAAATTAAGAGAAAAATAATAAACAACAACAAACGAAAAAACAAACAAACCTGAAGTATCTATGATCTTTGAGTGAGGCCGATCTTTGTACTGAATAATTTTGAATGGGCGTGTTAACTGTTCCTAGCACATTTGGATTTTGTGTTGCCGGTAATATGGGACACGAATTGGCCTTTATTCTGGCTCGCAGTTCATTGTATTTTTGATAGAATCTTTTTTTTACAATTTGAGTATTTTGTTTGTGATTATGTGGTGAATTTGAATGATTTTAATTTGCAAACAACAATAAAATATATAAAAATAAAAAAAGAAACACACAGTTTTAATGTAAGAATTATGTATTAGTGGTAAATAAAAAATTTAAAAAAATATTCTTATTTTTCGAAGCTCAAGCATAATTTTTGTTGCACCGATTTATTTGATTAATTTGGATTTATGTATTAAATTTGCGTGCGTGATTATTTTGGCAGCTGCAGCAAATACCAAGAGTGCATTTCATTTCGATTCTTTTTGCCAGTTTTTGCAACTCGAAACATAGAAAATTGCACTCGATTAAGGAAACACAGCGGCAAAGACTGTTTGACACAATTCTTTTCACTCTCTGATTTAATGTATTGGATGATGACTAACAAACAACAATTTTGTGTTTTTTTTTTTTTTTAATTTTCTAATCTTATCAGTTTTAATATAGATTGGTTTTGCTTGGACAGAGAACTACTAGTTCTCTAAATGTTTTTTATGTCATCGAAATTGAAATGTGCTCTCAGTGGTAAATACAATTTTAAAACAACAATAAATTAATGTGTGAATAAAAGACAAAAGAATATCATCATCAAAAATTAATGCGTGAACAGACATGATCATACTTTGTAAATGAATTGAATTTGGAAAAAGGAAATAACATACTTCTCATCATTCTCAAAGCTTTGGGTACGTCTGAGGATGACATCGGAATCCGACGATTTGACATCTTTTTCAGGAACTTCTGCAAAAGAGAAAACAAAAATTTACAATCTCTTCTAAATTGATGAACAAAACAAAATAAATTCCATGTTGACCTAGCTCCATTCAAGATTATTTTTATGCTTTTACTTTTTATACTTTCGACAACTACCTTTTTCAACTGGGTTCGGAGAATGAGAAGACATACCTAATAAATAACAAATTGCTTGTTGCACCTAATGAATTGCTATCGATTTGATATTTAATTTGCAGACGCGCTGGAAGCTCATAATAAACAATTGAAATCTTATCGGGGTTTTCGTTAGTGTCGTTCATAATTCAACACATTTCTTTAAGTGCAAGATATCGTTGGTAAACTAAATTGAATAAAGTTAACCTGCTAACAGCTATCTACACTTGTTAAAATTGTCCACACAATAGTTTGATTCAAAGCAACAGAAAGTTTGTTAAAGAAGTTTGAATGTTAAGGTATATAATTGGCGTCTCCAGTTCGTGGAAAAACAAAAAACTGAATTTCCATTGAACATTGAAATATTCATCCACATTTTTCACTGGAGTGTTTTAAGCAAACGTTATCATTTTTTGTTAAATAAGTTCTAATACTGTCTGATTCTTTATATTAGTAGAAGACTATGCAGAGCGAGGAACAGGAGAAGCAAGTCAGGTAGAGACTAAACCAGACGCAGAACGGAAGAGGTGGAAAGATCCATCTAAATGCTAGAAGGCGTTTTTTAAGGATCCCGAAAATGTGATCCAGCAGCTGTGCAAAATGACGTTATACAGTTGACAAGTTTTAGACTGGGAGGTGGACTATCACTTGAGCTCACCAACAGGGGTATTAAATCTGAAAAAAATATTCACCCTTATCAGATGCCCCGACGTAATAAAGGGTTTTCCAATAAGAGGTGTTATTTTGATATTCAAAAAAAAAATGCCATTTTTTGAGATAAATGATCGGATATTTAATTCTTTATAAAGAGGAAGGTATGCCGTTCCCCAAAGGAAGAAGTCGCCAGGTGTTAAATCACAAGATCTCGGTGGCCAATTGTGATCACCTCTGCGAGAGATAACACGATCCGGAAACTTGTCCTGTAAAAGATCTTAGCTCCGTCTTGTTGAAAGTAAACGTTGTCCAGATCAATACCATCCAATTCCGGCCATAAAAAAATCATTAATCATCTCTCAATAGCGCAATCCATTGACTGTAACTGTTGCTCCAGCCTCATTTTTGAAAAAGTAAGGTCCAATGACCCCGCCGGACCATGAACCGCACCGAACTGTCACGCGTTGAGGATGGAGAGGCTTTTCAACAATAACTCTTGGGTTTTCCGAGCCCCAGATGCTACAGTTTTGCTTATATTGACGTAGCCGCCGAGGTGGAAATGGGCCTCATCAGTCAAGATGATTTTTCGATGAAATTCCGAATCATCAAGGACCCAATCAGCAAAGACACGACGTTGTTGATGATCAGCCGGCTTGAGTTCTCGTGATTACTGAACTTTATAAGCCTTAAGACGCAAGTCTTTATGCAAAATACGGTGTAATGACGTTTGTGGAATGCCTAATTCCAAAGAACGACGAGGAATGGACAAACCTGGGTTTTCTTCAACACTTTGGGCTACAACAGCAATATTCTCAGTTGTTCTTGAGCGACGTGCACGGGTTTTATTCTTCACATCTCTAACTTGTTCCAACAGCTCGAATTTGTCCACCAATTTCTGCGACAAGGTGCTTCACGACGACCCAAAAATGTTTTAGTTTTACGAACGAGTCTCTGCCAAATTTTCACCATTTTTATAGTGAATTTTAATAATTTCAATGCGTTGTTGAAGCGTGTATCGTTCCATTTTTATTAATGGCTATAGTAGTTCTTCTTGTCAAATGTCAAAAAATTACAACTTCAAAAGTGACAGCTACCAAAATAACGGGCTATTCAAAATAACACGTCTTATTGGAAAACCCTTTAGATTCGTACTACGAATCCCGAAAATAAGTATCAAAGATCCCGTCGTAATAAAATTTTTTGCTACGAAATTTCACGGAGTTCGTGAAATTGATATCACTAGCCCCGAACGAGTAGAAAGTTTGATACTTTTTTCTACAAACATTTTTTTTTTTGATCGGAGCTACATAAATTCAAATTCAAATGGACATAACAATTCAATGTTTTGAATCAATTGTATGCAAAACTAACACAATACAGAAATTTAAGATTTTAATCCAAAATTACTGTGGAAAATATTGATTTTTTTGTTTTTAATGAGTCAAATAATTCACAAAATCGTCCCCATTAAGATACACTTTTTCTGGGAAGATACAAACATTTTTTCTTTTTTTAGAAAGAGGAAAGTAAGCACACTTTTTTGGACCTACATAGAAGAAGCTGTATTTAAATGGCTGGGCTGGAAATGTCAACAAATGGCATCCAATTCACTCGTTTTTTATGGAGTTGATTGTTTTTTTTTAGGTGTTGCAGATCTGCAACTCAAGGAATCGATGATGTTGGAAATGGTGACTGCGCTGAATAAATACAGGAATACAAAAAATTGCTTTTGAATTCATCTTTAGCAAAAAAAAACACCTCAAATCCACTTTGAATACATGAAATTTAATTTGTTTTGAAGTAGTCAACTGATTCCGAAAGTCGGAATAATTGATTTGTATTTGGCAATGCCTCTTTTGATATTCATCCAGCTTCTTGGCTAAGCGGACGACTACGACAGTTATTCATTCATTCCGGTGCAAAGAAGTTTACTTGAGGCCTGATAATCAAAATTATAATTCAGGTATGGATTGAAGGCATTTGAATGAATGAATGGTTTAATCTTTAATGCAATTAACATTTACGGAATTCCAGTCAATGGAAAAAAAAAACTACAAATCAATTCCTTTTTAATTTTGCCGTGTTTTCGACAACATGCTGTTTAACATTTGTACTTTTGTGTTTGATTCAAAATACATTTTTGCACACTGCACTCCTTTAATTCAGAGAAAACTTTTTCAAACCTGCATCAACTGTCACATCTGTGATTCAATAATTTAACAAACAGACTGTCAGTGAAAGCTAAGCATACTAAATACTAACTACATAATTGTTCTCCAATTTCGGGCTGGTTTTAGACGCAACTTCCCCAAAAACAAAGTTTTCGCTCATTCTGTTTTTATTTTAAATGAATGCATTACTAATCTTGGAATCAAATGAAACTCAATTAGCTAAAATTGACCTAATGGCAACCTTTAAAAAAAAAACACAAAATTAAAACTTTAACTTACGATTTTTAGGTGGACTCTCTGGCTGGATACGTGTTCTTGCCGCACTACCACGTCGCCATGGGGCATCCTCATCGATGGCCGTTTCTGAATTAATTTTTTCTGGCATAAGTTTTGGTTTGTCATCTAAACAAAAGCAATTCAAAGGAAGTTAATTTAAAATAGTTTATAAAAATTTAATTTATTTTCGCTAGAAATAAAACAATTTATAAAAACGCAAAAGCTAAAATAGGGAACCAATTAGAACAAATAAAACGAAACTTTTTTTATAATACAAAAAATAATAGTAAAAAACAATAAAAATTAATGTTGATTTACATGAGAAAATAAAAACGGAACTAAGGCTGCAATTGTAACTTTTAGTGGCTTGGAAAGGTAAAGGTTGTAGTTTCAGTTAGCTTTAAGTCTTTGCGAGATATACTAACGAGGATAGTCGCTTCTGGCCTAAATTATTCAAATAGCAATTGTTAATGTTAAGAACTGACTGATCGTTTTAGGATTCAAAGAAGCATACATTTTCAAAATTATTATTGTTACATTGACACTTGATAGCAGTCAACATCTTGTTCAGGGGCCTGATTACGACATTTTTCAATTATTACTTTCGTTTACCCCTCTTGGTTTCAAATTCGACCAATTATAGAGTTCGAAAGCGAATTTGAAGTGTCAGAAATGTAGGCAACTTTTTTATGGCGGATTCATAGGCAAAAGAGTGTTTATTATTATTAGCAGGAATATTGGAAGAAATAGTCAAACCAAAAGTGTTAAATCAATGGAAGAAATATTTTCGCCCCGCGGCGAAATCGTTAATAAGGAAATATGACGCCAGTCGAATTTGAAAGGTCAAATTGAAAACGATCCGCTGCGAACCCCATAATCACGCCCAGTCAATTTAACGAAACCACCAGTATGGTATTGTCTTCAACAGCAAATGCGAATAATTAAATTTATTTAATGGGTGCTCGGTTCAAGCAACATTTCAGGTGCTTAGCTTATTTTACGATCGCCATAATAATCTTCAGCAATGGCGACCATTTCAAGATGACTGGGAACTTATGGAATTTAAAATCATTTCAATTCACCTGAGATTCAAGAGACTTAATCGGGATTTATTGAACAATCCCGATAAAGTCTCTATTTAGTTTGGATTTTGGGCTCCAGGCGTGTGGTCGTTGTTCCATTTTGGACACTCCGAAAGCCGCCGCGGATGTTTTAACGATATTGGCGCAAAATTATAGTCCGCTAATGAACAAGTTTAGTGTGATACTAACTTAAAATGACGTTTCAGACATTACTCAAACGTCATTTTAAGCTAGTATCACACTAAAATTGTTCATTAGCGGACTATAATTTTGCGCCATTATATTTTACATAAAAAGACAAATATAGGCATTTTAAACGAATAAACGAATGATTTAAAAAAAATTCAATACGCGTCTACATCGATGTCGGCCTAGAAGTGTAAAAAATTGTCTCAATTGAACGGTATGGTGTGGGCCATGGGCTGGTGAAATCATAACTTCATATTTCTTCAAAAATCAGGAAACTCAGAATTTTACTATGAATGGAAACCGTCATCGCGCTATATTAATAGACTATTTGCTTCCTGAAATTTAAGCCTTTAGTCTCGTGAGTACTGGTTCTGAGCGTACTATACAGCGCGTGGAACAATGAATTTGTTGAGAAATACTATCATAAATTGAGAGTCCAGAAAGTTCGATATCACTCACTTGAGACCAGACTTTTTTCTCTGGGGATATGTAAAATGTTATTTCTTCAGCAAGGAGATTCAAAACAGATGTGCACAATTTCTGCGCAGCAAAATTCAAAATACAGAGGCTCTTATGGGAGTAAATTCTGCATGCAGAACAGCGCTACGTGATGTCTCTATTTCTAAATTTTCTGTCTAGGTTCATTGCAGCCATAATTGAAAAACAAAATTTGCCAAATAATTGCTATTTGGCAATACCCTTATTGACACATTGTTGAAACTGTTGATAGTGCGTTTTATTTCAAATAAAATTGTTATTTTTGAAAATTACAAACCAAAATTAACAATAAATCGCAAAATAGCGGAATAATCAAATGCAGTAATCTATGCACAGAAATTGTCGAATATTCAGCTCCAAATGAAATAGCTGTCTGGAATTGGCATCGATCGCTTTGAATGCTTTTGTCATTTCCAGAAAAAATAAGAACAAGAAGTCACCTAAATAATTACGAAAAATCTCAACAAAATCATCGATGACAGCTATTATCTAGAGTCGTAGGCTAAGAAGTCCAATATGCGACATCGTCCAATTGCAATTGAAGTCCAAAGTATGGCTGATGGTTTGATTACCATGCGTCATCAATTCGAAAGTGAAGGTGCCCTGTTACTTAACCAGCAGATCTTCGAGACCATCTACTATGGAGCTCTGGAAGTCAGTTGCGAACTGGCCGCCAAGGATACTTACTTACTTACTTACCGCCAAGGATGGTCCTTATGAAACATACGAAGGCTCTCTGGTGAGCAAGGGAATCCAGCAATACGATATGTGGAATAAACTCTAACCGACGTCTGAGATTTGGCCGCTCTGAAGGAGAAAATCGCCAAGCATGGAGTGCGCAACAAAGACGCCTGAATGAGTTGTAGGTCTTAAGCATGTTTTGTCTTTTTCCAATCATCAATTCAATATATTATTTATGAAATCACGCAACTCTGTCGTTCTAACCTATTTTCTAAAGAACTGTTCGTTTTCGAAATTATAGACACTAATTGTAATTCCTTCTCTCGTGCTTCTGTCTTTCTATTTATTTTAAGAGTCAAAAGCTTTCTCTCCTCTGTGTCCTACTCGAAAAAAATACAACCAAATCAATAACATTTTGGCAGGTGTCGTTTTTTTCTCGACAAAACTTGGCAGAGTTTCTGCACGTGTGTTTTGCTTGACATGGCTCATGTCAAAGATACCGTCAATAAGCCCAAAAGTCGCCTAAACTGAACCTTCCAAATGGACCATCTAGTCGTAGACAGCATAAACATGATTTCTTAAAATTAATTTCCTGGAATTATTGTACGATTCATAACACTACCGAATGCCGTTTCTAACTCACGTAATGTCGTTCCCTTATCAAGCCTCCTTGATAAATATTATTAAATGCCTCTGACTTTTTTTCCGTTGTCCAGTAAATGCATGAATACAAAAACATAAAAAAAACGCACTCTTTACAAATCCAAAAACAAATTTCTAACATTTTACAAAAAATATAACAATGAAACGAGTATCTCCAACAAAAAGGACTAAGACGACAAATCCACTAAAAAAAGTACAAATGAACGAGACTTTTCGAACAAAAACTCTAAAACTAACAAAATGTTGATAGAAAATAAAAACGAAAACTAAACAAAAACTAACAAAACATCTTCTAGTACCTTCAGCTTCTGATATACTTGTCGAATGTGAACTCTCTGTCGAATCGGTGAGTTCAGAATCGGTTTCGTCCGATTCTGTAATCCTCTCTAAATTGTTTAAACCATCCTCTTCGATTTGCTCTAAAATAATCATTGTAGTGGTTTGATGGTTTGTTCGATTGGATGGAATGGTGGAAGGATGATATACGAGGACAATTGATTAGCACAAATATTTTTCCAAAAAACATTGGGCATTGGCAGTTAAAGATTGAAGGAATGGACAAAGGTGTGCACAAGGAAGAAAGCGGCAGGAATTTTGTAAATTAATTTAAATTCGTTATTAGTTGAAGTTTATTTTTGTACAAATAAAACAATAAATTTATGAATTTAGCGTGAATGAGAACCTAATTATTGTTTTTTTTTTTTTGTGTAGCAAAATAAAAATATCGGTCAATATTTTTTGTCCAAATAATAAAGAAGAAACTAGAATGCTTGTCGAATACTTACCATTGACAGGATCCTTTGTATCTGGTTTGACTTCAACGCGAATGAACTTCGTAGGGGTGTTCTCGATGTGATTTTCGATTGTGTCTGAGATTCGACTACAAAAAAAAAAAGTAACACAAAGTCAAATGAATTGGAATTAGTTGATAAGGACCAAAGGAGACTAACGTGATTTGACTAGATGGTCTTCGTTTAATCCGCTTGTTATTCGCTCGCAAATCTTCAAGGAATTTCACCATTTTTCGTTCAGCCACGTCGATACACGTCTGTCCAGCATAGTTTCGTATGTCCATGTCGGCCAAAGCATCGACGAGCATCTCAGCGGACTCCTTTTGACCCCAATGTGCCGCTGCATGCAAAGGGGTCCATCCATCGTTGTCCTGTTTGTCCACGTTCGCCCGGCCAGCTAAGAGCAGGCTTAAAACCTTGAGAAAACAAAATGTTCCATCATAAAATTAAGAAAGCAAAAAAAGAAAACAGGAATTAAAAAACAACCTTTTTGTAACCCTTAGCGGCGGCAACGTGTAACGCAGTGGCACCAGTTTTTGGATGTGGATTATCTGCTTCGGAAGCATCGCTGCGCAACCATCGTTTGGCATCGCTCAGCATCATTTCTTCTTCGGCACGTCGTGCCTTATCACAATCGATGTTATGTTCAGCAACTAGTTTTTGCATGTATTCTATCATAGGACTTAAATGGGCTATGTCAACGGCCAAATCGACAGCTAGTTCGCCATCGCTGTTGACGGCCGCTATATCGGCTCCATGCTCGACTAAATACCGGGCTATGCTTACAAATCTGCAATGAGAAAGAGAAATTAGAAATCTTCAATGGGGTATTCCCGAAACCCGAAAGAAAAAAAAAATAGGACTCAAACGATACAAATCGAAAACAAGATATCAAGAACTGTAGTAGGTGTAAGCTGAGAAACCCGTTGCATAAGTTCTGACTTTTGATGCTCGTTATATCCGTACATTGGACGAATAGTCGACTGTTCAAGGCATTTTGAGACTCTGTTGGAACCAGGCACCAGGCTAAGTTAAGAGTTTGACAAGAAAACACTTACGGTCCAAAGAAAGAAGTTCACTATCGGTTGCGTTAGCACCCCGTAGAATGCCAGAGACTACATTGAGGGCCTGAGTGAGCGACTCTCCGCCGTCTTCCCAAATATTACAGATGTCAACACCTTGTGGAACTAATATCGTGAACTAATTAAAAATGTAGCCGAGACCACTATAGCCACACCCGAAAGAGAACCCGTGGTATGATGATGAATGCGCGTTATTGAAAAGAGAGACGACGAGAGAAAATGCACTTTTGCAAGTGCTGCAACGGAGAACAAGAGCAGCAAGAGAAGAGTACCGAACAAAAAGGAGAAATGAGAAAAAGACCCTGCGGAGGAAGAAAAGAGCAACCGCAGTTTTCAAGCAGCACTTCCAACAACTGCTGTATGCGCATAATGTCGAGCGAGCCAGTGGCGAAAGAGTCAAGCAAGAGCAAGACTAGTCAATGAAGACCCAGCCCCAGCCCCCTGAACAGAAGAGGTAGAAAGAGCCATCCAAAATCTAAAAAATAAAAAGTCCGACCGACGTTCTTTAAATATGGAGGTTTTTTGATGAACCGCATAAACCAGGTCATCAAAAAAGTGTGGGAGAATAGAATTCATACCCACTTACTGGTCGATAAGGTCCATATGCCCCATCTACAAAAGAGGCGATACTATTTAATGTTGCATATAAAATCCTATCCAACGTATTGTGTTACCGTTCTGTAACACAATAATCGGCAATGTTCCACAAACGACACCTTAACCGTAGTGGGGATCCGTCGAATAATTACCCTAGCGAACCTCACTCGAAAGACAAAGTGTCTGCTATACAAAACTTTGATTTTACCAGCCCTACTCTACGGCGGCACTTTCGAAAGAAAAATTCTTCGACGGATTTTCGGTCCCGTATGTGACGATGGCGAATGGAGAAGAAGATTCAACCGCGAACTGTGCCTACGAGCTGTATCAAGATGTGGATGTAGTCCAGCAATCCAAGAAAAGACGACTACATTGGCTCGGCCACATCAAGGGAATAGAAAATCTTCTCATCGCAGTCCTCAGGTTCGGGACGACAAGGAAGACCGAACCTACGGTCCAAGAACCAAGTGACAGCGGATGCCAGAGCACTTGGTTTTAGCTTCTGGATAGTGCATCGAGGGACCATACGCGATGGAAGGTTGTAATGTCTCAGGCTGAGATCATTAATTGATTGGGAGCCGGTTAGTAAATAAAGAAAGTGTTTCTCAGATCAGCCTTTTGGAATCAGCGATTCAATTCAATTACTTGTTGTTAGTCCTTTAATTTGCAAAAAAAAAATGAGTAGTGGCTTAATGCTCGTCTTCGTCGGTACAGCCTGTGACAGAACCAGAGTTCCCCTATCTTCAACCTTTGACTACATTTCACGCTGTTTAGTTTACAGTACCCTGAGAAGTTTGTAGGCTGAAGAGGGTGCCCATGCTTCAGCTGCTGCGGAATGCTAGCAGTTTAAAACCCCTTAACCATCTTCATATTCCACTAACGGCAAAAAAGTAAGCTGTACATTTTAACTGTCATTCACCGTCGTTAAAAATCGTTAAATTTAAACTCAAAAATGCAGCTAATTCAATAAACACGCTCCAGAAACTTGCATACTTCCCTTAATCATTTTTATTTGAAATTCCATAAATAGAAAGTCATAAAAAGCCCATTCGCCACCCTTGCGAATAATTATTGTTGTCCATTTCCTTATTTGGACACGAACAATAAAAACCTACCCGCATGAAGCTGTTGCATGCAATGGCGTCCAACCCTCATTGTCCTGTCTGTTTATGTCGGCGCCATGTTCCACCAGAAATTCAACCATATCCAAGTTATCATCGATGCAAGCCTGTAAAAAAAGGACAGAAAAACAAAAGTTAGACAAATTTTTGTGTGTGTGAAAGTAAAATCGATTTCAATGTAACCAAAATATAAATTTTAAGTGAACAAAAAAATCAACATCAGAAATTCCTTGTGTAAACAAAAAACCACTGGCGCTGGATTTCCGTTGATGATATCATCATCAACCTAATCGTGTCGTCGTCCGTGCGTCGTCGGTCGGTCGTCATATATTGCCTGTTGGGCTAGCTGGTGGTTTGGTGTGGTATTATCTGGAGCACCAATGCGTGCGTCTCGTAGCGACGGTCGGTCGGTCGTCAGTCTCCATATCGGTCTCGGTTGTTATATATTATTGAAACGCATAAAGCACGCAGCCAGTTTGAGAGATAATAAATTGAATTCACATCACACTGAGCAGGCAAAAGGGGAGGAAGAATGCGGTTTTTTTTTCATCATCAAAACTTCTATTTTTTCGATAGGATTTTTTTTTTGTAAATTTTGTAACCAAACAAATTGAATAAACAAGAAGAAATAAAAGTACACGTAGTTTGGGGAATTTTCGGAACAGATTGAGTGTTAGGTTGTTGATCTCCCCAAAACCGTTTGTGCATTTACGAAATTATATTTTAGGCAAATGTTTATTCAAGGAATTTACGATATCAGTTTGGAGAAAAATGTACACAAGGGGCGTTCTTTTCTGTGGGCTTATCAAATGGAGGCAAATGTGGAACTTATCGACAAATTGAATGTTATATCCTGATTGTGGTTGTGCTTATCGTTTCTTTATTTCCTGTGAAACGTTTGTTAAATGCGAACACACACAAATTCATATTTTGAGGTTAGGGTCATTGGTTTCGATTGGAATTTGACTTGCCAACTAAACTAAATCCAACGAGAAAATCTCCTCTCAATGAAAATTCAATTTAAATCCATGACAAGGTGGATTTGCGTTTCACCCGATGAGCATGCCATTCGACTTTGCAAAAATGCAAAAAAATCCTTTTAATGCCTCTAAAACGACCGACATTGCACATCGGTGGGCTTATGAGCAACGAGTAAAGTCGATAAAATCGACTTTAAGTGTTTCGTCAATTTTGCTTTTATAGAGCACAAGGTCACCATCACACTTGCCACGATACAACCCTGTGTGTGGTCATTCGGCATTTTCTCCCTCTGTTGGCCAAGCAGACGAACAAATCAGAAACAACCTCTTGGCGATTTATAAATTTACTAGCTTACCCGTGCCCTCTTTGATGGGCAAAATTAAAGTTTCTTTTATATTTAATTATATTAAATACAATTTTTTTTACTTATAAAATACAAAATTTATTCTAAGGCTTTAACATAAACAACATTTTTTTGTTTTTCCTTCTTTAGCATAAATAAATAATGACGATGGTTTGCCCACACGCGAACATGCAACATACAGCTGTCCATGAGAAAAAACTGGATTTTCTAGATTTATGCCACCAATTTGCATTGATTGACCTTGAGCCTTGTTTATCGTCATTGCGAAAGCCGAAACGAATCGGATATTGTAACCGTTTGAAATTGAAAGGTAAATCGGGAGGAATCATTGGGATTCTTGGAATTAGAACGTCTTCACCTTTGTATTTACCTTTCAAAATTCTTGCTTCGATGATAGAACTGTTTTAAACGTTTGACTGCAAGTCTTGTTCCATTACAAAGTTTCGGCTCGACTAATGTTTCGAAGCAAAATGATAGGAACACCAATTTTTAATCTCAAATTATGTGGTGGCAAGCCAGACAAATCAATTGAGTTCAAAAACTCGGTAGGATAGTTCACAACATCATCCTCGTCAACAATACTATCAATTGATTTGAAGGACACTAACTCGCCGGGTATTTCACTTTGAATCGACCAATAACCAATTGATTCCGTAGGTCTACACAATTTTTCAATTTTTCTCGATAAGGAAAAAACCGTTGACAAAATTTCAAGTTAATGAACGTTATTTTTTTGTCGATGAAAAAAACAATATTTGACAAAATGTTCATACAAAATTGAGCATATGTATATTCCTATATTTTGCTGAAGTGTACAAAGCATTATTTCTTAACATTTGCACCGTTTCTGATTAGAAAAGAACACAATTTTTGTCATACGCTTTCTACCCATATTCCTCTTTTAAAAGAAAACTAAGAAAATCGGTCAACCAGCTGTCATCTTATAAGAGCATCAACATTTTACTAAATTAGTCTTTTATATGCCCAGACTCAGTATGACAAATGCATAGAAATGAAACATGTTGAATTACATAGCAATAGACAGAAATCCTATAGGCGACAAATTTATTTTTAGTTTCCACCTCGTCCAGAAATGTTCCAATCTCAAGTAATATAAAAGACTTTAGTACATTGGTAATACAGCCAGTAAAGGCGCAGTTAATTAATTTAAAAAAGACTTTAATGGCCAGTTGCCCAGCAATTTAAATAATATGAATTTCAAAAAAAAAAAAAAAGAAAAAATGGATCCCAAGAAAAAAAGGGAAAAGAGGCAAAAATTAGGTCTGTTGTTTTACTCCCTTAAACTGCCGAAAACTACCAAATTCTCCCACTTTTCCGTTCTTTTACTCCCGATTTTTGTAAGTTCTGTCACTTTTGAAGGAGAAAAATATTTTCCCTATCTGTCGATTTTAGCTACAAAAATTTCTTGTGGCAGTTTTTGTAAGTTCTGTCAAACCATAAGAAGTACATTGAATTTTGTTCACGTTTGATGTAATTTTGTGCACTTGGCAGAATTTTGCTGTTAAGCGTTCTTTTACTTTTTGGGAGAATCACAAAATTTCATCCCCACTCCTCGATTTTTGACAGTTTACAAAAACTGCCGAAGAAGTAAAAGAACTGACCTATTAGGTATGTGGAGGAGGAGAAAAATGCACCTATCGACATTCACTAAAATTTCGCCGAATTATTGAAAACCGAGCCACGGATGGAGTGACCCCGGCCGTTTATATCCAGCGATCTATTTAATTCAAATATGTTTTTGAATTGTAATTTGTAACTTTCAAATGTCCTGTCAAAAGTAAAATGTTTTTTTTTTTTTTTGTAGATATTTTCATTAAAACTCGGTTTTAAAATTTATCTGGAGGAAAATGGCATTTTAGTTTATCGGCTTGTTTATCGGCCTTTTAAAACTAAAATTGGTTGGAGCAACCGATAAATAGCATTTTAAAATTTAACGAAGCGATAAATATTTAAAAGCGTTTGGTGTAAGTTTATAAACTTCCAAAAGTACTTTGACTGGAAAGGAGCATTCACCAGTCAGTACTTATTTTTTAACTTGCAGTCAATTGAATAAAGTCAATAGGCTAAAACTTAATTAACTGGCTTTAGTCAGTTAAGTCACTAAAAAGTCATTTAACTTTAGCGAGTTTGGAAGTTTTTGAATGCAGTCAACTGTCATTGTCAAATATAATAACGCCCAAACTGTTTAGTTGGCTCCGTATCAGCCGATAAAAAGTCTGCAGTCTGCGGGGGCCCTAACACAACTGGTCCCTCCAACAACCGGACACCTCTAATAACCGGATAAATTTCAAAGAACGGAAATAAATAACCGATTTTTTATATAAAAAGTTCTCCCACAACCGGACGCTCTCATAACCGGACACGGACACAAATTTTCAAAACAATGAATAGGGCTTTTGCAGACGGTAATGTATCGTTTCAAGATTATGTCATAATAGTCTTATCATGGGTAATAGTCTTATTTGCGAAGACGATAACCTTTAAAGTTTATGCGTTGACGGTCTGGATGAAGCAGAAATCCATGAAATTGATTCCCAAGAAGAAGAAGATTCCGAGATGTTTGATAACAACCCGTTTAAAATCTTATGAAGAGGCCCATAGCGAAATAAGGAGATTAAAAAACTTTTCGTTAGAGAAAAATTATTTGAAAGCATTTGATTTATTGGCCGATTGGCTGAAAATATGCCATTTAGTAACCAATATGTGCGCCAAACTAAGATTTCTAATTGTTTAAGCAAAATCATCAATTGTACTTACGTGTGTATGCACATGTGAATCTTTGTTTAAGTCTCTTAATATGAACAAAATACATTAAAAATTAATCCCAATAACACTTCTATTGTATGCATCTTAAGGAATGTAGATTTGTTTGTTCCCTTAACCGGACATCTTCCATAACCGGACAAATTTCTCGGCACCGTCAGTGTCCGGTTATTACTATAGCTAAATATATCAATATACCTACGAATATTCAATTTTCGTCAAATATTTTAATTTTCGTCAAAAAAAAAAAAAATTTGAGCCTGATCAATACATTATGACAAATATGGAATTTCATTTAAAGTTTTGACAATTTTTTTTCATATAGCCCTACAGACACGTTCGAACTGTTCCCTTATATATATGGTTAAATTCGCTGATTGTTGAGCTGTTGTTCAAAACTTAAAAGGATAATAATTACATAGTGTTGTGTATCTTTCCGAATAGTTTTTTGGGCGCTTCAGAAAACACGACGCAGTTGGCTCATAAAATGCATTGGCTTAAAGTTTAAGTATTTCATTAGGATGGCATTTCGAAACATGAGGTAATCTTAAAGTGTTGCAGAGTAGCTGTTTGGAAAAGATAACCGTTGGGTGTGCTGAAACACACATATTAAACTAAAATGTTAAGATGCTGAGGTGGCTCATTTTTTGCCTTGTGGTACGAATAGTTTCAAGTCAATTAACACTGTGGTTTAATAGTATATAAGCAAAAACTTGGCATATGTGGCTTTAATCTGCATAAACTATGCAAATGATTTATTGATTTAAGAAAAGACATAGGTTAGGTTAAAGTGGCTGTCATGGATGTTAAAAGACACACTTAGGCTAATCAAAGGCCATTGTGATACCACATGAATCTAAAAAGGCTTTTCTTCGAAAGCTCATTGAAACCAATTAGAGTGGCAATACCTTTTGCCACATCGCAGTATGGCATCCTAACAGTGGGAGCAGGAAAAGACATAATAATCATATGTTTTTTTCACGTATATTAACTTTCCAATGCAGCACAACGACCCACGGTGCAAAACCTCAGATTAGGGACGAATCGACTTTGGTAATTATGACATAATCACAAAAAAAATTGTTTTGAAGGTGCTAGAAAAATTCAACAAAATAAAGCCGATTCGTCTTCTGATGATCACAACATTCACAACCATTGAAAGCAGTAACCAATGTCGTCCAAGAATCCAGAACAAAGCGACCCTGTCATGTACAAAGTACAATTGAATGACAAAAAAATGTCAAGTATAAATTTTTTGTTTGTACAAATGAATAACAAAAATGTCAATCATAATTTTTTTTTCGATAAAAAAAAAAATATTTGACGAAAATATTTGAAATAATTTTCATAAAAATTTGAGTATTCGTATATTGATATATTTTACTGAAGTGAGTAAAGCATTATTTCTTAACATTT
>CAKKXW010000001.1:117263416-117279993 GCA_920937365.1 Sphaerophoria rueppellii
GGCCTAATTATGGGATTGGTGGCGAATTGTTTTGCTAGCAACAGCAAGTTTGACATTTTTCAATTATTGCTTTCGCTTTCGCCTCTTCGTTTCAATTTGCGAAAGCGAATTTGAAATGTCAGAAATGTCGGCAGCTTTATTTTGGCGGATTTATAAAGAAAATTGCTGTATCTGGGGTGTTAAGCAACGCATTAAGCGGCTGAGCGGAAAAAAAAATAAAACATATGAAATCACATAGAAGCGGCTACGCTATGAGCGAGCGGCGAAACAAAATTCTGAGCAGCTAAGTGTCGCCGCTCAGCAACTAAACCTGTTTAAATTTTAAGTAATGTTCTGAGCGGCAAGAGCCAATCTCTGCTCTGGAGAAATAGCAATTCTTTGTTTTATTAATCTAGGACGCACTCTTTCAAGCAGCAAATCAAAAGATTCGATGGACATACGTAGATATTGCCAGAATCTATCTGGAAATTTCCGTAGATTCAAAAATAAATGATTAAATTCTCAAAACTTCGATCTTAATTGCTTAATCGGATGAACACCAAATCGTTTTCTTTTTTGTTTACGTTTAAGTAACTTGTACACATACAAACGATTTTCCGACAGTAAAATACGGCGAACTGTTCTTGACAACAGCATTTTAACTACTAATCGCTCAAAAGCAGTCGCTCAGTGCCTGGCCATACGCCGCTTAGAGCTGCCACTCAGCCACTAGCCGCTCAGCCGCTTACTACGTGGCCGAGGCCTTAGATTGCCTAGATGCTAGATCTATCATTAAATGCATGAAAAAGAACGGTATGGTGTGGGCCATGGGCTGGTGAAATCATAACTTCATATTTCTTCAAAAATCAGGCAACTCAGAATTTTACCATGAATGGAAACCGTCATCGCGCTATGTTAATAGACTACTTGCTTCCTGAAATTCAAGCTTTTAGTCTCGGTGAGTGGAACAATGAACTTGTTGAGAAATACTATGATAAACTGAGAGCCCAGAAAGTTCGATATCACTCACTTGAGACCAGACTTTTTTCCCTGGAGATATGTAAAATGTTATTTCTTCAGGAAGGAGGTTAAAGCTCAAAACAAATGTGCAGAATTTCTGCGCAGCAAAACTCAAAATACAGAGGCTCTTATGGGAGTAAATTCTGCATGCAGAACAGCGATGCGTGATGCCTCTATTTCTAAATTTTCTGCCTAGGTTCATTGCAGCCATAATTGAAAATCAACATTTTCAAAATAATTGCTATTTGGCAATACCCTTATTGACACATTTTTTAAACTGTTGACAGTGCGTTTTATTTCAAATCGTCAGTTTTGAAAATTAAAAACCAAAATAAACAATAAATAGCAAAATATCGGAATAATCAAATGCATTAATCTGTTCACAGAAATTGTCGAATATTCAGCTCCAAACGAAATAGCTGTCTGCTATTTGGCGTCGCTTTGAATGCTTTTGTCACGCCAGAGAAGAAATACAATTTCCAGAAGAAAGAAGAAGAATATACCAACATAATTACGAAAAATCTCAACAAAATCATCGATGTCAACTATAATTCCGTGTCTGAGGCTAAGAAGTCCAATATGCGACATCGTCCAATTGCAATTGAAGTCCAAAGTATGGCTGATGCTTTGATTAGCATGCGTCATCTGTTCGAAAGAAAAGGTGCCCTGTTACTTAACCAACAAGTCTTCGAGACCATCTACTATGGAGCTCTGGAAGTCAGTTGCGAACTGGCCGCCAAGGATGGCCCCTATGAAACATACGAAGACTCTCCGGTGAGCAAGGGAAGCCTGCAATACAACATGTGGAATTAACTCTAAGCGACCTCTGGGATTGAAGGAGAAAATCGGCAAGCATTGAGTGCGCAACAAAGACGCCTGCATGAGTTGTGGGTCTAAAGCATGTTTTGTTTTGTTTTTTTTTTTTTTCAATCATCAATTCAATTGAGCATAACATGGCTCATGTCAAAGATACCGTCAATAAGCCTTAAAGTCGCCTTAGCTAAACCTTCCAACTGGACCATCTAGTCGTAGACAACATAAACATAATTGCGAACAATTAACTTCCTTGAATTATTGTACTTTTAACCGATTACAAACATTTAAAATTAACTTTACGTTATAAATCCAATCGCACGATTTATAATACTAGCGAATGCCCTTAACAAGTTTTCTAACTCACGCAACGTTGTGCCCTTATCAAGCCTCTTTTATAAATATTATTAAACGCCTCTGACTTCTTTCCCGTTTTCCAGTAAATACATGAATACAAAAACATAGAAAACAGAACTCTTTACAAATCCAAAAACAAATTTCTAACATTTTACAAAAATATAACAAAGAATTGAGTATCCCCAACAAAAAGGACTAAGACGACAAATCGACTAAAAAAAAGTACAAATGAACGAGACTTTTCGAATAAAAATTCTAAAACTAACAAAATTTTGACAAAAAACTAAAATAAACTAAAGAAAAAACTAACAAAAACAAAACGTGACAAAACATCTTCTAGTACCTTCAGCTTCTGATATACTTGTCGAATGTGAACTCTCTGTCGAATCGGTGAGTTCAGAATCGGTTTCGTCCGATTCTGTAATCCTCTCTAAATTGTTTAAACCATCCTCTTCGATTTGCTCTAGAATAATCATTGTAGTGGTTTGATGGTTTGTTCGATTGGATGGAATGGTGGAAGGATGATATACGAGGACAATTGATTAGCACAAATAATTTTCCAAAAAGCATTGGGCATTGGCAGTTAAAGATTGAAGGAATGGACAAAGGTGTGCACAAGGAAGAAAGCGGCAGGAATTTTGTTAATTAATTTAATTTCGTTATTAGTTGAAGTTTATTTTTGTACAAATAAAACAATAAATTTATGAATTTAGCGTGAATGAGAACCTAATTATTGTTTTTTTTTTTTTTTGTGTAGCAAAATAAAAATATCGGTCAATATTTTTTGTTTAAATAATAAAAGAGAAGAAACGAAAATGCTTGTCGAATGCTTACCATTGACAGGATCCTTTGTATCTGGTTTGACTTCAACGCGAATGAACTTCGTGGGGGTGTTCTCGATGTGATTTTCGATTGTGTCTGAGATTCGACTACAAAAAAAAAGTAACACAGAGTCAAATGAATTGGAATTAATTGATAAGGACCCAAGGAGACTAACGTGATTTGACTAGATGGTCTTCGTTTAATTCGCTTGTTATTCGCTCGCAAATCTTCAAGGAATTTCACCATTTTTCGTTCAGCCACGTCGATGCACGTCTGTCCAGCATAGTTTCGTATGTCCATGTCGGCCAAAGCATCGACGAGCATCTCAGCGGACTCCTTTTGACCCCAATGTGCCGCTGCATGCAAAGGGGTCCATCCATCGTTGTCCTGTTTGTCCACGTTCGCCCGGCCAGCTAAGAGCAGGCTTAGAACCTTGAGAAAACAAAATGTTCCATCATAAAATTAAGAAAGCAAAAATGAAAACAGGAATTGAAAAACAACCTTTTTGTAACCCTTAGCGGCGGCAACGTGTAACGCAGTGGCACCAGTTTTTGGATGTGGATTATCTGCTTCGGAAGCATCGCTGCGCAACCATCGTTTGGCATCGCTCAGCATCATTTCTTCTTCGGCACGTCGTGCCTTATCACAATCGATGTTATGTTCAGCAACTAGTTTTTGCATGTATTCTATCATAGGACTTAAATGGGCTATGTCAACGGCCAAATCGACAGCTAGCTCGCCATCGCTATTGACGGCCGCAATGTCGGCTCCATGCTCGACTAAATACCGGGCTATGCTTACAAATCTGCAATGAGAAAGAGAAATTAGAAATCTTCAATGGGGTATTCCCGAAACCCGGAAGAAAAAAAAAATAGGACTCAAACGATACAAATCGAAAACAAGATATCAAGAACTGTTTAGAATAGAAGGCGCTAGTAGGTGTAAGCTGAGAAACCCGTTGCATAAGTTCTGACTTTTGAAGCTCGTTATATGCGTACATTGGACGAATAGTCGACTGTTCAAGGCATTTTGAGACTCTGTTGGAACCAGGCACCAGGCTAAGTTAAGAGCTTGACAAGAAAACACTTACGGCCCAAAGAAAGAAGTTCACTATCGGTTGCGTTAGCACCCCGTAGAATGCCAGAGACTACATTCAGGGCCTGAGTGAGCGACTCTCCGCCGTCTTCCCAAATATTACAGATGTCAACACCTTGTGGAAATAATATCGCGAAATAATTAGAAATGTAGCCAAGACCATTATAGCCACACCCGAAAGAGAACCCGTGGTATGATAAAAAATGCGCGGAGAACAAGAGCAGCAAGAGAAGAGTACCGAATAAAAAAGGAGAAATGAGAAAAAGACCCTGCGAAGGAAGAAAAGAGCAACCGCAGTTTTTCAGCTCATAGCTCTAGAAGAGTCTCGGGCCACGAACAATACCCAACGTTTCTTTAAAAGGTAGAAGAAATAAGCTTCTGGTTTCAGAACCGGGACACAGGTTGTTCGAAACAGTGAAGGAAACCCAGTCACCGAAGCTCAGGGAATTGTAGATGTTTTCAAGCAGCACTTCCAACAACTGCTGTATGTGCATGTCGAGCGAGCCAGTGGCGAAAGAGAAGCAAGACTAGTCAATGGATACCCAGCCCCGGCCCTCAGAACAGAAGAGGCAGAAAGAGCCATCCAGAAGCTTAAAAATAACAAGTCCGACGGGTTGGATGGTCTTTAAATATGGAGGTTTTTTGTTGAACCGCATGTACCAGGTCATCAAAAAAGTGTGGGAGGATAGAATTCATGCCCCCTTACTGGTCGATAGGCTCCTTATGCCCCATCTACAAAAGAGGCGATCCTATTTAATGTTGCATACAAAATCCTACCCAACGTACTGTGTTACGTTCTGAAACACAATAATCGGCACTAACCAGTGTGGCTTTAGGCCAGGCAGAACAACGATAGACCAACGCTAGGTAAATCCTGGAAAAGACCAACGAATTTCAAGTCGAAATCCACCATCTTTTCATCACTTCAAAGCTGCATATGATAGCATACACCAATAAGAGCTTATGATGGCGATTTCTGATTTCGGAATCCCGAACAAACTGATCCAGCTGTGCCGCATGACGCTGAACAATAAGCAGTTCAGTGTACAAATGGGAAAGAGCTCATCCGAGTTGTTTCAAACAAGCGCAGGGTTTAGACAGGGAGATGCACTGCCATGTAATTTGTTTAACATAGTCCTGGAGCAGATAGTGCGCAAGGCAGGTGTGAGCACGGAAAACACTATCTTCAACAAATTCACCCAGCTCCTAGGCTTTGCAGACGACATATACATCATCGGTCGATCCAAGAAAGCTGTGCTCGAGGCCTTCACAGCGATTGAAGAACAGCGAAACTCGTTTGACTTGAAGTGAATGAGTATAAAACGAAGTACTTGCTATCAACAAACAAAGGAAAATCTCCAACGCCTAGCACAAAACCAAGAAAAGACGACTACATTGGCTCGGCCACATCAAGAGAATAGAAAATCTTCTCATTGCAGTCCTCAGGTTCGGGACGACAAGGAAGACCGAACCTACGGTCCAAGAACCAAATGACAGCGGATGCCAGAGCACTTGGTTTTTGCTTCTGGATAGTGCATAGAGGGACCATACTCGAGGGAAGGCTGTAGTGTCTCAGGCTGAGATCTTTCATTGATTGGGAACCGGTTAAGTAAGGTAAGTAAGTAATGAAAATGTTTTTCTGAACAGCCGTTCGGAATCGGCAATTCAATTTAATTACATTACTTGTTGTTTCTAGTCCTTTAATTTGCAAAAAAGAATGAGTAGTGGCTTAATGCTGGTCTTCGTCGTTACAGCCAGTAACAGAACCAGTGTTCCCCTATCTTTAACCTTTGACTACCTTTCACGCTGTTAAGTTTACAGGACCCTGAGAAGTTTGTAGGCTGAAGAGGGTGCCCATGCTACAGCTGCTGCGGAATGCTAGCAGTTCAAAGCCCTAAATCATCATCATATTCCACTAACGACAAAAAAGTAAGCTATACATTTTAAATGTCATTCACCGTCGTTAAAAATCGTTAAATTTAAACTCAAAAATGCAACTAATTCAATAAATCGTTTTAAGTATTAAAACACGCTCCAGAAACTTGCATACTTCCCTTAATAATTTTTATTTGAAATTCCATAAATAGAAAGTCATAAAAAGCCCATTCGCCACCCTTGCGAATATTTATTGTTGTCCATTTCCTTATTTGGACACGAACAATAGAAACCTACCCGCATGAAGCTGTTGCATGCAATGGCGTCCAACCCTCATTGTCCTGTCTGTTTATGTCGGCGCCATGTTCCACCAGAAATTCAACCATATCCAAGTTATCATCGATGCAAGCCTGTAAAAAAAGGACAGAAAAACAAAAGTTAGACAAATTTTTGTTTGTGTGAAAGAAAAATCGATTTGAATGTAACCAAAATATAAATTTTAAGTGAAAAAAAAAAAAATCAACATCAGAAATTCCTTGTGTAAACAAAAAACCACTGGCGCTGGATTTCCGTTGATGATATCATCATCAACCTAATCGTGTCGTCGTCCGTGCGTCGTCGCGTCGGTCGGTCGTCATATATTGCCTGTTGGGCTAGCTGGTGGTTTGGTGTGGTATTATCTGGAGCACCAGTGCGTGCGTCTCGTAGCGACGGTCGGTCGGTCGTCGCTCTCCATATCGGTCTCGGTTGTTATATATTATTGAACGCATAAAGCACGCAGCCAGTGTGAGAGATAATAAATTGAATTCACATCACACTGAGCAGGCAAAAGGGGAGGAAGAATGCGGTTTTTTTTCATCATCAAAACTTCTATTTCAAATTCGATAGGATTTTTTTTTTGTAAATTTTGTAACCAAACAAATTGAATAAACAAGAAGAAATAAAAGTACGCGTAGTTTGGGGAATTTTCGGAACAGATTAAGTGTTAGGTTGTTGATCTCCCAAAAACCGTTTGATTACATTTACGAAATTATATTTTAGGCAAATGTTTATTCAAGGAATTTACGATATCAGTTTGGAGAAAATGTACACAAGGGGCGTTCATTTCTGTAAGCTTATCAAATCGAGGCAAATGTGGAGCTTATCGAAAAATTGAATGTTATATCCTGATTGTGGTTGTGCTTATCGTTTCTTTATTTCCTGTGAAACGTTTGTTACATGCGATTTGAACACACACAAATTCGTATTTTGAGGTTAGGGTCATTGGTTTCGATTGGAATTTGCCTTCCCAACTAAACTAAATCCAACGAGAAAATCTCCTCTCAATGAAAATTCAATTTAAATCCATGACAAGGTGGATTTGCGTTTCACCCGATGAGCATGCCATTCGACTTTGCAAAAATGCAAAAAATCCTTTTAATGCCTCTAAAACAACTGACATTGCACATCGGTGGGCTTATGAGCAACGAGTAAAGTCGATAAAATCGACTTTAAGTGTTTCGTCAATTTTGCTTTTATAGAGCACAAGGTCAGCATCACACTTGCCACGATACAACCCTGTGTGTGGTCATTCGGCATTTTCTCCCTCTGTTGGCCAAGCAGACGAACAAATCAGAAACAACCTCTTGGCGATTTATAAATTTATGAGCAGAACTAAAATATCAATTTTGATAAAATCTAAATTTACTATAGTCGTCTGGTTTTAATCGGAATTAGATTTTCAAGAAAACAAAAAATCATGTAAATCAAAATTAATTGATGAAACGAACAGAAATTAAATGCTTTCAACAAGCCACACAAAGCAAAACCTGGGTGGTTGCCAATTAATTAATTTAGCTTTGCTGAAAAAAGTAACCTTCCCTCTTATTTTGATACGGTTCTGTCTGAGACTTTGAATCAGATTCAAATACAAGTTTAAGGAATTTCAAAAAAAAAAAAAAAAAAACAAACAAATACATAATGCTCGCAATTTTCAATTCTTTGAAAATTCAAGAAATCAAGTGGATGGTGATTTTTTTTTTCTGTTCAATGATTTGGATTTTGTTTTTATTATCGACTTTCACCAAATTCAATTTGTGAATGAAACTGATTGAGTAGCATTGAAAAATTCAATAGGTGAAGGTTTTTCTTTTTCAACTTATAAATAGCAATGAATTTACTATTTTATAAAATTTTTAAGTTTTCATTTTTATGAGACCCTTCTCGCTGGGTTAGAAATTTCCTTTCGAACTGTTCAATAAAATGTAGATGAGTTGAAGCCAAAATACGCAAATTAATAGATGGTGTGCCTCAGGGCTCTGTTCTGTGACCAGCACTATTTCTGATCTTCAGTTTTTCGTATCTGTTTTTGGATTTGCAACCCTGCTCATGTGAAGAAATCTTCAAATCGATAAGCTAATTAAATATTGATCTAGACAGCATTTAAGTTGGCAAATAAGAGTGTTGAATTCAATGCTTCGGGAATGCTATCTTCTGTAGTAAAAACTATGATCAAACTCGTACGAGTTTTACGCGCAACTGAACAACATTCGGGATGCCGCAAGATGTTTGGTTTTCCATAGACTATGCAAGAAATCTAGTGTGTCCGTGGCTTATTGGTTATGTGTTTTGGCTGCTAAGCAAAACGTTGTGCTCATAAAAGTTTGTATGTCATATTTCACTGATAAAACTTCCAAAAGTATCAGTCTGTTATGAAAAAATTCCTTCTAAACTTTGCCGTTCGGCGTTAAATTGTAGGTCCCCTCAATTTTTCACAGGCACTCTGGGAAATGTTGATGAGAGTAAGCCACTTAGCCCTTGGCTCTTCAAGAGCTTACGCGCCACTCTATTTATTTTGTAGATGCAAGAAATATATCCCTTTCGTCTGGCTATCGTTTATAAAACGTGCATAAATGATTTTCCAACAAGAGGTGTTAATATGACCTCGATAGCCTCACGAATTCTATTTTTGAGGTCTTGAATCGACGCTGGGCTGTTGGCGTAGACCTTGTCTTTCACGTGGCCCCAAAGGAAGAAGTCGCAAGGTGTTAAATCACAAGATCTCGGTGGCCAATTGTGATCACCTCTTCGAGAGATAACACGGTCCGGAAACTTTTCCAGTTTACGAACCGTCTCTGCCAAATTGTCACCATTTTTATAGTGAATTTTAATTACTTCAATGCGTTGTTGAAGCGTGTATCGTTCCATTTTTATTAATTTCTACTTATCAAATGTCAAAAAATGACAGCTTCAAAAGTGACAGCTACCAAAATAGTGGGCTATTCAAAATAACACCTCTTATTGGAAAACCCTTTATGTCAACCTTGAGTACAACTCTCACCTCTGGGCTGGTTCCCCAGTAAGTTTAAGCTTGAAGGGTATTTCGAAAAGTATTCAAACCAAAATGATTCTGATCTCCTCACCCTCTTTAGAATATTCTCTACTGAAATAACTCCGAATAATTCCCCACACCTCTTAAACTTTTCCCATATAGTACTCTTTTCTTTATAAATAAAAACCTCGTCCTGATTTTACTTTTGTTTTGTTTGTTCCTTTTCATAATGATTCAACGCATATTTATAGACTTTTTTATCTGTTTGGTACTTATGTCTTTATCGATCCTTTTTTTTTCTTATTTAATTATGTAAATAAAAAATATAACTAGCTTTTAAATTTATCTCCCCAGAGCGAGAGCCTTCTCAACAAAATTACCTATGCAATTAAATTTGATGGACAAATTGTGCGTGCTTATTTTTTATGCTCTGACATTGGAATCAAGCAAGCAAACATCAAAAATCAAATTAAATCACTTTTATTTGAAAAGAAAATTTGCGAAACCTTCTGCCCGCTCACCTTACAGCTCATTCCTTAATTCGTGTTTTATCCAATTAACTTCTCTTTATCAAAGCGAAAATTCTCGGTGAGTCAGTCAGTGCGACAAAAAAGAAAAAAAAAAAGCGAATCTGTATCTTTAAAAAAAAAAAACTTCTCGTCTCGGCTTGAGATTTATTAAAGACGAAGGGGATCACAGTACTTAAGTGACAACAAGACCAAAAAAATAAACAAACCAAAAACAAAGAGGAAAAACGACAACAGCACACCATGAGTGTATAATCGTCTGAATTGTCAAGTGACGTTAAATATTTCGCGAAGTTTGTTGTTGTTTACACTGAGAGTCAATGAGTCATTATTCAGAAGCTTTGGCTACTACTTGGCATCTTTGAACAGTGGGACAGAATTGCATGTTTTTTTGAAATATTTTTTTTATATAAAACTAGCTGTACCCTGCCACACTTCGCAGTGGCACATGTGATATGATGGTAATTTTTCAATATTTTTTGTTTTTCTGCCTGCGTAGATATAAAGACTATCCGTCGCATCTAAGCCTAAGCCACACAATTCTAAAGATTGACCTTGAGTTTTATTGATTGTGATTGCAAATGATATAAATAAAATACCTAAACTGCTATCCGTTTCCCGCAACCCCGGTACCTCGTTACTCGCGCTATCCTACCCTACACGCTAACTGATACCCCTATGCTCTCTACATACTCCTGTTTCCTGTCACTCCGCTACCCCGCTACTCCACTACCCAGCTCATATGTCATTAACGATTGGTCGATTTTTCACAAAATACTTAAAAACCCATTCACGCCACTACCCGAACATTCTGTCAAAATTCGGTGCAGAACACTCCACTGGTACAAAATATGTGAGCCGAACTGAATACCACATGTGCATCAAATAATCCGGTAAAAATATGAAATAAACTCTACAGTACGAACAATTGAAATTTTCAGGACACACGGTATGAAATGATCTTAAATATTCAGTATGATTATATTTTAATGGCATGTATCATACCAAATGCAGGTTGTTCAATGAAATTTAACATTTTCAGCAATTTTCTTAACAACAATACATTTTTGGAGAATTTGCTGCAAGCAGTTCAACAAATCAAAAGCAACGAATCTAAAAAATCAGACCTAGCTGACTTCGTACTTCCTCGTTTGATAAAAATAAGACCTTAACTTTTGCACCCCGCTATCGAACTATACGCTAAACTCTATTAACGGCCCTAATACCCTCTACCCGTTTATCCGCTACCTGCTTCCTGCCACTTGGTACCCCGTTAACCTACTATATGTTACCCGCTACCCGCTACTTCTACACGCTACCCGTCACCCCACTACCTGATACCCATAACCTCACTACTCCACTACCAGCTTTCCTGGCCATATAATCATATCATAAACGGCTCGGTCGATTTTATACAAAATACTTTTAACTCATTTACGCCACTACCCAAACGTTCCCTCAAAATAAGATGACAAACGCTCCAGTGCATTGGTACAAAAGTAGTGAGTCGAACTAAGCAACAAATCTTAAAAATAAAAAAATCGACAACGAAATATGTCAAGTGTATAGGTTTTTTATTGTCGATGAAAAACAATATGTCTGCTATTACACGATGCCTCACGACTCACGGCTCGCATGAGTGCGAAAAAGAAAGCAGATGTGAGAAAATGAGATGCAAAAAAAAATTTCCGGTGAGTCTCGGGCAAATTTTTAGTAGACTCACTTTGACGTTTCATTTTTCTCATATTCGTTTTATGCTGTTCTTTTTCATTCGATTTTCTTGTTGCTAGGATAAACACATCGGATTTGTTTGAAAACCAGAGAGGAGTTACAGACAAATTCAAATTCAAGCCAACGAGAAGGAGCATTCAAAACAAAACAAACAATAATTGTCAAATTTGAGACATGGGGCACGAGTCAACGTGTAATAGCGCTTGCCTCAGCGAATTAAAATTTATAAGGAAATTCAAAAGTGAGACGTGAGTCGTGAGTCAACGTGTAATAGGGGACTATTTGACAAATAATATTTTTCTTCACTGACATTTTATTTTTTTTTGTTTTTTCTTATTGAAATCTGAAAATAAAAATATTTGACGGAATCGAATATTCGTAGCTATATTGATATATTTTGCTGAAGTGAGAAAAGCATTATTTTTAACATTTGCACCAATTGTAATTTGAAAAGTTTGTTAACAACCTTCTACCCTTACTCCTCTTTAATTTAAAACAAAAATTAAGAAAATTGGTCAAACGGTTGTTGAGTTTTTCGAGCGTACACAAACCAACATAACATTTTTATATATATAGAAGATGACAAACAAAACATTAAAAAATGTATAAGCCGCCTGAAGATAGGTTAGGTTAGGTTGAGGGGCTGTTGATGTCGTTACTGTTACACTTAGATCAAAACATATCCATTGTGATATTCGTGAGTATTGCTAGTCAAGGCGTTCTTCTAAGTCCCCGAAAAATAATTGCCGAGCAATTTCTTACTTTGGTGGGAAAGTGCGAGGCAATGACAAAGAACGTGTGAAATGTCTTCATGCACCTAGTCACCGCATTCTCTGCATAGATCATTTGAACTGATTCTCGTCTTTTTCTTGTGATATCCTAACAGATTATGTCTGGTGATTATACTTACAAGTTACAATTGATAGAAATGATCTCTTGTTTAATTGCATAATTTTTTTCCGTTGTTTGTTAACATAGCTAGATCTTTCTTGTAGTGCCGCTGTTGGTATCAAGAAGGCTCCACCTTTCATCGGCCAGTTATTCTGCTTGAGATTTCCTGCTTTAAGTGACAGGCTGCGCTTGGGTTATGTCAAACGTTTATGATGCTAATTCATCGGCTTTCACGATGCCTGGGATACCGCTACAGCTTAAGCTTAATGCAATCTCTTCAGCGGAAGAATAAAAGTCTCAAATTACTTGATTGAGTTTCCACGAGCTCTTAAAAATGCCAAAATTGAAGCGTATCCTTCGTATATGTAAATATGGCTAATAGTTCAAAATGCATTTTTGTTGAGATCAGGAACAGAGCGACATTTTGGTTATCTACAAACATTGCGGATAAGAATAGAGTGGCGAGACAGCTTACGAAGAACCAAGGCCTAAGTTGCCTACTCTCATCAACAATTTTCTGGGTGCGTGTGAAGAATTGAGAGGACCTACAATTTAACGCCGATTTCAAACGGCAAAGTTGAGAAGCACTTTTTTATGACAGATTGATACTCTTGGAAGTTTTATCAGTTCTTTGCAAGGGTAAGTGCCCGTGAAAGATGAAATAAAAACTTTATGGGCACGAGTAGGACTCGAACTCACGACGTTCTGTTAAGCAGCCAACGCACCTAACCACTAAGTTACGGACACTACAACGTGCGGATGGACGTGCCAAAATAACGATAACAATTGATGAAGTTCTTTGTGGATCATCCTAGTGATCAAGCAGAGGTGCAAAATTCCCAGCCTCAATCGCCTTATTACTTCCTATCAAAATCGGTCTTTATTGCAGACGTTTTCATAACCTAACATAACCTCTCTCTGGTGTTGAAATAAAGCAGTCTAAAAAAGTGTCAGTTTCGGCTCTCTTCAACTCTTAACTCTTCCACTGTAAGTCAACACAATCGCGTCGCATTTTGCTATATCATCATCGTCATCAAGCACTGCAAATGTAATATCAAATTGCAACGAAAACGAATTCGTAATAAATGTTCATGTGCAACGACGACGTAATTGTAGATGTATGTAAGTCTCTCCGTAGCCTATATTAAATGGCATAAGTCTGTAATGACAAAACTCAAACACCCGATCCAGTTGCTGCATCAACACACAACAAACGACCGACGACAACGAGTTGGTGGTATCGAGTATTTTGTTGTAATCAGCATTTTTTTTTTTTTAAATATTCATTCTCATTTGGAGAGTTGGAGTTTGGTGTGTCAGCTCGTCACCGTTTGTTGTTATGTCGCCCGACTTGGTCGTCATACAACATCGCGCTGTGTCGTCTTACAACTTTACAAAAATCAACACATCCACACACTCTCAAGCATCTATAAAATGTTGTTGCACACGTTGTATAAGAAGAAGCAACTTAATATGGAGTAGAAAAATGCAAATTTATGGTTTGTTGTTGATCGATCTCTCCGATGATGGGGCAGAGCTATAATAGTTGAATGTTATCGCTGACCAAAAGAATGAAGAATTGACTGTGTGAGATTTTAAAATAGATTTTTCTTATTTGTTGAATTGTTTAAATTGCATTAATAAAATTAATGAATGAAGCGATTAAAAAATTGAGAAACAACAAACTGGCGCGGTCAGTGGAAATTTATTTGCTAAAATAACATTATCTCGTTTTGTTGACTTGTAGTATAATTAACACATGAATTAATTAGGTCGTTTAATGATAGCAATAAATGTTTTTGCATAATCGGGAGAGATTATTTTTGGTTGCCTCCCAAACCAACTTTCATCAAATTTTCGTTCGGTAAATGGGTTTAAGAAGAATTACAAACAATGAAAAATGGGATTTTGTGAAAACTTTTTAATTAGTTAATTAATTTTCAAACCTAATTGCATAAATTATTTCTATAGCAGTCTCGTCGTCGCGTCGTCTTCAATTTGAATCAATATTCATTTCAACAACTCTCCAGTGGAATGCCACATTGGATAAAGTCTCAAATGTCACACTTTTCCATTTTCAAAACTCAAACGAAAAGTGCTTTAACAACAAAACAAAAAATGCCTCCAAAACTTTGTCTATTGCTTGGAGGGGCTCAAAGCAACACAAACACAAGCACTCTGGTTTGTCGATGCCGAATGTGGATCTCAATGGTACTTGCCATTTGGATATGGCGGAGAGCATAATAAATTCACGTGATTTGTTTAGAAAATGCAACTTCATGAGCTTTGCACCCTATTTGAATCTGTTTTTGTATTTTCATTTACCCTATTTATTGTTTTCCTTTTTTCCTCATTTTATGTGGTTTTGAGTTTTTTGTTTTTATGCTTTTGGAGTGTTGTTTTAATTTGTTTGTTTCTAGTTTTTTTTTTTTTTTAAAAAGCACGTACCAACGCTACGAGTATTTTTAATAGAACGCAATTCACAAAGTTTGTGGGGTGTTTCTTCTTTTTTGAAATTTATTTTGGTGTTGAGAGCTTCGACTAAGGTATTCGTTTTCTATATTGTACCTGCTCTTTTGTTTATACTTTTTTTTGTTGAAAAGAAATAAATAAATTAAATGAATGCTTCGTGTGTGGTGCACGATTTTCGAAAACAAATAAGTTCATGCCTTTGAATGTTGTTTTTTTTTTTCAACTTTCAATGAGGGTCTTAGTCTAAACAAGTCTTCAAAAAGTACATTGTGTTTTCTTAAAATCTCAAAAAGAGAATGTTTAATAAGAGAAAACACTTAATTGTGATTTTTATTGGAAGTGTAAAACTTCGAGTCATAATTATTTGACATTATGATCTCGCGCTTGTAATAGCCAAAAGCAAACAAGCATTTTTCATGTAATACTAATTGTTGTGAAACTAATAACTTCTCATTATCACAGACATAAATGTGTTAATTGAACTTTCAGACCTCATAATTGATTATAATTGTATGTATTAAATTAAGGCGTGTCACTTAATAAAATACGTGAAACATTTGAAAAGTTTTTTTTTCTCAGACGTAATCTATGATTTAATTTTTAAATGGGACTCACACTTTCGACACATTTGCCCTTTGGGCTGATTCAATTTTTTTTAAAACTGGTGTTTGGGGTTTATTAGCTTTTAGTTGCTTACAGAAATATTAACATTTTGTTTTTATGCATCAGCTTCATACATCACACATTACAAATTCTATAAAAGAGTAAGAGTACTACTAAAATACGGAAACCGATCATTTACTGCAGGTATTCGAAACTCATTTGCGATTTCAATTTCAAATCGTACTCAGCCTTGCCAGATTGGGCTATTTATCGGAAATTGGGCTATCTTTTTCCAAAATTGCCGACAACAATTTTGGTATGACAGCCCAATCCTAATTGGGCTATAAATAGCACAAATCTAATCCTGGGCGATATTTTTTCATTCAAATAAATCATATGTATGATTAAAGCACTTTTCTCTCTCTAAAAATACCCTTAAAAAAGTCCGACATTCGCTATTTGAGGCCGACTGTATGCCTTAATGAAAATAGTTCCAATAAAAAAAAACTGTGGAAAATATTCAAAGTTTGGAAGAACAATGGAATAAGCTCCCTCTATTTGATTGGAGTCCGTATTTTCCAACGAATTTGGAAGAATTTTGGACTGAATTGGCTCTTAACGAAAAAAACATTTCCGATGAAGTAGTCTTCAGGGATTTAGCATATTTTGTAATACAATTGTTAACTTTGCCTGTCAGCAATGCTGTAGTTGAAAGGACATTTTCTTTCATGAATTATGTAAAAACAAAACCAAGGAATCGGTTAACTACAGCATCACTCGATGCAATTATGCGTTTGCGTATAGATGCTACGGTTAAAAAAAATTGCTGCAAACATTTTTCACCCACATATGAAATGATAAGTAAATTTAACCAAACAATTTACCAATGTAATGACTATGATCATGAGGATGACAGTGACGATGATTCTAATGAGGATATTGTCCTTATAGACTGATTTTCAACAATTAAATATTTAATTAAATATTTATGTTTAATCTGATAATTTTGTTAACTCTTCTTAATTAAATGAACTTATTTATTTTGTTTTTCTTTGTTTTTTTTTTTTACTTTCTTTTACAGG